>JAUBOD010000408.1:208431-224794 GCA_032353885.1 Nothura maculosa | reverse complement strand
TTGTATTTATTTACAAGGATTTATTTTCCATTAATTAATACTGCAAAACACAAAGCTCTGCAATTCATGGTGTATTAGCATTTCTTCGGAACAAGGCAATTGGAAACAGCAGACTAACAACTTCAGGCTAATAAAACCATAAACCCCCGAAGAGATGGCATCTCTATTGCTCATGGCCTCATTCTGCTGCAACACTGTATGTCTTCAGAGAGCAAGCAGGGCCCATAATGCCAGTTATTGTCACGGGCTCGCTGCAGACATGACCTCACCAGCAGCACTTGGGATCTGCCACCGGCTGGGCTAGAGTTCCCAAGGAATTTTAATGACAGTGAGCCAGGGTCAGGCCGGGATTGCTCTCTCTTTTTCAGGAGAGAAACCCATTTTGGTGGGGCCGACTGAAGACTGTTGCCACTTGTCTCCGGTTAACAGCTTCTGTGTGACAGGTAGCCCAAAGAATCCTAACAGTGACAGCCACTAGATTGGAGTATTTGGGAAATCCTTTCTGTCTCCCTTATGTCACTGTGCAATCTGCTAGGGATCACAGTAGGGATTGTAGGGATTACTTACAATTTCAGCAATGGCCAGAGAGTAAGAGGAAATCCGTGTACCTGTGGCAGTGCCCTCTGGCCTGTATCCACCGGGGAGCTCCCAGACATGGTGTGGAAGGCCAGTCTGCTGTAGAACATTAGGATTCTTGGCTCAGTTATGAGCGTCCCACTTGGGATCAAACATAAGTATCCCTGGGATCAAGTTTAATTGGAGAAGTCTCCACTGTGTAACACCTGGCAGAGCAGTCTGCCAGCCCCAGTGAATCACCATGCAGTCTCCATCCATCAAAGTGTCTGGCTACCTGATGAAATGGGGAGTTATATTTCTTACGTCTGTGACCAAGTGTCAGCTGAACGGCTAAATGATTTGTTCAATATGATGAATCTATTACATCCCAAATGCAGCATGTGCCCTGTGAACCCACAGACATGGTGAGGGAGGTTCCCAGAAATGCCCGAGACAGTAGCAGAGCACCAGCAAATTGTTCCCATACTTGGCATGCCAGGGACATCCAGGAAGGCACTAATTTCCTCTGCTCACACAGAGATGTGAGAGTGCAGCTTAATTTAAGGGCAATGAACTTCAAACAGGAGGCAGAAAGGACCACTCAAGAAGCAATTCCAGGAATATTTCCTACTGCCTCAAGTGAATTGAGTGGACATGAGGTGGCAAGGAGCTTTCACAGAGAAGAGTGAACTGATGCCAAGATGAGCCCGGGTATCCGCAGGGCCCATTCCCCTCACCTGATGAAATGTCTGGGATCTCCCTGCTCCACAGCATCACTTCAGCTTTAGGCCTGCTATTTCAGTACTGAATCTCACAACGTGCAGGGATGCATGATTCCTAGTCACAGACAGCACTGCAGCTAATCTCCACTCAGCTCTGCAGAACAAGCCTTGCTGGCCCCCTTTTCACAGAATCAAAGAAGGGTTGAGGTTGGAAGGGACCTCTAGAGATCATCTAGTCCAACCTCCTTGCTCCAGCAGGGACACCCAAGCATGGGGCACAGGGTGGCATCCAGGTGGATTTGGAAGATCCTCCAGAGAAGGAGACTCCACAGCCTCCCTGGGCAGCCTGTGCCAGGGCTCTGTCACCCTCACAGGAAAGAAGTTCTCCCTCATATGCAGACAGAACTGCCTGGGTTTCAACTTTTATCTATTATCCCTTGTCCTGTCACTGGCTACCACTGAGAAGAGTCTGGTCCCTTCTTCCCTACATTCCCCCTTCAGGTATTTATACATATGAATCATATCTCCTCTCAACCTTCTCTTCCCCTCATGGTCATTGAATCCTCAAACCTGGTTCATTTGCTGCGGGAAAATTTGAAATGCTGCATCCATCAGTTCAGTTTTGCAGCAAGGAGTGGAGCGTGGATCAAAGCTTACAGCACTGATGACAAAAAAAAAAAAAAAGTATTCAGGAAAGAGCTCACACACCACACTTTACACATGACAGGGCAGGTTCTCTCTACTCCTTCTCGGATATTTACTGAGCTTGCTTCAATTACAAAGCTTTGGTGGTATGAACTTTAGATGCTAAATATTTTTCTAAGGTCATTGGTGGTAATTGAAAGTCAACTTTGATATTCACATCAGAAAATACTAATCAGGAGCTGTTCTGAAATCAGCCCAGCATGATGCCTTTCAGATTCAGT
The DNA here is from genome assembly GCA_032353885.1 of Nothura maculosa. Taxonomy (NCBI): domain Eukaryota; kingdom Metazoa; phylum Chordata; class Aves; order Tinamiformes; family Tinamidae; genus Nothura; species Nothura maculosa. The sequence continues at coordinate 222,591 of JAUBOD010000408.1, read as the reverse complement.
AATAATGACTATTAGAATGACTCTTAGCACCCTACTCAATAGAAACAAAGCGTAATTTGGCTGGTCTTTTGCTTTTGTTCATCTTTTGTTGGGGGGCAATAGGAGGGGAGACAAGTCCTGTGGCAATAGCCTTGGAGAGGCCATCTCCGTTTTGAGTCCGCCGAGATGAAAAATCTCCTTTCAACAACAGAGGCCGATCAAAGCCCGAGCAGCAGCACTCCCTGCAGTGCTGCACACCAGATCCTCACTCCCACAAGTGCCCGAGGGGACGCAGGGCTCCCATCAGTCAAGTAATGCAAGAAGAGGAGAAAGCACTGTAATTTTCAGTTCAGCCCAACACACCCTGCAGCCTCTTGGCTTGCAGTAACCTGGAATGCATCCTGCAAGCAATTAACAAGATGGCTTTCCAGCTGATCAACACCACACGGCTCTCCCTTTGATACTCTTTTTATTCTTTTCCCCCTCCAGCCTCGGAGCTTTTTCAGGAACTCCAAGCACACACTGCTGGGAGTGGAATTACAGGACAACGTGTACAGTGGAAATTCATTCAGCATGTTTCTGGGATCCCTCATTTTTATGGGATAGCCTCTGTGCACGTTCTGCGTGCAGACAGTGTACGTGCATGTATTAGATGCTTGGACAGGGAATTACCCATTATGTGAGAATAAAGGTTTGTTTTTTCAAGCAAGTATGTTAAGTGCAAAAAGGTGCAGTCCTGGGCTGTAATCGTCTAAAATACCGTAGCGGTGTGAGAGCCAGTAACAGCATGTCAGGCTGCAGGGCTGGTGTGCTTCTAAGTAACTGCTTGTCTTCTGAACAGACCCTCTCATAGGCAACTCTTCATCTCTGCTAAAGCCTCTTTTGTAGAACGGACATTGCTCCTCAGGCTGAAAGGAAAAAAGAAGCACTAAAACTCAGCACAATATATACAACTTTCAAAAGCACTGGCCAAATCACCCCTTTTTACAGAGTGAATAAAAAAGGATCCATTCCAGCTGTTCTCATGCAGGATTTAGCAGGGGACAAATGCATCTTCCCTCTTCCACCCTGCTCTCTGTCTCTCTGCCTGCCTCCAGCCAGAGGCTTCAGACCCTTGGTGATTCCCCAGCCACAGAGAGGCCAAAGGGGAGAAGATCCTACCAGCTGCCATCAGGTCTTGCTAGAGGTTTGCCAAAAGTATCCTCAAGTATTCCCAAATCCTGGGTGGAGGAAGGGGCTTCAGCCCTTCCTTTGGGTGTGCGACTGGGCGCTGCACAATGCAGGGTGACTGGGTGTCCCAGCAAGTCTCTTGCAAATCTCTTGCTACCCAAGTCCAGCGTGGTGGCCACCAGCATCTCTGAGATGGCTCCTCTGCTGAGAAAAAAACTCCCACGCAAGTCCCTGTGAAATGTGAAAACAGTAGGTGCCTGCCCTGTTCTCTGGATGGCAGGAGATGGGGCTCTTGCTGCCAAGCTGCTGTGGCGGCAAAGGCAGGTCTGAGCTTGGGGCAGCCCCCAGAACCAGAAAAATCTCAGCAGCTTCTGGTTTCTTGCAGATAGGGGTGACAGTACTAGGGATAACAGCGCAGCTCAAGGACGCTGGGCTGGACAGATGGCTTGGCCACTTATTGGACCACAGGGAAATACAGCTTCCAATCCAGCCTAAGCTATAAATGGTCTACGCCACTCTGATTAAACCCCTCATATTTCCTTGTACCTCTGTTACAAGAAGTCAGGGCTCCAGGAGTTTGTGCAAGCAGACATAAGTTCACAAGTCATAGAAACTGGCGTCTGTTAATGCAAACATTTCCAATTCTGAAGTATCATTTCATATTTTTAAATAGTTCAGGAAGATGGAATCATCCACTACGTATCTGTAGTTTTATTCTGTAGCTTTGGACTAGTGATACTTTGAATTTTTCCATTTTTAGAATTTCAATTATTTTAAGAAAATAACTTGCATATATGGCAAAAGTGCACCTCCATGCCTATCTTATGATCATTCCTGAGGCAAAGCATTAAGACAGAAAGATTAGGGCATATTTGTGCATTAGTACAGAAATATGACCTAGTAAGCAATTTACAATAATCTAGATTCCATCATTTAAACCCTCCTTGTTCAGCAACTGGACTTAATTGCTCTGTTAAATTCCACTGAGATCCATAATACATGGATCTCATATATATATATATATATATGTGCTTTAGCAAACAAGGTCCGTTACCTGCAGTCATAGTGGGCACTGCCATGGATATGCTGTTTTATTTTCTGTGATGAGGTGTTTTGCTGTAGGTCTGTGCATTCCCTGACAGCTGCCTGGTAAATGTGCAGAATGAGATAAGCCCAGCTGCAACAGTTTAATGATAGCACCCGTGCTCTATCACAGGCAAACTCCGAATCACAGAAATCAGCAGCTCATAGGGATCCAAGATTACTGGGGATTCAGAAGCGAAGCAGCACTGTGGCTTCAATCTGGAATATAGGAAATCGCAGTTCAGCTTTCCATATAACAGTGAGTAAGAGGTGGGTTTCACACAGGGCTTCAGAGACCTTTAAGACAGAAGGAAAAACTGCTTGTGGTTTTTAACATACTTTAAAAAAAAATATTTGCTATATATTCTCCCAAAAACACTTCTTTACAGATAGTTCTTTATATTCAATAGACACAATCTCAGACTGAGGATACACATCAAGCAGTGTATCTGTGATCTCTGACTTGGTAATAGCCATTGTCAGGTTTGTATTTCCTGCTCCATATTCATGATAATGGCTCAAAAAATCACTTTCTGTGAATGATTTATAGCCACTGCTTAAAAGTCAGTCTTTTAGTAAGCAATTCTGCAGTTGATATATTCTGCCAAATATTTTTGCAGAGGAAATGTAAGCATCTGTCATTTGGTCAAGGCTAATCCAAAACATATTTAGTGAATCCTTGCTGTATTTCTTCTGAACAGGCCCATCTGGTTACAGTTCATTGTTTTTCAACAGAAAAACAGACAGTAATAGCATAAAGTGACAAGATCTGATACCTTATCATGGAGGAAAAGCCATAGATTACTTCCTATCTTCAGCTATTTCCCTCTAGTTTGACTGAATGTTTACTGCTGACAGAGTAAACTATAGGCTATAGCAAAAATCCTAGCGCCACCCAATCTCAATCAATTTTAATTTTTGAAGAAAAAAGAAGTTCTACTGATTCATCCTGCTCTCACTGTCTCAAAAATTCCAAGTTTCACGTAATGACTTCTGGTGCTGTCAATAATAGAAATGTGTCTGGTGAATTTTAGTCCTACAGAAGGGTCTGTCATCCAAAATGCCTTTCTCTCCCTCACGTCAGCAGGAAGCTTCTGCATCTTGCCCTGCGTTCATGGAAGTCTCAAGTTTTTCCTCAGACTTAGAAATATGATTATTTTCCTTTCTAGAAAATGCTATTATTTATTTTGTCTTTTTTTCCAAGCCAAATTCTAACACCATTATCACTGCTAGACCCATGGCATTACACAGATATAACTTTGCATTAGAGAGGAAATATCAGGGCGACTAGAGTTGCAACTGCTAGCCATGTAAATGCAAGGAGGACACAATGCTGGAGAGTTTGAGCTCACATATAAGAAAAAAAATTAAAAAAAAATAAAAGAGGAAATAACTATGAAGATATTCCACATAACTTCCTTTCTTACTGTGTCACTATCAATGAGTGTCACATGAAGATAAAGGACACGTGTCCCATTTCATCTGGGAACCAGGTTAAGCCGTTTAAGCATCTCTGATAACCTGGAATGATACAAGAAGCTTAAGCACCAACTTGAAGGGTGACTAAACCTTGCCCAAACCAAACACTTGGTGGCAACAGCAGGAAAGAAAGGCTTCATCACCCCCAAGTCTGCCTCGTATCTACCTGGCAATTAATTCTCCTCTAGTCCTGAATCACTCCTGCACCTCAGTCTATGTTCAGCAAAATTCAAGCAGCTTGAGACAGTAAGGTCCGGGCAGAGGGCTGCTTTTCTCCCATCCTTCCTGAATCCTTCCGTTGGTGTCTCCCTGGAAAAGGGAAGAGCAGAGCTCTGGGGCAACTCCTCTTGATTGAGTATTGGAAGGATAAAAGTAAAACTGGAATAAAAGCAGAAGAGCCATCACCCAGAGGAAGAAGTGAAGCCATCACTTCAGTGAAGCTGCTGAATTGACCAAATTCCCAACAGAATGCTAAGTGAAACCAGAGTGCTATTCTTTTCCTCCAGCAAGCATTCCCCTTATAAAATCTAGAGCTGTTTCATTTAAGAGTTCACAGTTCACAAAGGAAAAAAACAGATCGTTTCTTTTCTTAATATGTTACAAGTGAAAACTAATACATTTTTTTTCTTCTTGAGAACCCAAGGACATGCAGCATCTCTCCAAAGTAAAAAATTGCTTCTAGGCCTCTAACAACTCAGGAAAAAAAAAATATGGAAAAAACCTCACATTTCCTAAAGCAATCACACAGAAAGTTCCATAAACTGCATAGCACACAGTACCTAGCACTAAACACTGTAAAAAGACCTTAACTTAGGCAAGGGCTTTAGTCTTTCAGGGTGAAATATTGCTTGAGCCTCAGCATGGAAAGAAGGAAAAAAGGGCCAAGTCCTGAAGGGTGGCTGTATAGATGGCCCCGCTTCTTTCCTTTCAGCAGGGCGAGTATAAACCAGATTAAATGAAATGTTTATATGTAAACATGCTTCAGGGATGGGGAGTTCTTTTGCTGCTGCTGTTTTTTGCTTTTTTTTTTCCTAGAAAAGATAAAGCAGATTGTCACCAACAAGGCCACTGGAATCCAGCACCAGGTTTTAAAGGTGGATTGGAGTAACTCTCAAATTTCTGGGCTTTGACAGTCTAAGAGACAAAAACAGTTTTTTTCTCTGAGTAATGGCCTGGGTAGCCTGAGAAGCCAGTGTCCAGCAGAAATGTTAGGAAATTTCCCTTATCCCTCTATCTGTAGTCCAGACTCCCAGCCCCAATAGTGTGGCACATTTCTCTGTGTTGCCTCAGATGTGTTACTCAATGTAAAGAACCATCAAGATACTCCAGCTTCTTCACTGTGAGCAGAGATGGAGCTTTAGCAGTGAGATTTTTGAGATTTAGTGGGCGGCTTCCCAGTTAAACCAGCATCCTTTGCATTATTTGGAGGACACAGAGACACAGTAAGCATTTTTGACTTTATTCACAGAATAGGTTCTCCCAAGATCATGGGCAACAGCAGCCAATTATGCCATCTCAGTTTAACTCCTTTCCTCCAGGAAGAAATCAACCATGTCGTTAGATGCCAGCCCTGTCTGGACACGCACAGTAGAGATCCCAGATTCAACTTAAAGCTTGTGATGGATAGAGGATAAGGTCCTACTGATCATATCCTTGATGTCTACCTTGGCTCTGAAGATAAGATTTGCTGTGGATTTGTTGAGTAATTCAGGTGAGCTCCAAAGTTAGCAAAGTGCTGGTGACTGACTCCTGGCTTGGAGACTCTTCTGCTCAGTCACACAACAAGGCAATGCTGGAGGATATAATAAAAGAACAAATTCCCTTGCTTGAAAAAAATACTCTTCTTTTTATGGCTCCACATCTAGTACTCCAGCTCTTTACTCTCCCTGCTCCCTTCACACAGCAGTTAGACTACTTATTATTTCATGAACCCTTCCTTGAAGCTGTTAAGAAATAGAAGACTCAAGTTGTATTCCAGTCAGACAGCACCATCATGTCAGATAAAATGCTTCCAAACTAGCATAAAATAAGCTTCAAGAAAGCCTGTTATCTCTACTCCTTTCTAAAAACAGAGGTTTAACAAATAATCAAACCTGCTATTTATATAACTAGGAGTTTTTATCTATTTGTACTACTCAGTGATAATCTGATAAACTTAGGAGATCCCCAAAACTTTGTGGGTATCATCAACCCTAGTCCAGACTGGAATTTGAATACAGAGGATGACAACATAGTGGAAAACTTGGTGATCTGTTTGAGTTCTGCACTTAATTCCTTCTGTTTTAGTCATACCTTTAAAAAATTTTCTCTACAATGCACCAAAAGCAATTTTCCGGAGTGTTTTAAAGTCCTGTGTTTCAATGTTATTGCCATGAAGATGCCCTCCAACAAAGCTATGGCCCTTGGCAGAAATGTTGCACAACGACAGCCTGCAGCAAGCCACGGGGCACTCGCATGAGCACTCTATAGACTCCTTATCACACAGCGGGGGATATTTAATACAGTTTCTCCATTTAGGATAATCAATGAACAAAAGGAGGAAGCTTGAATTGTAAATTGCAACAACACATTTAACAGTCACTAACTCCAACGTGGTTCATCCAGAAGAGGATGCAGCGGGTTCCCCACAGGCCACCAGTCACTGTCACCAGCAGGTAAGAACTGAGTGAGAAAGAGGATTGTGGCATTGCCCAACACAGACTAAGTGATAGCAGAAAATGTCCAGGCCACAGCAGACACCCGCTTGCCCCTGCAGGGCCCTGCCAGCGTGGCTCTGAGTGGTGGCTAATCTGAACCGAGTGTCCTGCCCTGACCTCCTGGCCGCTCTGCTCCTCAGTTCTCAGGAGCACAGGTTTTGCTTCCCTAACCTTTCACAGGCCCCACACACATAACCCTGTTCTTTGCTTTGTGGGTGTTTTTTTTTCTCCTGTTCTTTGGTTTCTGTTTTCCCTGTTCCTACATGCCTTCTGAAGCAAGGACATATGTTTGTAATGCAGGCAGAGTCACTGTTCCTGGAAGTGCCTGTAGGATGAAAGAAGGGTGGCTGCATGTCCCATCATGTTCCTCACCTGTCATATACAAAGTGAAATACTTCATGTACAGTTTGATGTCCTTATTGCTTCAATTTATGTTGTCTTCTGTTAAATATCTGTAATTGCTGGGAGGGCAGGAAAATAACATTTTTGAAGAGGGTCACTTAGAAGTAAGCTATGTTTTTCTTGTTTTAAATGCTTCAGGACTTGTTTTGCTTTTCTTTTATGTGATGAAGATTGCAAAATCCTTGTACAATTAAATTCACTAGTCTAAGTACCACTGACACATATCAGAATAGCAAATCACTCAGCTCTCTTCTGCTTCAGAATTTGGGAATTAACTCCAAACAAATGGCACTTTTGATTCTCTCTTCAAATACAAGGTGCCATCATGAATATGTAAATCATTAATACACATAGGATATTGTAAATTCTGATTTTTGAGATACTATTCATTATTTGGGTTTTGCCTTTTGATTCTGGGCTCACTGATGCCTTTTATTAAAATCACATTCAAGTTAGGAAAAAAAATACATGGAAAAAAAGGTCTTATTTGTCTCCAGGAATTAGGACTACAATCCAAATACTACCAAATACTGATAACAGAAACAAGTAATAAAACTGGAATTGGTATGATTTCCTCATCCTACGTGACAGAAATAGGTTCAGACTCACCTAGTCTTTAAAACCATCCTACCTCTAATCTCCCAAACTTCACAGTCAGATCTGCTTGAGACAAACACTAGGGCTGATAAGCTCATTACTACATTTTGCATATGTGACAACCATGCAAATGAAAAGCATGCAAATGAAAAAAAAAAAACAGGATGTTTAACAGTTTTAAAACACTTTGTACTTTGAATGTTGATCTAGTTGTCATGGCAAGCAGACCTACTAAGACGTGAACATGAAAGGTTGATGCACCTAGCTGTTTGTGTGACATGGGAAGGTCCTGAGTGTGCAGCAGACTAACAATTCCTGCAGTTTCAAACCTCAGATAAGTTGAAGTTGTCTTGGACTTTCTATTCCTTTTAGTAGCTTCGTTTTATACAAAAGTATTAAGGGTAAATCAATCACTGCTTCCAAAATGCAGATTAGAAGAGAGATAAAAATGAGATGCTGACGTTGGTGGTCCCTGCTTGAACAGTGGGGTTGGTCTAGAAGATCTCTAGAGGTCCCTACCAAGCTTAACCATTCTGTGATTCTATGAAAAGGTATGTTTCCCATACATCCACCCCACACCTCACAGTGCCTTTGCTTATGCCAATGTTAAACCTCTTTCTTGGAAGTTTGTTCAAATACAGAATGGATAGGCAACAGGCATCTAAGAATTATCAAATTGGCTCTATCCTTGACAGTTTTTTTTAATACAGAGAGGCCAGGCTAGTTGCACTGATTGTGCACATTATACATGTTGAGAATCCAGCCTTCAAAAACAAACAGTAAAGGAGAGGATAGTGTCCTAGTACTATATTACAGGAGGTAAAATTATTTAAGAAAAGAGTAATAAGTTGGAAAATAACTTAGGGTCCAGAGAAGGAGAGAAAAAATTGCCAGACTTTATATTTTTGATATATATAAAGAGTGGGTGGGAAGGTCTCCTAACAATGGGCAGCCCTTCCCCAGGATTAAATCAGCATGGTAAGATTCATATAATAACACTGATCAGATGGGTCCTCTGCCTGGTCAAAGTGTGGAGAACCTAGAACAGCTTGCTTGGTGCAACAGAGTTTTGCGTATCCCCAGCTCTCTATACAACCTGTGCCAGTGTCTGAAATTCCGTGTTTGAAAAAATAATTCCCTAGGGTAACTGCAATTTTTCATGCTCCATCTTGCGTCCATTGTCTCTCTTCACTGGGCATCTCTGAGTCTGGCTCTGCATCCCTCCCAGGTAGCTAAGGCAGGCACAGGACCCTCCAATGGCCTTCTCATCCTGAGGCTGAACAAACCCCCCTCCCTCAGGCTCTCAGCCGTATCGCGTGTGCTCTAGCCCTGTGCTCCAGCCCCAAACACCTTCGTGGCCTCCACTGCAACATCGTGAAGTCAAAATGGAGTCCAAAACAGGAAGGGTAATTCAGATTATTAATTCTCACAAATCCTGAAAGGAGAATAGGATCATCGCGTAATTCAGGTTGGAAGGGCCATGAGGAAGTCATCTAGTCCAGCCTCCTGCTCAAAAGCAGGGCCAATAATTACTCCTCTGGACCTTCTGGCTGAACATGTGGTAATACAGTCCAGAGTTGTGCTGGCTGCCTTGCCTGTAAAGACACAACGCTGACTCATGCTCATCTCATTCATCTTTAGATGTCTACCACATAGTTCCTCCTTCCAAGTTAGGTTTCCAAAAGTTGTGTTTGAAACTAATGACAGAATGAGGTGCGTGACCCAATTCAGACATCTGCTTTATCAGGAGATGAATCCCATTCGAGTAATGTCTGCTTCCCTCCACTGACTGTAAAGGGAGACCAGGGTGAATAGCTAGCATAAAATACACACTCATTCAGAGCAATAAATCCTGCCTCACGTTTCACAGTATCCCCAGACTTTTCTGGAAAATGTTACACATTTGCATGTGTGCATGTGTGTGCTTGTGCAGACAGACAGATCTCCTCTGAGTGCAAAAAGAATATACTATATAAGGATATGATAATACAGAAATGCACTGAGCTAGAGATATTTCAAACAGAAGATTCAGGTGCCCTTCACTAGCACATTTCAATGGTAGGTGTTCTAGCTCTGAAATAACAGTTTCTGAAAGTTTGTTTTAAAATTTTCTTTGAGATTTTGTTTTTAATATGCTAGATAGTTTTAAGACCATTCCTTTTTTTTTCCCCTTTTGTTCTTTTTTGTAAAATCAAATTGATTTGCTAAGGGCAAATAGAAAATTATCCCTGACACAGTCAAGAATATCAACTACAGCACGCCATCCACATTGGGAACATCCTTGATTCTGCTTTTTCTCAACAACAGCTGCAAAAAGAGGAATGCACTTACCATATCCAATAGATTTTAGCTGCTGTTGGAAAGGTCAGACAAAGTTCAACTCCTTCATAACAGAGCAACAATTCAGGAGTCTTTAATCGTTCGTCCTATAGAAAACTCCGATTATTGTCTTTCAAGGAACATAATGATTAAAATTTACATTCATCCTTCACATTTTGAAACCAAGAGCTCCTTTTGACCTCTCTGTAACCCCGTGTATTATAGTCTGTTATCTAATTTGAATCACAGATGAGTGTTGTACATTTTAGATGCATGTTAAATAACGTGTCACTTTCTTCTGACTGGAGACAGACACATCATCTACGTAGGAAAAAACAGGTAGATAAGAGAAAAACTTCACTTCCCTTTCCCAGAAACCAGCCTTGACAAGCAATGTGCGTATTCTTTTAATGAAAATGTTTGGATATGTTGGGAAATCATTGATCCTAATCTTAAGAAGAGCTGACTTTAGCTACCTTTCATGTTCTGAGCAGTAGCTTCCTCAGAAGTTCATCGTAAGCCTTCCCAGTCATGATTATGTCACAGCTGAATGCTAGTCTGGATGTAGAAGGGCCAAAGATAAACATCTCCAAGCAATTGGCTGCAAAGATAAAGTAGAAAGGAGATTTGTTTATACTGATCAGAGAAGAGAGAAAAAGCAGTCTGGAAGAGAGAAAAGGTGACTTGTTGAAAGTCATTTAAGCTCTGCAATTATTACTCTATGGAAACTGTGAATATTCAAATGCTTGTTTCATATAGCACAATGGAAAGCATTGTTAAGACAATATAATGCAGTTGAGACACATACTACATTAGTAAGAAAAGTCTAAACATCTAAAAAATAGAAGTAGGTTTTCAAATATCCTGCCTGGGTTGTAATAGCAGTGACATGTCTTCCCTCAGTGACAAACTTCTTTGCAAAACTGTCAAATTGCTTTCTAAGGAAATTCTAGGTGATGTGTGGAGTGATTTCCTTTGCAATGGAGGAAGAAGCAGTACTGAAAAAGGACTCTGGCCTATTGCCCTAGGAAGTTCTAGAAATGGCAATCATTTTCTCCAGTTGGGCTCCATCTCTTCTTGCCTTTCTGCATGCTCAAATTCCTCATGCTCAAAGCTGCTAATGAGTTCCTTCCTTAGCTGCTTTTTTCTGTGCTAATTAGGTTAACTTCTGGCATCACATTCAGTTCTAACCACATTGGAATTTATACCAGGTCTGTGAGGATAAAGCTACATTTTTGTGGGGAGAGAAGTCTGGAGATCAATCAGAAACATAGTGAGAAGCATCCCAATGGCAGCGCATCCCTCTGCCTGCCTGTGTAGTGGGAACAAGTATCACAGATACAATGAGACAATATGAAGATATCCTCTTTTTAGGATAGCTTTTTAGATCTCTTCATTCACCTAACTGTATTTGGTATAGAACTGGATCTGTTCCTCTAACAATTAACTGCCACACTGCTCATCACAACAATTCCTCAAGCCTCTTAAGTTTAAATACTTATTTGCATGAGCTGGTGTTTTATACTGCAAAGGGCAGGTGCAACCAAGGTAGGCAAAACTCATAACTACTTTTCCTGTACAAGCAAATCTTTTCAATTTATATTATTTTTAGATAGACTGAAGTAGTGTTCCAATATTGCATATTTATCAACAGTTGCTCTGTAGTTATTAATAGTAGGCCCAGCTGAGCGTACACAGCCACCACTTTCATATATATAACATATAGATGAATATAACAAGTCCAGGTTTCCAAGGATACATAAGCCTAAAATGCTTGTTACCTCTCAGGTGTACATAGACAATCTACTGCATTAACACAACCAGCCCTTTGGAGCACTCGTTATCTTACTCCTGGGGAGTCACCCGTATGAAAACAGGAAACAGGTTATTCCAAAATGCTGTTATTGAGAGCAGCAACACAGCTCAGCCTTGGCTATTTTAACTGTCTTTTTGAACACCACCGATGGATACAGCAGAGGTGCACCACGACACCCACTTTATACTTGGGATGTGAGAGGTTTTTGGTGTGAGGTTTTGAATTTATAGCTGGGTCTTACAGGAGCTTCAGTGCACCGGGTAGCTTTGAAAGAAGCCAGCAGTGTTTGCGAGAGGTCCTCAGCAAGTATCTCTGGCCAGATGAAAAGCACAGGTTGGATGAAACACTGCGGCAAGGCCAGGGCAGGCATGACTCAGCCAGCAGGTCTGGCCCCAAGACCCTTCCTTCGTCCACACCAAGTGCAGCACAGCGGCTGCTCTACTTGTTTCCACTGCCCTCCAGCCCATCTCACGCCACTCACTTAGGTGCCCTGTAAACCAGGCCCAAATTGTTTCTCAGGCTCCCCACACCCACTATATACACCACTTACAACACTGATTTACAAAACATATATAAAAAGCCTTATTCCTCATTGTGTTGTCTCCTTGACACCAGCATGTGAAAGCTGGCACTTCGCACAGCAAACGCGCTGCGTTTGTGCAGCTGGCGGAGGGGAGATGGGAGTTTCACGCTGACACAAGAGATCAAGTCAGTGTTTCAGTGTGGCAAAATCTCAGGCCGTTTCTTTCTCCAAGCTCTGTGGCAGGAGCAAAGTGAATGGCAGGTTTCAAAGACCTCGTTTCGGAAAATCAGCTTTCAAGCTAAGTGTTATGAATATACCAATATTTGTTCCTTAAAAAAAGAACATATTTACCCAGCTGCTTGTGAGCTGGATATGCACTGCCCTCCTGCAGGTGCATTATATGACCCTGCAGGCCAAGTGTTACTTTGGGGCCATTTACACAGGAACAGCAGCTGCATTCGCATCACTGGTGTCCTGCCCCTCACAACTGACCTAGCAGCTGCCTTGAAATGTCTGCTGCCAGCTCGACCCCTCTTCTCTGAAGTCCCCATTAGGGCATGACTTTAAAATACACATTTTTTACCTCATCTGGCCCCCACTCCAATTAAAGAATCAATGTGTCATAGGTCTACTGGTTTGGCATATTCCAGTAACAAAAATCCTGGGCCTCTCATAGGCCACTTTGATAAATCTTAAGCAGGTATTTCAGCACGTGAGAGCGTGTTCTCTCTCACACATGCTCCTGTCCATTATTTATTGAAATTAATAAAAGTTTTCAGCTCGAGCTTCCAAGACTTATATTTGTGTTCTTTTGCAGATGTCAGACATCACTAGCAAAGGCTTTATTAAAAGGCAACAAAAGCAATGCAGGCAACGCTATGGAAGCAGGTACACAAGGCACTGGGCGGACTGAAGGCTGCAGTTCAGGGCCAGCTCAAACCCTCATGCAGGCAGCACCCAAACATCCCCACAGCTGGATGGAATCAGCCAAAGCAAATTAGCTTTTCCCAAGCACAGCCCAGCTCTACCGACTGCTCCTGGTCCCTGCCTGGAAAGACCGCCCTGCCCCCAGCTCTCCAAGCAGGAGCCTTTGCAGCCTCCTCAGGGTGGCTGCCCTCACCCGCCCCAGACCCAACACAGCCGGTTCCAGCCTGCTCCGTGAGGGCTGCCAGACCCACCCACATACGGGTACTTAAGGCAACCAGCAAACGCTAAGTTTTGTGCCTGAGCTTGAGCGCAGGTATCTAGAAGGAAGGGTGATATGTATATGCCTGAAGGACAGAGCCTGCAGTGACTCTGAGGCAAGGGAGCTGCAAGGCACTGTGACCTGTGGGGTCCTGTACAGGAACAAGGCACCTCTGAGGCACTACAGCTCAGGGAGGCCTGTGCTGGGACTGAGGCACCTTCAGGCCTTATGACCTTTGGGGACCAGCTCCTGCTCAGGGACACTCCTGAAGCTCTGTGGCTCTTGGAGACCCACTCGGGGACAAGGACACCCACTAAGCACAACAGTTTATGAGAGCCACTCAATGGTGTGACTGACTTCAGTTTGAGTAATTGAGCAGAAAGTGGTAATTTGATTGTCTGATTGATGGTGTCCTCTTTTTTTCCTTAATACCAAAAATTAGAAAATTATATTAACTGGAAAATAGAAAGTTTCCAAGTATTGCTTTGCCTCCATTTTTCTCTACAAGAATGAGAGAATTTTTATCTAGGAATTTCTCTTGAGAAGTTGGGTGCCTCTTGAAGCAGAAACAGAAGATTTCCAGTCATGCTTGATGGCAGAGCACACGAGCAAGCAGTTTACGCTGGCAGGCTTGTTTAGGAGGCTAAAGGGGGAGTGTTTTGCTGAGGTTCAAGGCTGTAAGAACAGGGTTTTTTTTTTGTTTTTTTTTTCTTCTTTACACATACTGCATGTACATGTGCAGGAAGGAGGCCATGTACTAGAATAAGACTAGCCAACTTCAGTGTGGCCTCCATGCAGTACCACATTTGCTTTGGATACCTTCTGCAATCCACTCAGCCCAGACTTGAACACTACCAGTTGAGCCAAGGAAGAGCTTTGCTCCAGCAGGACTGCTCAGGATTTAATACTA
>JAUBOD010000408.1:197105-208331 GCA_032353885.1 Nothura maculosa | reverse complement strand
TTTTTTTTTCTCCTCCCTGCTTAAAACAGGATATAACCTTCCTGAATACTTTCATGACTTTGAGTCATTGCCTGTGATGGACCACAGACTCCAGTTGTGGTCCAGCACCTTGCATTTTCTCAAGCGCAAGATACAACATGCCACCGTTTCCTGTTTTGGACCTATTAGCTCTTAGCTCTGAGCTGTTAGCACAGAGTCAATGAGGAGTCAAGATTCTAAGATGCCTGATGCTCAGAACAGCTGCTATGACTACTCTGCATTACGGAGTTAAGAAACTGCTCGTTCAGCAAGCACTCAAAATTTGCCAAGATATTTGTGGGTGGGAAGAACAAAAAGGAGGGGAAGGGCAAATCTGTTTAGAATTTGGATGATATATTTATTTTCATCTTTTCCCAATATTGTCCCAGCTGTCCATAATTCTCTTACAAACAGCTAGAGCATTTAGGTTGACTCTTATTCTGTGAATTTTCCGTAATTGTTACAGAGTTAATTCTTTTCAGTCATGTCACACACCTTCCAACCCCCCCCAAAGAAGTTCAACCAAATAATCTCTTAATTTTCACCATTAAACAAAATGCAGTAAAGATATATTTTAAAATTAACTTTTTGTAGAAGAAAAGAGCCACATGAAAAATGTTCTTGTTAAATTACTAGCCATTTGTTAATGGTGAAATTCACTCAGGATATAGGGCAATTCTGCCTTTGCAAAGCTGAAGTGCCTGCCCAGTGCAAGTGCCCTGGACAAAGATGTCCCCTTCCATCACCATCTGTCTGGAAAAGTTTATGGAGTCAAGTCTCCATTTTTCTACAGCACGAAGTGAGAACAGAGATATAAATTTAATATTTTCTGCTAAGAAGAGAGATTCATGTGTATCTTTCTCCATTTTCTCCTTCCTGATTTTATTTTTTTAAATCCATCACTTGGACATTTAATTAATAACTGTTTAGATTTACTGCTTGCATTCATGTCTCAGATTATATGCTTAGTATTTAATGTTCCCTAGAGGATCTCAGTGCTCCTGTTCAGCTATCTCATAAAACACTCGTTGATGGAATGAAGCAACCTACTAATGCAACCCAAAGCTTTCAGAACAGGTTACTGGTTGAAGCTGGAAGTGAATGATGTGGCCTTATTGTTACCACAGAGCAACTAAATGGGGTAAAAAAGTTCTTTTTCGCAGTGAAGAACTCAAGAATTTATGCTGATGAAAGACAAGGACTTAAAACAAGAATCCATAAGGATTGTCTACTTCTTGACTACTGGCACTATTTTTTTAGGGATCCTGAATGACCAGATATCCTTTTTTTCTTTTTTCCCAAGAGAGTTGCTGCGCTGTTGGAAGCAGGCGGTGACCATGGACTAGCTCTGGCCACCCTTTCTTGCCTTTATGTCTTTCCCTTTGGGAGAGTCACAGATCCCCAAGCTACAGCAGATTTAATTCCTTATGCCCACACATTGTTAAACAGTGTTAAACACAGAGTTAATTTTCATCTGGTCACCCACTGTACTTATGTATCATGCTTCTTCCTAAGCCAGTCCATGCCAGGATGAGCCTCTTGGTTCTGCTCTTTACTTCCAGGTTCAAACAAATAGTCTTTTACTCCTTCATTAAGGAATGCCACATATTTCTGGAGAAAGTCAAAATCACATACTGTTTCTGGAAGTGAACACAAAGCCCATATACTTGAGCTATAGCCGTTAGGTAGCCATGATGATAAAATATACTGAGGACAAGTAACAAGCCTCAGTTAACATTTAAGTACCTAGGAAAGCATATATTTTATATACACAATTAGTGAAAATGCCTTAGAGGAGAGTCTGTAAAATAGCTGCATCATTAAAACGGCTGCTGAGGGGGAATTCTTGATGAAATGCTGGCAAAAGACACAGAGTAGCACAGCCACTTAGGCTTTGGAAACGCAAGCCAAACCTGACCTCAGTTAATGAAAGATGAAGTACTTGTCCACAAACTGCATGGTAAGAGCACCACTTCTGCACAGAACAAGAGGGTCCAGTGAAGAGCAACAAATATGATGAAGGGACTGGAGCATCTCTTGTATGAGGATAGACTAAGTGAGCTGAGCCTGTTTAGTCTAGAGAACAGAAGAGGGAATTTGATCAATGTATGTACAAATACCTGAGAGGAGAATGTAAAGAGGAGGGAGTCAAACTCTTCCTGGTGGTGGCCAGTGACAGGACAAGGGGTAATTAAAACACTGGAAGTTCCGTCTGCATGTGAGGAAGAACTTTCCTGTGAGGGTGTCAGAGTCCTGGAACAGGGTGCCCAGAGAAGCTGCAGAGTTTCCTTCTCTAGAGCTCATCTAGACTCGCCTGGATGCCACCCTGTGCCATGTGCTGTGTACGTGTCCCTGCTTGAACAGGCAGGTTGGACTAGATGATCTCTGGAGGTCCCATCCAACTTCAACCATCCAGAGATTCTCTGAAAAAGTATTGTATGATAGGACAAGAAAAGTATTTATTTCCTTGGCTTCACAGAAGGCAGAGATTGCCTTTTGCCTATTTGAAGACAGTGGTAAATTAACTTTTCCCTCACTGCCATAGATGATCTCACCTTCTCAACTTTCCTGTGGTTCCTTATGCTGATGCTTTCCATCTACCTCCTACTCACCTTGAAGGAGAAGGAGATTGGAGTCATAGGCCAGGGTCTGACTGCCCACTGCCAAGTCCCCCTCAGGTCCTTGATCTACCCTATGCCAATGTAAGTGTTCCCAGGAACCAGAACATCTTTGAGGGAGGACGATGCCTTCTCACCCACTGCCTTGTCTGCCTGTGCAAGAAGAGGCAAGAGAGAGGCAGTGAGGAGGCACCCAGAGGTGAGCAGCTCCTGCTCAAGGGACTGCAGTGTGAAAAGAAACTCCTAAGACCTTGCCCTGCCACTGCCCTGATCTGCCATGGACTTCTCCTATGGTCAGAGAGTAGAAGCTCATCTCTCAGATGAAGAGACAGACAAGGAAAGAGAGCCCTGAAGAGGAGTACCCCAGAGATGGCAGCTATTTTGAGTCTGCTTTGCTCCAATAGCTTTCCTGAGAACAACACAAGGTATGTTTTGGGAAATGAAGGAAATCTCAGTTTGGAAGAGGAAGCATAAGGGAATGCCCAGCAGTCTCATGGAAGAGTAAGCATGGGGGAATGCCCAGTAGCATCATGGATGTTTCAGAGGTCCTGCTGAGGACTTTCAGAGGCCACCAGCAGGAAGAGACTTGGAGGAGCCTGTCCTTAATGAAGGGAGACCTGAGACATGCTGGAGCTGCTACCTACTATCTGCAAATCCCTGCAGGACGGCCCATCCTCATCTCCTAGCCCACCACCTCTGCCTCCAAAGCCAGGCACAGAAGACTTCCAGCATGCGGAAGAGAGCCTTCCAAGGCAAAGCTGGGTTCAGTGTTGTGGAGTGATACTTCAGCAGAAAGAGCAAAGAGAGAGCGGAGTGTCTAGTTCAGGAAAATGAATGGTAGCAGGAGGGGGGCCTGTCAGTCTAGGCGAACCTCAGCCCGAGTTTCCTAGCTCAGCTCCTCAAGTTCCTCCTGCCAAGACTGATGAGGTGGTAGTGCACAGTGTGCAGGAACTGGCCTTTCTCAAAAAGAGTGTCAGAAAACAGCTGGAGCTGCATATTATAGAAATGCAGATAAAATAGTATTTTTGGGTTGCTGAAAGCATCTTGGAATGCAGGAAGGATGTTTTGCTTGTCCCAGAGCAAAAGCCTCACAACCTCCCACTGCCTTGGAAAGCCTGAGCAAGAAGGGCCAGGAAGGATATAGGCCTTGCCATGGAGGAGTCCTGGTGTAACTGGTGCTTTAGAGCCTGGTGGCAACAGGCAGGAAGAGCCCATATTTTATGTGCAGTTGGTTCCAGCTGTGCCAGCCTGAGCGCAGACTGCTGTGTCTGTGCTCTGACTGTGCTGTGTACAGGAGCAGCAGCTCTTGTATGAGCACATTTTGAAGAGGAGGTTTAAAAAACAGTTCTAAACTGTCACTGTTCCCTCACAAGAGAAAATCCTGCTGGGAAGGTGGCACTTTAGGTGCCAGACACCCCTGGGTGCAGACACTGCACAGCTTCTCTTAGGCAACAGACTATGGTCTGGGGAGATGCCTGCCAGCCTGGTGTAAAAAAAGCAACATGAGCATTACTGTCACCTGTAGGAGTAGGACACCCCAGTGCTTCCCCTGCATCTGCCCTCAGCCTTCTGTAGCCATGGGCCATGGCTAGACTGCCCAGTGCAATGTTGGTGCTGCCCTATGGCAGTGCAGTCATTGGCAGGAGGCAGAACATCCTTGCGGAGCAGAGATGATGGCCTCTCACCTGCTGCTTTGTTGGCCTTTGTAGGAAGGGAGGTGCAAGCAGACACCCCAGAGAGGCACCCAGGAGGTGAGCAGTTCCTGGGCAAGAACAGGCCCTCTGCAAAGAAACCCCTGAGCCCTACACACCCTCTTCTGCCTCTGCTGGGACTCCCATGAGGAGCTGCCTATCCACTCACTTTACATCTCCTGGTAGCCTGTGCCACCCTGGAGGGAGGTTTAGCAGTTGTAGGCCTTGCACCATTTTCCAAATGCAAAGGCTCCTCACAACCCTAATTCCCTGAAGGGGATGAGTGATTCTCAAGCTGTTCACAAATCTCATAAGCAGTTGCTGGAACAAATCTTGGGACAGCAACTAGGAGAGGACCCCATCAACTTCTAGTGCTACAGAGATGTTGCTGAAAGTTGACCACATTGCACAGGACAGACAGTAATGCAGGACATACTCTCACCACCTGCTTTGTCCATATCAACATAATATGAGCAAGGATGGAGACCACCAAAGAAGTCCTGTCCTTCAGCTGAAAATGAGGACAATGGGACACTACAGTTGGCATGTAAGAGGAGTATCCTCCAGCAAAAAAACACCACCAGGATCGTGATAACTGCAGCAGCTCCAGGAAGGACATGGGGACACCAGAGCTGCCATCTAAGAAGAGCAGTCCTCAGAAAAGAGCACATCAGTAACATCCAAGCTGGAGCAGCTCTAGTGAGGACATGGGAACACCCGCACCCAGGAGACCTCCTCCAAGAAAGTGTTCCCAAAAGAGAAAACACATGGAGGAGGGACCAGCACCTCTGCCATCATCTCCAGAACCTCTGTGGACGAGACACCCAATCCACATATGGAAGGGCTCTTGAAAGACCTCATTGATTTCCACAAGGCCAATTAAGCTGTTCACAAACAGTACAACAACCATCTGGAAGAAATGTTGGGGTGGCTCCCAGACAAGGCTGGGACATGTCAGGAGGGAGCTCGTCAGCTTAAAGAGCTGAAGACATGGCTGGAAGTTGACCTCACTGCAGAGGACAGAGAGGAGTGGACGTGCCCACACCATCTGCCTTTCCCATCACTCTTAACATAAATATGGGGAAGGCTGGAGAAGGCCAGAGGAGTCCTGTCCTTGAGGTGCAGGTGACTCAGGGACAAGTATTAACAGAGGAGCTGCCAGAGCAGGGGAAGAGCAAGGGAGCCCCCAAGGACAAGGACGGCTCCAGGAAACTCTGCCACAAGTGCGGTAAAGTTCAGCGCCACAGACCATCCATGGCCATAAGGGAAGGCTCATAGACCTCACCTCCATCTGGTGCTGCAGACCAGGAAAGAAGAGGAGCAGGACACGGACAGTCATTCCAGGACAAGGCAAGAGGCAGCAAGAGCAAGAGAAAAGAGTTGGCCTCACAGAGAATGCAAAAGGATTCCACCCCTGTTTGACTTCCTTGTTGAGAGATGGGAAGCAGAAGGCTCAGCCACATCAAGGCCCCACCAAGATCCTGCCCTCACATGGGGCTCCCTGACACAGGACACCACGGGCAGAGACACCAGCTCTGCCACACATCATCTGTTTTGAGGCCCTCTTCTACCTGCCATGCTTTGAGAAAGCCTGCGACAAGCCCCTAGAGAAAATCACAGCCTTATCTGGTAGGAACAAGTGATGCATAAGCATCCACAATCTAGGAGGAGAGGGTAACTGCAGGGTCACAGCCCCCACAGGGCTCTCCAGACAGCAACACATGTGACAGTGACAAGGCATGGACAGGACATGACAGCAGGGAGCCCATCAGCTTACAGGGCTGTAGATGGGGCTGGAAGTTGCCCTCACTGCAAAGGACAGAGAGCAAAGCACAACCTGCCCACAGCACCTGCCTTGCCTATCACTATCAACATAAATATGGGCAAGGATCAAGATGGCCAAAGGAGTCCTATCCTTCAGGTGCAGATGACTCGGGGCAAGTATTAATAGAGGAGCTGCCAGAGCAGGGGAAGGGCAGGGCAAGGGAGCCCCCAAGCACAGTGACAACTTTAGGAGGGTCTGCCTCCAGTGTCACTTGACACCAGAGCCTCAGTTCCTTGAACTCCTCCGCGGTGTGCACTGCCTGACAGGCTGGCATTTCCAGGGTTGCAAGGTTTTTCCTCCTTGCAAGTGTCCAGGTGGAGCAGCACACAGCTGTTCAGAAACCCAGCAAGTAGCAGATCCCTGCCTGTTCTTTTCAAGGGGTCTCCCCTCCAGTGATCTCACGCATTTGAATGATGACAATGACACAGGGAATCTCTTTTCCTGCAAGACAGAGATTCCATCCCCTTCCCTCGTGGCAAAGACTCCACAGATTGCACACAGACTTCTTAGCCAGTGTTTCATTAACAGTTTGCCAGGTCCCATGCCATGCAGGTAGACTCACTGGTCGCTACAGAACATTACAGACCAAAGCTAACCAAAGCCTGGTTCTCCTAGAGAAGATGGATGCCTTGCAGCTGTGTGGTATCCACTCACTGTGGCACCAAGCATTCTGATTGGCTCTGGTCTCCTGAGCTCTCTCTCATTGGCTGTGGGAAGGACACCTGCCTAGCAACAGTGGATGGGCAACAGCAGGTTTCTAGTGCTGGCCCCCAGGCACTGGTTCGTTCTGGTTCTCACTGACTGGGGCTGGTCACAGGTTCCCAAGTCGAAGGTGATTCCCTCTTCAGGGCACCCCTCTGCAGTATACCTGTGCACCACTTCACATGTACATGTTTTTTGGGAAGTGTTTTGTGTTGACCCGCTGTCCTTAGGCCCCTGCAGGTTACAAGATGAGTGCAGGGTCGCAGCAATGAGCCATATACAGTGTTTCCATTCTTTGGAGTTTAGGCTTCGATTCATGGCTGCTTTTGTCCAGCAGTCGCTTTCTGATGCAAAAGGTAAACTAGAATTCAATATGCAATGGGATTATATGTGCAATATGGATGAAATAAGAAGAGAAAAGCTTGTGTAGAAGTAGAGGCAATAGGTGAATTAAGATCTGTTCATGAAGAAATAAAAAGCTGTAGGGCAACTTTCTTAGGCCTGGCACGCTGGGAGTGCAAGAGGCACGCTGGTCAGAGCATGAAGTGAAATTAGGATATTACAGCTGTCAGGAGTGCTCTGTGTGTCCAAAGAAACAACATTCCCAGGAGCTTGGCTCTCAAACCAAGCTTTTTCAGTGCTGTATTTGGGTGCAGACAGACTGTGATTCTGATGAGGAAACTTTTGACCTAACAGGACTTCTTCCACAGTGCTCATACTAGCAATTGCTAGCTGATCCCACAGTTTTTCCATGCTCACTTACACAATGGCCCAGCTGCTAGTATGAGCACTGTGGAAGAAGTCCTGCAGCAAGTGCCCTTCTTAGGCAGTCCAAAAGCAGGGCACTTGAGACACTCCTGAAATACATGTGGGCAGAGAAAGCCTTTAAAATACTGTGTCAAATTAAGACAGGGAAACAGATTTTCTTTGGCAGATGTATAATGTGTGCAGCCAATGAAATTATTAGGGGGGATAAAAAAGAAAAAGGAGCAACAGAAAATCAGTCAATATTATTGTGTGTAAAGCAAAGGAAATGCCAGAGAAAAAAGGCATAATATTTCTTATTGGTTGCCTGATTCAGAAAGAGACACTTACATAAACGTGTATGTGTGGTGTCTGTTCTCTGTATACACACTAAAAAGGAGGAAAGCCAAATCCAGTGACCTGCAGGGATCATTTTAAGCAGTGACCCATCTGAATTGTATGACAAAGGTCCATGCAATACCTCTGCACCTCAGTGTAGATGACTATACAGCACCAGTAAGAAAGACTACAGAACCAGTAACATTTCAGCCACAGTTGTGAGTTTTCTGCTCATTTTACCCTCCATTTCTTCTTCAAGGATGCACCAAGTTTGATGATATCCTTAAGACAGATAGCTTATCCAGTGGAGAATCAAATACAACCCCAGACTTCTGGGCACCAGCAGTCTGTCTGTGACTTAAGTCATTTTTACTCTTCACTGTGGAGAGATTGAGGATGGCTTATACAAACAGAACTTGTGTCTGCCAAGAAGGAAAATAGGCAGCTAGCCAAGAGAAGTTATATATCAAGACACTACAGCAAGTTTATGATTCCTATTTTTTAAGAGGATAGTTAAGGCTGCAGGCAGAAATCCTCAGCCAATTTAAGAGGTTCCCACTTGTTAGATCTGCCAGGATCATTGTGCATGTAGTCAGTTTCTCAATTCTGTCAGAGGGATGCAGGTTTAAAAATTCTTATGATGTTGAATGCCTGCATGTTGATAGAACCAGATGGAGGAGCATGTGTACTCAAAGTCATATCTGCAAATTTGAGGAGGTAGAAACCAGGTTAATTCTCAACCAGGATATGTCAACAAGGAATAAAAGTGGCCTTGAAAATTCGGCCCCAGAAAGAGGATGGTATGTTATAACATGAGAACTTGTCTGCCCCACACCTCAAATACTTCTCTAGTTGGGTGCAGACAAGCTGTAACACTATTGCAAACAGTTTGTTAGGTTGCATTACCTCTAGGTGCTATGTTAGAGAACCTTCAGGAGCTAGGCTAGTTAGCTGGGATTGCACTAGAGACAAAGTTAATCTGCTCTGGCTATCAGAAGTACCTTGCAGGTCTTGGCAAAATGTTGTTTTGTATAGATGTACTCAATTTTTTTTACTACCAGACCAAAAATAAAATAAAAAAAAAAAGTGGCACAACATGGAAGAGACTGAAACTGTTCAAGTAGCAGATCTGTCCCTCTGCGCATCCATCCTCCCTCACAAACTAACCCAGATCACTTGTGCCTTAGCTGGCAGCCATCTATGAGTTTCTTCATTGTATCCTTTGTCCCTGGCATTCCTTTCCAAGCAGATAATCCCAAGAAGTGTAACAGATGCAATAGCTCTGGGGTTGCTTGAGCTGACCTTACTGCTCTGTTCAGCTCTGCCATGTCCTGGCAGCCTTGCAGAGCACAAATGGTAACACTGGCAGAACTGTCCTGCTCTGCAGGGAAGGGCTTCAGGATCTGCTTATGAAGATTCTCCTCCTGTCTAGAAGTTACGGGTGCATTTTCACCTCAGCCAGGCAGATGGTTCTGGGACCCTGCCAGAAACCCTCCTCACAAGACAGCTGCTTGCTCACTTGCCTGCATAGGAGCTATCCACACAGCGGAGAAGGTTGGCACAGATTTTTTGGCTTAAGGTTAAGTTAAACTGCAATGGTAACATTAGTGTTTGCCTTTTGTCAGGCCAGGAGGCAAGCTGTGGGAAAAACACCTGAGTTCAAGAGCTGGGCTGAGGGGAAGGGGCAGCTGAACTGCTGTTGGGCAGAGCACTCAAACAAATAAAGACCACGTTGCCAGTGTTTAAGCTGCTTGCACCTGGATGTCTCTGGCATTAGAGCCGTTTCTAACAGGGAGTACAAACCACTCTAAACATTCATCACTGATACCTGTGCATGGGTGTTTGGAGGAAAAAATCAACGATGATTTGAGAGAGCCTGCATCAAGCTCGAACAAGAAATCATGGCCTAATTTGGTCAGAACAGAGAACGGGTTGAGCTACAAGTAGGGCACCAGTTCCCACACAGCTTTCCAAACAGCAACAGCATGTGACATGACAAGGCAGTGCCACGATGCTATGCTCTCTGAGGGAGCGGGGCTGGGAACAGTTGTCTGTGGGGCTGGGGTCTTGCCCAGGGGCTGCCCGGGACTGTTTGGGAGAGGAGACAGGGAAGGGCTCGGTGGGATCTCAGCTGACACTTTCCTGATGGGGGTGGCGGATGCTATGGGGACACGGTGCCAGCGAGGCCGGGGCACAGCGAGGGCAGAGGCAGGTTGGGAGCAGCCCCTGGGGACACAGCGGCGCTGGCTCCTGTGGCCTGTGGGGAGCGACCCAGGGGTTGCTGCTTCCCAGCACAAAGAGCAGCCCCGTTCCTGGCACCGCGGTCCCCAGTGCTGGCTGACCATGCTCTTCCCCTTGCAGCTGTCCAGGTACAGCAGGGCCCAGTGAGGCCTGGACCCAGCAAGAGCAGCTCCCAGCCAGGCCCTCCCCATGAGCAGGATCAATAAAGTTGTGTTCATTGAAATACATGTGCGGAGTCTCTTCCTTCTAGGGGAGCAGTGGTGCCATCCCTGTCCATTTCTCCACCCTCCTTTGATGGGTAATCTGGGTACATCTGTTGTCAGTCTGGGCTAAGAGCACAGGGATGTCGCTGCACTTCTCTGAGGGCAGAAGTAAACTCTAAAGAAAAATACTTCTATTTGAGTATTTGTCTCTGTCGTTCTCCTGAGCATGGAATGGTCCACTTTCTCTCAAGGGTATCTGCAACAGTGGAGGAGAGAACAAGAAACATGGCTGATTAATTGGGATGAGGGATCCTGTCCTTTAAGTCCTGCAGTTTGGACTGTGGATCTGTCACGAAATGAGTGGTGGAGGGGGTGAGTGACAAAATGCACTTCACTCATATGAAAGAAATAATAATAGGATTTATTAATATAGACGATTTCACCAGATTCTATGGCAAGGTTGCTTATTATTTACTGCATGGAGGCTCAAGATAATACACAATTATCCTCGGATACCTTCCCGTTGAGTCATAAGGTTCAGATTGGACCCCCTTGCTCTCCAGGCTCCTTCTGAGAGGAATCTGGATGTGGCTGGATCCAATCCTAGTCCCAGACATGGTCAACGGTTTATGACTAAGGGTTTATGTGCACAAAGTAAAGTTAAAGAAAGAGAGCACACTGTATTTACTTACCACAAATCTGCGGTGGAAAGGGGATCTCTTAACTTCGAGGAGTATCCTTCAGCGGTATCCCTTCTCAAGGGGAGACCCTGATGTGCAGCCTGCTGCCATGCCAGGAGAGCTCAAGGGGCTCTCGGGCTGTCCGCATATTTATAGGATAAGATG
>JAUBOD010000408.1:166347-180800 GCA_032353885.1 Nothura maculosa | reverse complement strand
TCTCCTGATCACCTCACACCCTAGAAAGTTCTCCAAGATGAGCAACTTCCATGGCTACCAGCTCAGACCCTGATCATCAACAAGCTTCTCCCGATTCAAGTGCAGAAGTCCGAGAAGTTAGAGGCAGTTTTCCACTCTGCTGTCCAAAGTCTTCAAACATTAACCACATGTCACCATATTAACAAAACAGCAGGATAATTTGAACAGTTTTCATCAGTCAGAATAACAAAAGATCTCTAGGAGCTTATGTTCCTATGCAAGAAATGCAAGAAATGTGCATGTTCAAATGCAAGAAATACATCTTCTGAGCATTTTAAAGGTAACTCATTGGTATGTGAGATTAGGTCTTTTAAAATCACTCCATGTTTTTGGAGAAGTCTCATCCTTTTCCCTGGTCCTTCCACTAAACTCTGAAGTTTTGGCATTTAAAATTGGCTTGACAGAAGAGAAAAAAAAAAAAAAGAACAAATGCCAAATGCCAGCCAGGCTTTTCTGGAGGGTGCCATATACACTGTGGGTAGTATTTCACACATGTACATGAAACAATATATACTTGGCAAACTCTGTAGAAGCAATGCAATGCTGCCATTTTTGATTGCCATTATGCTTATATCTGAGCAGAATTTTTTGTGAACTCTGTACCATAGACTGATTTTATTTCTATAGAAATGTTTGTTTACATTTATAGCACAAGGAATATAATGTGACTGTTCTTAAAAGTTTTTATGGTAACTAGCAAACCAAACTTGAGAGGCAATACTTAATGTTTTTATTAACAATTTGGATGATGAACAAGAATAAGTACTTATAAAATTGATGTAAGCAAAATCATTCCAGTACATAAATTCAGAGCTCAAGAATATTGAAAAATTGGAGCAATGAACCAATTCAAAAACTTAATTCAGTAAATTAATTCAGTAAATGCACTGACATCAGTAAATATTGAGCTTAACATGGATGAACCAAAGACAGAGATGTAAATGAAGAACAAACCAGCTGGCATCAGAAAACTAGAGGTCCTTGACTTTATAATGCATCAGTAAATAGAGATGAGTCAACAGTATGAGATTTTCTGTAAAACACAAAATAATTATTCTGTTCTGGCCTGTGCTGAAGAAGCCCCAACTGGATTACTACAAATTAATGAGAAACAGATTAAATGGAGAGGCTAAAAGGAAGCAGCCAGAGTGATGAAAGGATTCAAAAATATCACCTACAAGCAAAGGTTAAGAACTCAGAATGGTTTAGTCTGGAAAAAGGGAAGTTTAAAACTGGTGCTTTCCATTATGTAAAAAGAGAAATTCTCCATTGTTCCCCAGGTAGAGTAGAGGAAAGAAAAAAATGAAATCATCTTTGCTGCAAAGGAAATGTGGGTTATTTTTAAGCAAAGCTTGTGTACTTGTACCAGTGTGGACTTGTTGACACTGAGGAGAGATTTCAGGAAGAACAGATATGCTTGATCTCAGGCCAGCCTATGAAACTGAAGTTTACCAGTGTCCTTTAAGGGTTCCCTCATTTCTGTAATTCCTTGGCCAATGGGAAAAATATTTCCATGTAAGTCTGGACAGCTTGATCAAATCCAGCAAACTGATCTCGTTGAAGTGAGAGGCCTGTCTGTCTGCAGTTTAAGAAAGGATTATTTCAGTTTTAACCAAATTTGTGGCTTCCCAACTCCAGTGAAACCGGAAAAGACCATTTGTCTATTGAGATGAAGATCTCTGCACAGCAGGTTGCCCTGCTCAGGTTGTGTTTGTCCAGGTTCATATCCTAGCCTCAGTGAGCACAGCTCCCTGTGAGAGAGAGCACAGTGGGACTGCGGGTGAAAAGCTGCAGTCCTCTGTGCTAGAGATGTCCAGGAATCTCTGTTCCACTGAATGCAAAGCCCAGATGTGACTTTATCCAAAATTATATATCTGAAGGTGAAGGAAAGAGAACTTGTGCCATGCAGTATCTGCCTCAGTGACTCTCAGGAAGGCTTCTTGCTTGTTCTCCTCCAAAGGGAGTATATTTTGTAGTGGGATAGGTAGGCAAAACAAAGGAGCGCAAGTTCTTTAAACAAGGAAAATTATTGCATCATTGAAACAAATCAACCTTGAGCAAATTTGAAACAAGGACAGAACTGTTTTTAGCAACTCTAAGCATGACGTAGCATAGTATTTATTCAATTTCTGTACTTCTAGCCTTCAAGAGCTAAAATTCTGTTAGGGTAAGTGCTTACTAATACCTGTGGTGTACTTACAGTGTTGCTGAAGTAACAAGGCCTGAATCATATCCATTCCAAGAGAAAAGAGAAAAGAGGGGCGTTTTTTTGTTTTGTTTTGTTTTTTTCCCCTGGAATTATATCTAATGTTACACCATGGTGTGACATTTAGCACTGCCTGGCATTCCCCTGTCCGTTGCAACCACAACAGCAAATGACTTAGGTCAAAATCTTTTAACCAAGTTAAGAAATCATCTGCAAAGTAGCTGTTTCTAGTGCAGTAACTTTGATCTACAGGAGCTGTTGTCATAAGACAGGTTTGGCTTTTGGAGATGGGATAAAGATCAGACCCTTACACACTTTGTCCAAAACAATCTGGGAATGTGGCTTTCTGCTGGGAGCAAGCCAGCACTCAACCATGTGAAGTAGCTGCACTGACAGGACTGTAAGTCCCCATAATTAGATCCTTCACATAAAAATCCAAAGAACAGCCTTTCTGATTTAAGTAGTTCTCTCTTGCATTCACCCTGTTGCCTGGGTTTTGTGCTGCTCTGCTGTTGGTCTATGGAAGCTGTGTCATTATCCACCCACAACAGCAGCATTAAATTTTCTTGGGCCTGAACCTAACCTTTGTTTCAGCTCAGTTTCTGGCACCTGATCCCACTCCTGCCCTCAGAATTAAGTGCTAAAGAGAATGAGTCATTTCACAGTGCTACAAAGAAGGAAATGTTAAGCATTTGTCTTTCTCAAGCATCTTCTTACTGCAGTTCTCTTGGGGTACCCATATGTACAGCGCTTGGAGTAGTGTAACCAGCTTCCATGTCCACCAGCACAGTTCAGTAAGTAGAGTCTAGAGTCCAGACACTATATAGAGTGGTCTTGTAGACACTATATAGAGTGGCCTTGTTTGCACCAACTCAGTCCAACCTGTATCAGTGAAAAGGTTTTTCTGTGGGTCAAACTGCAGCTGTGCCTGGTACAGGACCACTTGATCTTGATCTGTAGCAATGCAATGCTTGGGCATTTGGCAATGCAAAGCCTAAAGCAATGCAATGCTTGGGCATAGATATGCTTGGGCATATGCTTAGGCATAGATAAACAACTCCTGCAGACGGGCCAAGCTCTCCACGGATTGCCCCAAGGAACAAGTACATTCCCGTCACACAGATGGGCTATGCCGGTGGAGCTCTGCTCTTAAGGCAGGAGACCAAAACAGCAGGCAGCCCACGTGCTGATTCTAGGCAGGCTGTTGTCTCCGCTACATCTCTCTTTGCACCTTAGGAATTCTCTGTGTATAGATTATGTCACTGCTTTTCTTTCAGGTGATCTATATGCACCTTTAATCCTGTTGACATTGATGACAGAAATAATGTTGGATGATACAGAACAGAAAGTTTGTCGGAATACTTGCAAAGAGACAGTGTTGCTCTTTCCTGTGACACTGTGTATAGGAACAAAACACATCACAGCAAGGTATGTGTTACAAAACTAGAGTTCGTATACGACTCTGAAGAGCTCAAAAAGACAAAAAGCAAAGGTCCAAAAGCTTCTTCATTTTTCAGACTGATATTACATTGCTACAACCATTGTTAACAGTGACTGATGCACAGGTTTTATGATGTATAATGTTCAATATTCAATCAACAATTACAAGAGATGGAAAGAAGTTCCTGCACAAGAAAAGCATTTCTTGTCTGGCAAAAGCAAGGTTCATGTGATGGGTGTCAGAATCTGTTTATGATGGCAAGACCAAACAGATGGTACTCCTGAGACCACTGCTGCAGCAGGGGCTTTTTCATGGGGGGGGGTGGGGGATTTCAGATAGGGGATTTGAGAGAAAACAAAATGCTTTGCACAAGGTCTAAAGCATTTTCCTTATTTCACCCAGGGGCCGTTAGGGACTGACAGGAGCCCATCCTGGGTCTCAGCAGCCATGGCAGCTGTTGGTACCTTCTGCTCTGGCTTCTGGAAAGTTCCTCCCCTGCCTCTGAGCTTCCTCTAAACAATTCTCTCTCTCCTGTCTCCTTGCTGCCATGCCCCACATTGATTTCCTGACAGCATGTCAGTCCCAAGACACATCTGTACCCAGAAAGGTGGTAATGGTGCCATTGTGCACCTGGTACCATCAAAGGATCATCAGGAGGTCTCTAGATGGCAACTGACTGCCAGGAGCACATTGTGGACAATGGGAACAGACAATTGACAGCTGATAGTTCCACAGACATAAATAAGCTGTTTTCGGGGACTTTTTAAAGCTTAGAAAAGGGTAGAGATAAGGTTCAATAACAATCCCTCTTGCAAAGGACATCTGCTGTTCAAAGCAGGACAATTTTGAACAACTTCAATAGCAGATTGTCATGACTCTAATCCTTTACATGAGGTGTTTATGTGTCTGTGTGAGCTTCAGGACACTTCAAAGTTGGGAGAGAATTTACAAGTCCAAAACAGACATGAAAATGAGAATTATTCACAGAAGAGTGATGTAAGGCTAACATAATTGGCTTATTTGGCCTGCAAGACCATCTGTCTAGTAATGGATAAATGTCAAAATATTCAGCATTATGGTTTGGAAAAGCATGAGAGATCTGGACGTCAGTCTGAACTCTCTGAACACTAACTTTCCAAATTAAGGCTGGCAGTCTCACACAACTGGCTTTCTTGTGAGCCCCCTGACGCTACTGTGTATGTTGCTGGCGAGACACATCGTGAGTGAAGCCTCTCCTGCACGGACTTGGCAGCCATGATTGCAGCCTCAGCCAGAAGCACAAGGAAAAACAGAATTGAAATGCAAATCTTATCTGACTGCTTCTAAGTTTCCAAAGAATTTAAGGTTAAGCACTTGTGGTGCTGGACAAGAGACCTGCCCCCCCCCCCCAAAAAAAAAAGTGACAGAAGGACAGAACAGAAAAGTCTCCTGCTTTCTTTTTTCCAGACCTGTTTTCGTGCTCTTTCTGCGGAACACAGAGAAGGGCACAAATATGTGGATTGCTGGGAAGAAAATTGCAGAGAAGGTGATCCCTGATGATGACTGAATATGCAGGTGCTGCAGGTTGAAAACTCTTTTCAAAGTTAAAAGTTCAAAGCTCCTTTGTAACCCATGCCTAGCAGTGAATGTGCTCCAAGCACTCTGCCGTACGTATGGTGCCTGTAGTAGAGCTTTCTGAGACCCAGACATCTCATCACAGGCACTTCCCAAATATCTCCTATGCAATGTTTATCTGGAAACCTACCCATTGCTACTGTTATGTACAACCAAGTAGGAGGGACTGAAAAAAGCACAGTCAAATTAGGCACATGTGTTCAAATTGCCATGCCAAATTGTAACATGATGTGTGCTGGATTTAATTACAGAATTTCTGTTTTTTTAATCCACCCACTTTTTTTCATATGCAGACTTGTGAGTTATCTATTTCTTGGTCAAGGAAGCATTAAACAACTTATTAATTAAAGGGAGTGGAAACTAAGCTCTGACTGAGAGGTCATCCTATGCCACAGTGTTTTCCTGTACTTCTAATGACAAGCAACTTGTTTTGGCCATGTAAAGAGCAAACACTCCCCATCTTCTGGAGCAAATCACTATTTCACAGCATTCCCATGGCAACAAGGGACTAACTGAGTGTTCTTGAAGCCATCTGACCTAGAGGAGCAGGAAAGTCAAATTTCTCTGTATGAGTACGGAGTCACCATGAGATGCATTCTGCCAGCGTGTGAGACTGGTGACTTCTTTGCTTTCAGACAACTCATGTTGTTTTCTGGATTGTGTGTTGTTTTCTGCAGTGAGTGAGAGTCAGTTGGTCTCAAGAATAGAGAGGCTTGTTAGATTGATGTATCTTGTTATCTATTTGTGGATCTAACCAGAGATTCCCGGGAGCTGAGCGGGTGTCACAACAGCCCCATTTCTAAAGCAGACACACACAATGACCTACAGCTGTCTGTAACTTTAGATAGTGAAAGTAGGTGTCTTCCCTCATCACTGCATTAAGCAGGCCTGGTATTCAGGACAGACACTCGAAGAAAAAACTCTTAGTGTATTTTACCTATGCTAACAGTGAAGACTCCCATAAGCACAACAAAACCCGTCCAAGTTCTGCGGCTCACAGAGCTCAGCACAGGCATCGCTTTTATGCAACAACTTAGGTGGTCCTGGCAGCCCACATCTAAACATCTAAATGCAAAGCACACTGTCATGCCCACACACCACCACCCAGAGCTTCCCTTTGCTCAGCCAGTTAGAGGAGCAAGCCTTGACCTAGAAAGCATCCAACTGCCCCTATGAGTGGGGTATTGACTTTGTGCAATACAGGAAAAGTTGATTGCCTTGGAAGAGGCTGCTCCAACAGCTCAAGATAGCAGAGTCTCAGTGGGCTGGAACAGATAGCACTTCCCTAAAGCATGCCAGAGGAGTTAACAGCAGGGAAGAGACGTGACCGTATGAACTATGTGAAAGTGCTTCCTTTTACTGGGAAGGCAGACCTGTCTCCCATGGAGCCCTTAGCAGGAGAAAAAAATTCTTCCCCTGCAGATGCACACACAGCTAGTGTTGAACTTAATGACTGTGCAATCATCCAAAGTCTTGGATTCAGTCCTGGATGCATGAACCCTGGCTTTGCCCTGAAAGAGAAGTCCTACTTTCCCTGCTTCTCAGCGGAAGTGTGAGCTTGGCTGGCAGCACTGTCTTGTCAGTGTGTGTCTTCTTACCCTTTTTTAGGTCTAGGAGACTCAGATTTTAGGACACTTTTCTAGATGTAAGAGACTCATCGCTACCCTATTTCTTCAGACAAACACTTCCCTGTGAGGTTTCGTCGTGCAATGAGTCCAGATTGCCGTATAGTTTCACCTCCAGCCTGCAAATATGAGGGCTGAGAAAGAAGGGAGGCTGCCTGCTCAGGAGAAACCAGGAGTCCTGAAAATCAGACCTATGGGTGCTCAGGAGTAGGTGTGATGGAAAGGACATCTTTGGCGTCATTGTCAGAGGGAAAAGGGCTCTTGTCACGTCACCTCAATACTTGGAAGCCTGCTGGGATTTCATCATTGTTCCCAACATGGCACAAAGTTTGCAGCCCTCCCCAGAAGGGAGATGGTTATTCATTTACCAAACTTCAAAAGTTGGAGCAAGGTCATTTAGCACCTGGGCACATGTACATAAATCACCATCAATGCCAGAGTCCAAAGAGTTTTAAAAAGCACCTTTCCTCCCCACACAACCTCCTCTGTGCAAAGCAGTGACTGGCACAGGCAAAGAGTTAGTTCTTGGTTAACAGCTTTGGGCCTGGGATCCCACCTCAAAATACTCCTTCCATCATCTTGGGAAAGGAGAGAGAACTTAAGTGTTACCCCTGTTTTAATGATTTGCTTATTCAACTTGTACTTTATGGGAAGCAGCAGTCCCCACCAACATAAGCCAAAGATAGAGAGCATGGAAAATGCAGGGGATGCCTATGGGACAATGAGCCCCCCAGCACATCTTTATCTGTACTCACTCTTGGCCTATTTGGCATTTCATTGCTAAGGCTATTCCTGATGTATCTTCTGCACTGCATTAAATAAATACATAATTAAAAGGATAGTATGGAGAAATGAAGGTCACAGCTGGGTAGCAGATATCTTTAGCACTTACAGACTTGGTAGATGTGAGTATAGGTGGCAGGGGATACAGAGAGTTGCACAGCATTGTAACTCTTTCTTCATCCATCCCAGATCTTATCACTCCCAGGAGCATTGCAACTCACTTTGTCTGCTGAGAAGAGCACCTCTGCTAAGCAGTATGTCTGATGGCAAGGGCCAGTCTGTGCAGATTCTGCTGCTGTGATTGGTTTTGGGCACCTTGAAACACAGACCAGAGTCAGAACCAAGAGGTAATTGCTCTGTCCTTGTGCACAAGAGTCCCAAAGGCCTACTGCCAAAGACTTGGAACCCCTCGAAAACCTTCAGCAAGACCAAAACAAGGGTTCAAGGCCTAGTGGGAGGGGAATGTCTCCATGCATCAAAATCTTCCCAACAAGGCTGTAAGTTGTCAGTGGCTGAGGAAAAATAAGAGGGATATAAAAATAGCCATGGAAGGATATCACTGCATCCTTGCTGGTTCTCAGAGGTCCAGGGCCATGGCAGAAGAGACAAGGGTTTTCCGGCGACTACTTCCATCAAGGTAAGAAACTTTTCTTATGTAGAGAAATGAAAAGGAGACCAACTCTTGGGCCTCTTGCCACTGTCACGGAAGTGGTTTATTCATAAATGTTCATTTTCCCTGACAAATAAATGTATCTGCTTCTTAGGTTAGTTGTTCAGAAGGATTTCAGAGAACTGAGGAGGAGGAAGCATTATGATAGAGTTAAGGTAAACCCCTCAGGCTAGGAAGGTTGCTGTGAATTCATTTGCAACCATGGTTCTTAGCCAAGCCACTTGTGTCTGAGGAAGGCCCTGTAGACAGAAAAGCAAGAAGTGATCTAATATGAGCATCAGGCTTTGGTCTGTCCAGCTATACTCTAACAACCCTCAGATGGCCACAGGGCGTAGGGGACTGTATCATCTAACCCCCTGCTGTACAGAAAACACTATGTCTGAGGACACTGACCAGGCAAGCAGATAAGAAAAGAAGCTCAGGTAGTGAATCATACCCTCTCCGAGTACAAATAAAGCTCTTAACACTTTCCTCTCTCCCTCTGCAATGCCCAGTCCAAGCTAACAGAGCATCTGCATGGGTACAATTGTCCCCAGCAAGCACTGGACAAACAGTACAAAGGGCACACTGGTGCAGCGTGGCCCCAAGGGTGCTTAACAGGGCATGACAACACTGCAGGACAATAGCAAGTCTGTGACTGCTCAGTGAGACTGTGAGGGAGACATGTGGGTAGGCAAAGATGAAAGGCCCAACCTGGGAATCTGGCTGCAAGGATGGAGCTAATGCCCCTTGCAGAACCGAACCAGGCCAACAGCGCAGAGGCTGAGCTGTTCTCATCAGTTACTGTGCAGAGACACCACTCAGCATCAGATCTGCATCCCAGAGCTGTCTGCATGCTGCTGGGGCATGAACAAACCCAGCCCAAGGCTTCCTTCCTCTTCGGTGCTTAGACTTAAGCTGCAGGAGGTCTGGCTAGGAATGATACTTCTCTGATAGGTCTCAGCATTCATGGAGCGACTCTAGGACTGTTTGGGCCAGCTGGTAATACTTGTGGCCAAGCACCAAAAACAAGGAAAGATTTTCATGGTAATCATTAAATATAAATTTCAATACGTCAACTGGGATGATGCTTTTTTCACATCTTGTTGCCTGTGTACATTAGCAAAGGAAAAGCGTAACTAGGCCTTTGCAGATCTTCATTTTTCTGTTACGCTTGTGATATCACAACTTTCATCACTAAGCTGAAAACCAAGGCATTTCTTGTGGCACCGAAGCTGCAAATTGGAATGTCAAGCAAAATGAAGACTTATAGGGTCATAATTCCCCAGAAGAAAGAGAGGCCGCTTCTATAAAATGCTTCTGTCAGTTCCTTGGAAATCTTTCCAGCAAATTCAGCCCCTGAAAAAAGAATTTACAAGCTGGTGGTGATTAAAATCTGGAATTGTGAAAATGGCTAACAGCCCTTGTTTAAAAGGCTACTTCAGTCCAAGGCAATAAAGGCACAG
The DNA here is from genome assembly GCA_032353885.1 of Nothura maculosa. Classification (NCBI taxonomy): domain Eukaryota; kingdom Metazoa; phylum Chordata; class Aves; order Tinamiformes; family Tinamidae; genus Nothura; species Nothura maculosa. The sequence goes on along the minus strand of JAUBOD010000408.1, from coordinate 170,977 downwards.
CTAATGGAAAGGCAGCAACTATTCAGCACATAATTTCATCAGCTGTCAAAAACACAAGGTGAAACAACAGCACGATTCTGAATATTCATTCTAATTGCAAGTTGCAGTCCTGTCACTTTGCATCAACACTTAAAACCACTCAGACTGCCTTCTAAGAAACATGCAGAGTCCCAAAAATGCACCAAAAATCCCAAACAAATCCCCAGCTTCTGCCTTTCTTCTTCAGGCTGGGGATCAGCACTGAAGAAAGGGAGCAGATTCTGGCCGTGCTGTCCTAGACGTATCGTGAGCTGAAGCAGAAGATGTTGCACTGACTTTATCCACTACTGCTTACTTTCTCATGTGACTCCAGTCACGCCGTGTTCCCCAAATAGAAGTTCATACCTTTTCACCTTCAGGGCTGGCCTATTTCTGTTCTGTGGTATTCAAATATACCTCCCTCCTCTCAGCAAGCAGCCACATTAAAAATATCTCTGTGTATGTTTCCTTGAATCCTAACATTTCTCGCAAATATCACTATTCCTTGACCAGTAGTGACCAGCTTGGTTGTTTTTTTTCTTTTCAATGCCTTAAAAGTGTCATTTTGCAGCTGGAATTCTAATAATGCAGAGAAACAGCAGTGACTCAGGCAGGAGCTGTAGTGCTGCTGTGTCCATGGTGGTCTAGACATAAGTAAGACAAAGTTCCTAAGTCAGGTTGCTCTCTTCTGACTTGAATATATCAGTTCATTCAAGAGGATAATGTGATTGTGAAGACTAGATGAGGATTTTCACCTTTGTGTTTTATTGTACAGTCCAAAATGGAAAATTAGAGACTAGTTGTCTTAGTGGATGAGCAGATTGTAACAGTATGAATGATGAGTGGGAAGGGTGACCCGAGAGGGATGAAATGTTTCACCTAGAAGAATCAAGAGCAGACTCAGGATCAGAGCAGAGGGCCACTGACACCATACATTGCACATACTAGCTGGCTATACTTCCCCTGCCTGAAAATTAGTTGTTAAAAAGAGTAAGCAATGGCAAACTCCAGAGTTTACACAAACTTCAAGCAGTGTTAGTTATTGCTTTAGCAAAACTTCGGTCCCAAAACTTCAGCAAATGAGTGTCTGCTGAATTTTTTCATCAGGAAGAGGAACAGACAAGACTTCATCTATTCCCATTATGCAAATAGGGAGAACAGGACAAGGAAAGAGACCCAGGGGAAATCCTATAATGTGAGGGAGCAAGGAGGTGAGGATGAGCTTGGAGTACTGCTGGTGCTGGCTCTGACCGTCCATTATGTCCTCAAGTTTTTTTCTCCTGCAGCAGCCTGGTTGCCTGTGCCTGGAGGCAGCCCTTGCTCTGATCAAGGGCAAGCTCAGATCCCCAACAGAAACTGCTGGGAGCTGAGGGGCAGCCACCACTGCACACTGGGTAACTTCCAGGACACCCAAACAGGGGGTGGATACAGGATTGAAAATGGAGGAAGAAATCTCTTCCATGCTGTGCACAATTATATCAGCACCACAAGTGTTTCACGGCAACGGCCTCAGCCTTGTCTGCATATAAAAAATTGGCAGTCCAGGAGAAATACAAACCCTGTAGTGGAGATGCAGTGATGTGAGGATAAATGTGTTTTAGCTACTCCCATGTGGGAGAGAAATCAGCTAAGTGGTGTATAGCACCTTCACACTCTGAGCTGTCCTGGTAGTGCTATTTCCAGGCATTTCTAAATCATCTCCTTTTCCCATATAGTTATCCCGTGAAACTCATATACATGGTGTGTATAAGCCAGGCCTGCAGAGGAAGTTGTCAAGAAGAGCAGATGTTCGGAGTGGCTGATAGTATCATCCACAACCAAGCCCACAGTCAGAAATATTTATAAGGAACATTAGTTTTCTTGCCTTAAGACAGAGAAAGACTGAAGGGGCACCTCATGTCCTACGTATCTCTCCAGACAAAAGAAGTTTTTCACTAAGAAACCTTTTCTGCAGCTTTCCCACCACCTGCCCCACACTAGCTGCTGTGGCAGAGCCTGTCCTATAGCTTACTGGCCAGCTGACATCCCCATTGACCCCCAAACAGCTGATGAATTAAATGGACCATGTGAAAAGCCCAAGTTGTGATAATTCCAAGAAGTAAGAGCTGTATGACTAAAAAAGATGCTGTCAGACTACTAAATATTTAGCTGCCATCTGGGGTTACTATGGAGAAGGGTGGTTCTGTATGCGTGGTAGGAATCACTGAGGACACAATTTAAAGAGACTGAAAGGAAAAATGCAACAGGGAGAATAATACATGGTACATACAGGCTGTGAGGACACAAATCCAGCACATTTTAGGCTGTTCATTTGTTGCCATGGTTGTGTTTTCTTTGCTTCATGTTTTCTGGGTCCTGGAAGCAGCAGGCACTTTGCCATCAAAAAGAGAAGAAATACTTAGGGAGGAAAAATCCTATGTGAGTCAACTGTAAATGAACATAAGGAAAGGAAGAAGAGTCAGGTGTCCCTGGCATTTTTTCAGCCTTATTTACTTTTCCTTATCTACGTAGTAGAAAACATCTGAGCAGCGAGAGCCAAAAGTTTCCTCTGCTGAACGAAAATGGCATGAGTGAAGGGCAAAATGGTTCTGTTAACATCTGTGGCCAGATAAGAGGTGTGCAAAGATGCCGATAAAGATGAACTTTCTTATCCAGCCATCATGCCTGGCAGTCTGGCAGATGTGCCACAAGTTTAATGTGAAGGAGTGGACTCCCTGCATCCCCTCTGCATTGATTGCTCCACCACAGGGCCCAGCAAGGTGATAATTCTCACTGTCCAGCATGGAATATTGCCATCTTTGGAGGGATTGCATTTGTTCCTGTATACACTGTTAAAATACAGCCAAGAGAAACTGATTGGGGTCCTATTCTTACTCTGTGAAAGTAATCTTACCATGTGAGAGTCTGAAAAAAAAAGCTATTTAATTCTTCATTCTGCATCTTATTCCTTTATTTCTAAAAGCTCAGTCCTAGCAAGCCACCCTCCAGACCAAGTGCAGATGCATTTCAATGTGGAAAGGGGCTGAGTGCTTTTGCTCAGAGCACACACAGCAAACCTGGATGGAGTCTCCAAACCTCCCAAAATTAAAGAGATATTTCAGAATAAGTTTATGTGGAAGAAATGTCCTGCATTTTGGGCAGCTAAAATACTCTCTGGGTTTCTGAAGTGAGATGCTGAAGAACAGTCTGTCAGTTTTTAGTTTTAGCAGATGCCTGGATTATCACAGCTGAACTGGTTCAGGGTGGCAAATGGCAGTACCAACACGGCTGCTACCAGACGTATGGCCACAGGTTCACTCCATGTAGCACAGCATGGAGTCATTAAAGTTCCACTCATGTGCCTAAGAAGATGGGAAGAAAAACTTGTGAGGAAACAGAAAAAAATATCCAGACTAAGACGGCATGTGAATTGTGAAAGTTAATTTCTAAAAAGACTAAACAACTCCTATAAAGTGTTTCCAGAGGTTATTAAACTGTTGAGCAATATCAAAAAGCACACAAACCCCTCATCCCCAACTTAATCTACTAACTCATCTAGGAAGCATCCCTTTCGTTATGGTAGCTGCTGCAGCCTGAGCAAGGAGAGGAAACACACCTCAGAGTTGACAGCAGTTTCATAAGAGTAATTTGTTGATCTTGCAGTATGAAGCTGAGTTATTGAGGGTGTAGGAGGAATAAATGTTCCACAAGTGCAGTCTAGCTCCATCAGTCCTAATAACTAATAGATGTTTGCAGGCTTTCAAAGTCATTTTTCCTTTCTCTTTTAAAACAGAAAAACAAAGCTACTTGCCATGACTGACATTTATGGAAAATAAAATCAGCTGTTTTAGCCACAGAAATGGGCCCAGCATGAGACTCAGCAGTGACGCAGCTCCTTTTCACACTCCTAACTTCTGATTTTGCCTCAATGCTGGCAAAAAGAGGTTATTCAAGGCACAGATAGCAATCAAGTCTCACATGTAATGTAGCATTGCCTTATTAGAGAGGGACTCTGTGGTACAGAGTAAATTCAGTAAGCAATAACCATTGCTCTCTGAGGCCCTAGCATTGTTTTTACCAATGCCATGTCCTCACCTGCATGTACCACTGGGTGTCTGGGAGACAGAGTCCACAGCTATGTGTGCTACAGCTTGCTGAATAGTCCCCATGCTAAAAGCATCATAGAATCATATAATCCTTAAGGTTGGAAGGTGCTCTTAGAGATCATCTCTTCCAACCTCCCTGCACACATGCGGGGTCACCTAGAGCACGTGGCACAGGGCTGCGTCCAAGCAGGTTTTGAAGATCTCCAGAGGAGGACACTCCACAGTCTATCTGGGCAGCCTGTTCCAGTGCTCTGTCACCCTCACTTACATGAGATTTTTCCTTAAGTTCCTGTGGAACTTTTGGTGCTTCAGTTTGTGGTTGTTTCCTCTAGGCTTCTCACTAGCTACCACTGAACAGAGGCTGTCCCCGTCTTCCTCACTGCCTCCCTTGAGGTATTTATAGGCACTGATCAGGTCCCCCCTCAGCCTTCTCTTCTTCAGGCTAATCAGGCCCAGCTCTCGCAGCCTCTGCTCATAGGGCAGATGTTCCAGGCCCCTGATCATCCTGGTAGCCCTGCACTGGACTC
>JAUBOD010000408.1:128185-152856 GCA_032353885.1 Nothura maculosa | reverse complement strand
GCGCAGGGGCGCGAGCGGCGCCCGGCTCGCGGCGGGAGGGGGGAGGGGGCGGCGGGGGCGCCGCGTGAGGCAGCGGCGGCTGCGGCCGCTCGGGCCGGGTCGGGCCGCCCTGTGGGACCGGGGCCGCCGTGTGGGGCGGAGGAGCCGGGAGCTCCTCAGGGTGGGTTATGGAGCCGCGTTGTGGGGCGGCCAGGGAGGGGAGCGACCCGGGGCCCTGAGGGGAGCGACCCGGGGCCGTAAGGGGAGTGTTGGGGGCCATGAGGGGAGCGGCAGGGGCCGTGAGGGCGCTGGGGGCCGCGGCGCTCTCTGCCCTGGGGCCGGTGGCCCCGCACGGAGCCGGTCCGGGCTCAGCCGGGAGGCAGCAGCGGGAGCGGCGCTGCCTCCACGTCCGGGTTTAAAGCCCAAGCGAGCGGGACGGGGATTGTGTCAGCGGCTGGGTAAAACAGAAGCGATCCTTGGGTATTTCTGAAAAACAGAAAAGAAAGAAAAAAGAAAAATCACAGGGCTCGGCCGTTTCTGAAAAGGAAGGAATTTGTCATGTTTTGAGTGTCTCCTGCCAGCATCTCGGCCAAAAGGACCCGAGGAATCACGAACTGGGAGAAGCAGCCGACGTGAACTGAGATGCCCTCTCAGTCTCAGTTAGCAGAGATAGCGGAAGTTGCATTAAGGAAAATTTTTAAAAAAGCAGACAAAAATGAGCGCAAGAAGCGGCGTTTCGGCCTGCTCAGAGGATGGGGTGTCGCATCCGAGGCTGCCGGCGGAGACGTTGGTGAACGGAGCCAGGATAACTTGGCCAGGGAGGTTCCACCTGTACAAGAAATACAAAATGCGCTGAATGCTCCACGAGCAGTCTGGCAGGTTGCCTTCTGTGGACTGCTGCAAAAGTGTGTTGTCATTAAGGCAAATAAGTGGTTATGGTTCACTTAATGCTACACAGCGAAACATAATTCACCTTCCACTAGGGTTTTTCTAATTCCCCTTTTGCCCCTTCAAAGAACACATCTGTGGGCAGTGATGAGTTTGATGAATGGGATGATTGGTTCCATCTCTAATACAAAAGGTAGTTTTATACCCTGATTTTACCTCGACTTTTGTGCATTTGTGTAGCATCTTTCACATGAAAGAGTTCATCGATGCACATGTGCACTTTGCAGCTTTAAGGGAAAAAATAAATACAGGCTGTGGGGTTGGAAATGTGCAAGTGGATACCCTAGGTTCAAGCTGACGTTTGACAGAACAAGCAACTGAAAATGTGGTCACATGCATGGATGTTATCCAGCACCTTTGACCTTTTAGTGGGGGAGATTTCTGCTCCACATTAGCCCTTCATATGGCTGATATGGCCTTCCTATGGCTACTACTCACAATTTTAAATTCTCCATGAGCTGGAAGTGAGCTGTGAAACAAGGAGACCCTCCTCTTGCCGCCCCCTGCTTCTGATGTTGCAGTCGCAGCTCATAGCTGTTTTCTCTGTAAATATAATCACAGGCTGGATAGGCAAATGGAGTTACTTTGCTGTATAGTGTAAATCTTTTAACTACATCTGCTGTTTTTCTTGAAGCTCTTCAGGAATATTAAAATGACGGATTTTACGTTGGAGTTCAGTGCCACCTTGTGGCGTGAATGCCCATGCTCCTTAGGAGTCCAAAACATGACAGCCAAGGGGAAGGGGCAAGGGGAAAAGCTGCAGATGTTTTATAGATGGTGATGACTTGTTGCATTGTTTAAATGCATTTTTTGCATACTTTTCATGTGGCTTTTGGGGAGAATGCACCTGCTCCAAAGCGCCCATTGCAAAGGGCACAACTCTTTGCCGGCATTGCGTGTGCCCCGGCATGCAGGAACTGAGCACCGAGTCTGGTCGTGCCCTCAAACTCTCTTAGCCTTCAGAACGGGGAGGCCTCATCTAAACCACCCATTGGAGGTCAGCTCTGGTCCCAGCTTCCAAGCTACGCTCAGAAAATTAGCCACAAAGCTTTAGCAGTCCTGAATCCAACCGATGCCAGGAGCCTTTGGCAGTGTGGATGCGGTGCCAGTACCCAGCTACGGCCTCAGGGATAACTGCTGAATTTAATTTTGCAGCAGTCCATGCAGTGCCTTGACCTAGCAAGCGGAGATGCCTTCACAGGCCTCGTGCGGGGCTGCCCAGCCGTGTGGCTCCCTTGCACCAAAGGCCCCCTCATTCCACTGTCCTCGGAGTGGTTCACGCTCCAGTAGTGGTTCCTACAGGTGGCACCAGGGATGCTGTAGTGACCATGCACTCCAAGATGAATGTCTAATGTACGTGATGCCTGGTGGTGACCTGGGCTTCAGGCCTATCGGAAATCTGCTACACGCAGCCTTTGTCCTGTAGTGGATGAGCCCATAAATATTATCTGAAAGCCAGAACATGAATCTCCATAGCCTGATTTTTTACTGAAGTTATAAGAATCAGGAATGTGGTACCTGCACTGAGCTGACTCAAAATGAGCAGACCTCTAGTTCACATTATCTTTCTGGTTATATTTGCTTCTCTTTTCTGGAATATCCTTTCTTCAGAGCATACCCAAAAGCATGAGGTGAGCCAATTTGATAGACAGTGGAAATCAAGAGAAGAACTGTGCAGAGGAATCCCTTTCTCTTCCTGCTTAGACCAGTGCATCAGGGAAAACAAAAATTGGTCAGAATCCCGGTCTGTGAGTGCAGCAGAAGAAGAAGCTGCTGCAAGACAGAGCACAGCAAATACTGCTGTGTGGAAGTGCTTAAACTTATGGTAACTGAGAGCAGAGATGGAAAATCTGGGGAAAAAAAAAAAGGAAACTAGGCTCTGGGTTGAGGAGTCTTTCTCTTCTCTTTGTACATGCCTGATTCTGTATGCAGGCATGGTCTGGAAAGGACACGGGACAGTAGCCAGCTCATATATTTTAGGGCCAAATTTGAGGCTTATGTTGTGATTTTTATATATCTTGCTCAAATGTACATGATATACTGAATAATACTTCTTAAGCAAGTTTGAACTTCACTTCCAGTAATCCCCAAAAGTAAACTATGCAACCAGAGAATTTATTAGTTGTGCTGCACCACATGTATCGGTGTGGTGGATGAGGCAATATGAAGCAGGAGCAAGGAGACATTGCTGCTTTGCTTTCACTGCTTGTGCTTGTGGTTTTGAGATAAAATCTCGGCCTTTTGTTTTTCACATGATTTAATCCAATTGGCATTTTTTGCTAAAGAAGACAATTCCAGTGCAATTACTGGAGATTGTTTCCAGATCATATGCCCCCCTGTTCTTTTTCCTAAGTAGATTTTGTAAAGGGCATGTCTGTAATTCAGATAATTTGTGCTCAAGCATAAATCTGTACCAAGAGCATGAAAGCCCAGCAGGGAATGTAATCTCTGCCTATTCTGTCAATAAGCAGACAAATAAGTGCATTGGGCACAGAGGGTGCCGTACGTACCAGTTGTGGCAAACCAAGCCCCTCATGCTGACTTGTAATGCTAGCAACAGGCATCCTGCAGCTCTCACCACTCCTCGTGCAGGAAAAGCCTCTTAGAGACGTAAGGAAAGCAGGAGGTAGCTAAATACGAGTAGTTCACAGGCTGCTGGAAAAGCTCTGAATGGATGCAGGCCCCACAGAAAAAACATAGAATTTAATTCTCAGATCCTTTTGTGAGCAGAGCTCTCAGCAGAGAAGCTGGACTAATCTACCTAGAAACTGGTAGAAACTTGCCAAGTTCCAAAGAGGGAGTGGAAAAGGCCAATGTGGATTTGGAGCAGAGGTTCAAGCTAAGTACAGCACAAGCAAATGCACGTGCCAAACAAGTGGCTTTATGATCTGAGGGGCCTCACTGGTATTGCTGTACATGAGAATGGGTGAAACAAGTCAGAATCGAATCGAATCTCTTTTATTTTCTCAAGTTATTATAAAATTTGGGCTTTAGTGGCCAGTCTATCAGAGGTATACTTGAGTAGTACTCTGGAAATAAGGTGTGGCAAGGTAAAATTAGATCACCCTAGAAAACTAAACTGCCCTCAGGCCTCCAACTCACTCAACTTAAACAAAAAGCAAGATATTAAGTTCATCTTTGGGCTAAACCTTTAATCTCCTATGAAGAACTCTTCAGTAGCTATATTTAAAAATGGGTAGAATTCATAACTACATGCCAGCAGTTAAGTGTCTGCATCACCATTTTGCTTTTGCAGTCACTTCGCTCTGCAGAGAGACCAAATTAAGCTACTTTGGCTCCCTTTTTCCTTAGTTTTTAGAGCGTGTGAGCACCTTGCAGTCTTTGTCTATCAGGGAAACTGATACAAAGGCAGAGGAAATGACTTGTCCAATGCCAGCAGGATAGCAGGGAACTCGATCTTCACCTCTGAAGCCCAAGATGGTTCACACTAGTACTTAACTTGAACACTGGACAGTTCTTGCCCTATAGACTGTTGCCTTGACAGGTTTCATTTCCATTGTGTGAGGGTGATCAACACGGAAGTAGGTTTCCCAGAGAGGCCAGAGAGTCTGTGTCCTTGGAGATGTTCAGCAGGACACAAAGCCCTGAGAACCTGTTGTAGTTGGCCCTGCTCTGAGCACTCGGTTGGACCAGATATCTCCAGAGATGTCTTCCCAGCTCAGCTGTTCTGTGATTCATCTCCCTAAGATACCTCAGCAGATCTGGAAAAGAGTATCCTGCAGCTCTGCCTGGCAGGGCTTTGATCTACATCTGCTTTACTCGCTAGTCCTCGGCCCTCTGCACAAAACCAGTTTGCCCCACTGGGTGCTGAAGTACTCAAGATGAAACTTTAGGTCTTTTTTAATACCAGTGGGGGATTTCTAAAGCAAATGTGCTGTGATTCATTGATGGATTGTGTAACTTGCGCTTTATTGTCAGCAAAGTGGGTTTCTTTTAAGAGGCATGATCTCATCCAGTTCTCTTTGTAGATTGGTTGGCTAAAATTAGAAACATCAACCTGTACCTTTAAATACAACGTTCATCATAATGGTGTTTGTAAAGTGGTGGTGAGTCTCTGCATAGGCCAGTCTGTGACCTATGAAAACTGAGATGGTAACAAGATTGGAAGAAACCAATCTAATACTGAAAATCAAGAAAGGAAGATCAATGCTGGAAGCTGCTGACTTGTAAGTATATCAAACTTTCATTTTATATAAAATAGCAATGAATATATGAAGAGAGACATCATTTTCTTAACATGACATGAAAGCAGACCTATGAACAAAAGCAGCATGGATTTACAAAGGGTAGCTACAGCCAGTGGTAGAACTTCAACATTCCACCATGGTAGACCATGGTGGAAAAATGTAGGCAATAAAGTCTATTTGGATAGTTGTTCCACACAGTGTTTTATATTCCATCTCACTTACAAAATTAACTCATTCAATCTAGAAAATGAAATCTGCCGTGAATTGAACACTGGCCATAAACAGTGTGTGAGATGATAAAACAGAATCATAGGACACTGCAGGAATCTTGGTTCCATCCAGACTTGTTTATATCTTGAATTTTTGAAGAATAAAAATAATGAGGAGCAAGCTAGTCACACATTCAGAACATTTTGGGAACAGAAGGGCAAAAAAAGGGGAAGACAGGTAATACAGAAGTATGGAGAGACAAGACAAAATAACCATAATAATTCCAATATGAAGTAACAAGAATAATTCTAGTCTTCACAAAAACAGAAACCTGACAACTAGCCAAAGAAAAACCCCAAAGTCAATGTATTAATTCCTTTTATACTTCAGGTTGGTTCTAAGGCTTGGCTGCTCTTAGGAGGAAGCTACCTCTTGTGGGAGATGCTGCTGTGATGAGATTTGCCCCCTCTTTGCTATGCATCATGAACAGCTTCCTAAATGCTATGAGCCAACTGTGTTTGACACTTACACACTGACATTGAGGCAGAGGGGAAGAACGTGAAGCTACAAATCTTTGATGTCGCAGGGACAGATGCAGCCAGTTACCAAAATCTCCACTCTGTTTCCTATCAGGACACACACATTATTTTTTGTGCTTTTCTGTGGATAGGCTAAACTCACTGCAAGATATCCTTGATATTTGGGTTCCAGAAATCAAACTCACCTGTTCCACAGTACCTATTATTCTGGTGGCTACCAAGAGCTAAGGGATGACGACTGTGTACAGAAGAAAGTAGTTACTCAATTAGCACTGCTAAATAAAAGCTTTGCCTGCCAGCACTGGGACATGTGCTTACCTGGGGTGTTGATGCAGCCTTGGAGATTATTAGCCAATGTGTGTTAAATGAGAAGAAGGAGTAGAAAGAGGCATCATAGGTCCCGCTGAATTTTCTAAGAGGAGTCAATATTATTTTGCTGTTGAATTTCATGCTGTGGAAAGTTAGGTAGATTTCTTCTGTTCTGTGGATATTTTGGGGGTTACTCTTTATGATACAGAAGGAAAAAAATGTGTATCTGGCTGATAGAAAATCTGAAAATCCATCTTGACAGATGGAGATGGCCAAGCTACATCCTTCCAGTGAGGTCTTTCAACCACGAGGTGTGTACATCAGCTAGAGCAGGACGTGGAGCAGCACTGCTGGGACACTCACAAGAACATGGAAGTGAGTGAATCAAAGCCCAGCTCCTGCTCTCAGGACTCCCTGGGAAGCAGCTGTGATGATGAGACTTCCTCGTGCACAGACTGCTGCGATGCTTCCTCCAAGGATGTCCCTAGGAAAAGGAGGCTCCATGCAGGTATGCAGTAATCCACTGTGTTAATAGCAGTGGGTTTGCGACTGGCAGAACTGGTCTGACTTTCTCCAGGACTCATCTGCAAAACTGGCCTGGGCTTGGAGCTGTGACTTCCTTAGGGATGCACCTATGGAGTGCAATAAAGACTGTGTTGCCTCCACCTCTTCTTCCAGCACAGCGAAATAAACTGAGTTAAAACAGCCTAGCTCTGGGTTAGGATGATCTGTTTTTTGATAGGATTCCTACCTACAGAGAGAAGTTTGAGGGCTCAGATAAAAAAAAAAACCTTTAAATTTTAAGCCTCTTTGTCCCTGTGCTCTAAATGTACCTTAAATCTTTTTCTTTATAGACCTTGAAGACAAAAGAGTTGGACTAAAGGCAATGCCAGCAACTAGATTCTGAGCTTTGCGAGTCGTTAACAGTCTGGAAGCAGCCTGAGCAGGGAATCTTGGCAAGGTTCTGACCAGACACGACTGAAGTGGAAGGGCCTGGGGTGCCCCTCTGCACTCCTGGCACCTCTGAAGCTGCAGCTGCTGCTAGTGCAAGGAACCAAATTATGGATTCGCATTAAAGGTGCAACACTGGGAGCTGGTAAATAATGTGAATGCAGCATTTGCAAGGACACATGCTGTGTGTCAGTAAGTGGATGGAAAAGAATTCTAAGGTGAACTCCTTAGGATGCTGAAATGAAGGGAAAGAGCTGGCGGCGCCTGACTGTCATGGACCAGGGCAGTGCCATAGACCAGCTCTTCCTTCGCTGGCTTTCTCAGTGGTGGTTTCCTCATGCTGACAGCTTGGTTACAGTTCTCCAGGAGGAAATAAAATGAGAGTAAATGCAAATTTCTAAACTGATTATGCTGCCTGCAGCTGTATGCTTAGCAAACTCACTTTCCTAGATGAGAGACCTAGTAAAATGCACTCCTAAGATATGTATTACCCATTCCCACCAGTATTTGTCTGTTGACGGTATCACGGGTAGAAATGCTAGGGTTGGCCAAGTATTCGTGATTGAATAGGTTATTTTCCTTCTGTATTAGTTTTCAACTGCAGCTTTGAAATCCTCTGTCTTACCATAGCATAACAACAGATTTCAAGGGTGTTACTTTACAGTTTTAAAAGTCTCTTTCTTCACTGAATCTCAGAGTACTTTTCAACATGATTTAGCAACCCACCTCTTGGTAATAAGTAGATGTTTTTTCCATTTTCAAAAATGAGAAATTTAAACTGCACGAAGATTAACTGAGCTGCCTAAAGTAATTGCAAACCATTTACTTCCTGGAGCTTCCTTTTCTTGACCATTTTCCTTGCCCTTTCCTTTTTCCCTCCAGGTCAGTTCTCAACCTTCATTTCCTTTCCCCTCTGTTTATAATAATGCTCTCAATGCAATCTGATAATGTTCCCAAATTTAGAAAATAAATCTTGTTCTCCCCTTGCAGCTTGGATGTGAGTTTATGCCATGCACAAGTGCTCTCCTGATTCAGGTAATAACATACATTAGTGCATTTCAAAGAGCCATATTTATGTAGACGGCTTTAAATTGTTATTTCCATTTTATATATTTGTGTGTAGGTGGGGAGGATTAGACTGCAGATAAGTTAAAGAACACAGGTGTCTCAGGTGCCTCTGATGTGGGGTATTGAATTGGAGAGAGACAGTTTTGCAAAGATGCCAAGAACTTCCTGCTCCCACAGCTTTGGAAGTGGAGACCACTCTGAGCTTATACTGAGTGTTTCTCAGCAGGACACTGGCCAGCACACTGTCTGGTCTCTTTTTAATCTAAATCAGCAGGTATTTTCCTTCAGAAGGGTGCTTTGCTCAAGATAAAAGTAATTGCTTTCACTGTCAGTATATATCTCTGAATTAAACAGTTCTTATATTGACCTTAATAGGTATTTCTTAAGATTAACCTTTTGCTTTGTTTTAATTGTGAAATAAAATGCTGGCAATCTGTTTCCACAATATAACTCTAACTGGAAAAGAGAAATTTCTGGGCATTTTTTGGATATCACTTATGCTTAAACTGTCCAAATTCTAGTTTTGACATTTTTTTCAAAAATCCAAATCCTTGTTCTTTTTACCTGTCTCAGAGCACTTTTGCCATAGCAGGTTACTAGCTGGCTCTTCAAGAAATCCTTTGGATAGTTGTCCAAATTTTACAGCATGGTTCCCATGAGAAATCCAGAGACTGGATTGTTTCCTGTTTTATTTTTGCATTTGCATTAGGATTCAGAAAGGACATAGACAACAGACAGAGAATTAGCCTAACAAAGCTATATCTGGGTTTCCTGCTCTGCAAGGCTCCCTTATGAATGTAAAGAAGAGACTGTGCAGGTTCACTCTGCAGAGTCTTTGGAAGGAAACAGCTCCATCCCTGTGGCCTGATGGAGCACAGACCTTAGGAGGAGCAGCTGAGGGAGCTGGGGTTATTTAGCCTGGAGAAGAGGAGACTCGAGGGAGACCTCATTGCTCTCTACAACCACCTGAAAGGAGGTTGTAGTGAGGTAGGGGTGGATCTCTTCTCTAGAGTAACTACAGAAAGAACAAGAGGAAATGGCCTCAAGTTGCACCAGGGATGTTCAGGATAGACCTTAGGAAGAATTTCTACATGGAAAGAGTGGTGAAGCACTGGAACAGGCTGCCCAGGGAAGCGGTGGAGTCACCATCCCTGGCAATGTTCAAGGAAGGTGTAGACAAGGTGTTTAGGGACATGGTCTAACAGGCAGGGCGTTGAAGGGTTTATGGTTGGACTTGATGCTCTTGAAATTCCTTTCCTACCATAATGATTCTATGATTCCTGTTTCAGGTGATGTCTGTGTGATCCTCTGCAGGCAGTGGTGCACACAGCCCCTCTGGGTGCTCTTGCTTCCCCTCCAGGCCTGCTGCAAGGGGCTGGATTCAGACTTGTAGAGGGCTCAAGCAGAGTCACAGGAGAGCTAGATAATCTGTGTGAGAATGGCATTGGGAATGTGACAGTCTGTACAGGCACCTATACCTGAAAATCAGGAATAAAAATCAACAGTGATGAATCCATGTGGAATGAAACTTCCAGCAGTCAAAATCAAGGATGAACTTGAGCCAAAAGCCCTGTCCACTAAGGCCAGTTGTCCTTCCAATGCTGGGGAAGAGAGGAAAAGGAAAAGGAGAAAACACAACTGTTTTACCACATGTATTTTTTTATATTTCTGTCAAATAAATATAAAATATGACATTTTTTGTTCAGGAAAAGTAAAGGTAAAGGAAAAAAGAAACACTATGGCAGAGAAAGAAGACCAAAATGAACAGAACGTTCACATATCATTCAACTGCTGGGTGAAATACACTATTTTTTCCCTCACAACAGTTTAAGACAGATGTTCAATTGAGACAGCACAGGACATTTATACTAAATTAAGTGAATATGATCATATGCATGGCAATTAAATGAGAGCTTTTTTGCAGTTCCAATGAAGCAATTATGCAAATAAATGCTGCTTATGGCTTTCAGTTAAATGAAAGAAAAATAGAGAAGGAGGAGGGAAGATAGAAAGGAATAAAATAAAGAAGGAAATAAAGAAAGAATGAAAAGAAGAGAGAGAAAAGGAGAAAGGAAAGAAGGAAGAAAACATCCATACCTAGTAGTAACCAGATGTTATGTGAGAATAATTTTACAACTTTAGTGCAAGGACAATTTATGTATTTCATGCAGTAGTGTTATTGTAGCTAGGAAGGGAGTGTAGGAGTCATCATGAAGCAAGCTGACTTTTCTGGAAAAGAAACAGATGGGCTTTTGGACATTCCTGTCTTCAATTTCCTTTTCTCAGATCTGATCTGATATCTTTGCCTAAGATATCAGGTCATTTTCTAATAAAACTTGAGCCATGGAGGCCCAACAGAGTTTGGGTAGGAACATATAAGCTTCAGTATCATTTATGAAATTACACATTATGGGGCTTTAGCAAAAACATATCACAACAGCCCACCACACAGGGCTCTGGGAAGAAGAGAAGTATAAAATACTCATTGCTCTTTTTGGAGTGGAATGGACAAAAGGTAAAATGTCTTGCTTTACCAAGGTCATCCTTCATTTTGTATTTGCCTCCTATGTCCATATTAGCTCTTTGTTGCAGTTGGGTTCTACCTGTCCATCTACTAATTTGCCCATTTATTCAAGACTATCATCAGCCAAGAAACATGCTAAATTTTATGAAAATAAATTCTCTTAGTATTTTGTCTCAAGTTTCTTCATAATATCTTGCCATTTAATCACATTCATTTTCCAAAATCTACTGCATCTGATTTAAATAATTCATCAGCTTAGAGTGTATCTCAGCAATCACTCACAGAATGACAACTGATACAGAAGCCTATAATTTATTGCAGTGTTTTGATGGAAATAAGGGACTGGATCGTGTTATTCCTCCATGGGAGCTCATAATCAGGTGTGAAAGAGCAGACAGACTAGAATTTTATTTGCCAATCTAAATTTGATGTGTCCTAAAGCCGTGAAAGCATCCACATCCAGTTGCATTTCTGCTAGTGGACATGTGCATCACTGAAACTACCTTGATACTGCTGATGTATTTGTATCTCCAGCTCACACCTAGGATCTGATGGACTTTCCAGCCATTTCCCAGCCTTGGGAAGCTATAAGTCTTCACAGAAGATACTTTCAGGTTTTGCTGCTTTTACCCTCAAGCACTGTCCATCAGTGACTGTGTTTGCTATCACTTATCCCTGGAAGGAAATGAAATGTGGCTGTCTTTTAGGCCTTTGGTAGGGAAAGTCTAAATAAATATTAATCAGTAATCAGATGCCAAAGAGAGAGCTAATAAAAAAAAAGCACATCTTTTGGAAGGTTCTCTGTCCACCATTAATAGTTGTGCGCAGGGTAACTTCAAGTTGATGTTCAACTGAACATACTGCTCTGACAATGGGTCCAGGTCCATTTTCAGTGAGCTGCTGTAAGCATGGTATAGGCTGCCTTAGTAATAACTTGCTAGCAGATGACAGTGCGCTGCAATACAAGCTGGGCAGGTCAGACATTTCTTTCCCTTGATCCCTGTCTTGTGAGGAAGGGCATCGTGCTTGAGCCAAAACTTCTGCCTCAGGCAGGCCCGTGATACCAGGCAAAGGCCCAAGCGAAGGGGAGGCTGAGGACTGATAAGTGGCATCCAGTGTCTCAAAACAAACTCCTAATTTTCTTCTGCAATCCAGACAGCTGGATTCTCCATCACAAGAGAGACATGGCTTTGTAGATAGGTATGAAAGTGTCATGGTATCATATTTGGACTTTGATCACACATTTCTGTGAAGATTTCCAGGGTCATCAAGAGATGAGATGGCAAATTGAGGGTCTTCCTTTGGTTCCATGTTTGTATAGCATGTAGCACAACAGCAGAGCCACTCCAGGTGAGAAGGAAGAGCTCCCAGCTGAGGCTGTGTTTCAGTTCCTTGCTGTTGCCTTCCACAGACAAGTCATAGGGTCATCTTCCCTAACTAAAGATCTTCCCAGGCTTTCAGTCCATTGAGCAAGGAGCTAACACTCCAGCATCCATCTGACACTGCCAACATCAGTTGCTTTCTACAGATTTAGGCATCCAGTCGTAAAAGATCTCCAGGGAAGAAAGAGCCTGGAATTAATCCCTTAAACACTATGATTTATGAGGAAGCCTTCCAGCTAATACAAGACCTGATCCTGGTATTCAGCCTGCTCTCCTAACTCAGTTACAAATTAATGTTAACAATAAAGGTTCTTTCTAATTAATTAATAAGGCATCATGTAACGGTTCTCAAGAAAGATCCTATTGACATGTGTCTGACTGCAACACCACCCTCCATAAATCACACTGAAAGCTGATTTCTCTCGTGCTTATAGCAAATTATTTCTGACTCGCTGCTGGTACCTAAGGAGAAAATTTGTTACCCTTCTGGAAAATCAACAGATTCTTGGCAAACTGGGTTTGGTGCTGTTAATTTACTTGATTGCACCATCTGCCTATGCATCAAAGCACAACAGGAGAACCACTCCATTGTTTGTAAGAGGGCCCTGCCATACAAAACACGCGGCTCGATGGCTACAAAGCACAAACACAACCAGGCTTACACTGCTTACTGCAGCTGAAACACCCCCTGGCTTAGCTGAAATTGCAGGAGGATCTGGACATGTTTGGAGACTGTGAGTTCACAGCTCTCTGATGTCTCTGCTGTGGGCCCACCTGGGCTTCTTCTGCTCCATGGGCTGCAACAGTGCTTCTGCCTGGCACCGAAAGAGCAGCTGAGAGCAGAGTAGTCAAAAATGCTGGAAAATCCAGCTGCCTCAGACATCACTACCGATGTGTGTGGCTCCTCAGCACCTTGCCAGCATTTGGAGGATGTGAGAAGTCCCATGGCAGAGCTTCCCAATACAGATGATGTCTGCAGAGGTTCTAGCACTATGAGTGCCAGGAAGCCCTGACAGCCCCCACATAGCTAAGCTGCTCTGCTCTCCGATACACAAAGAAAAGCCCAGGCTGAAGATGGTCTGGGCCATCCCTACACTTGCCCTCCTTGGCCTACAGGTCCTGCCACTGCTGCAGCAAGGGCTGCAGAACAGCTAGGAGACAGGATCTTTATCTCCTCCCTCCTAACTGTGCTAACTATGCAGCAGTCCAAGGCAAACAGCTGAGAAAGGACCTTCCCAGCAGGACAAGGAGAGGTGGAACAATCTGGGAGCTAAGGCCCGGGAAGTGCTCAGTGGGGATGCAGATGGGTAACAGGTTATAGCCACAAGCATGAGGAAAGGAGTGCTAGCCAGACCTGCTTGGAGACATGGCTGTGGCAAAAGTACTTGTTGCTGCCTGCTTAGACACGCTAGAGAGGCCAGCGAGGCCTCCGCTGTGCTGGTGCGTGCTAAGGAGCAAGAGCTCCAGGGCTGGAGCTCCTGCCTCCGTGGGAGGGATGAGGGCAGGATCCTCCACAAGCTCCTGGAAACTCACATGCCTTCTACATCTCTTCCATCAGGCTTCTGGCTCTCCCTATTGCCACCTAGCAGTTTTCATGACCTTCAGAAAGCCACGTTGACTACAGCGAGTTGATTGGGAACAGCCAGGAACAAATAGCAGTGTCTGGTTTATTCCCGTTTGGTATTAATCAGCACTTTTGTGAATCACAGACATGGCTTTGTCTGTGGGATATCAACTATGAGATTCAGAGCAGCAAAATTAATTCAGCTTGGGAGCTTTGGATGACTCAGACTGTTATGAAAACACTTTAGGGCAGAAATGAGATGTAGGGCAAATTCACCCCTGCAGTAACTCTCAATGGGTTGTAACAGAGGATAAATTGAATCTGAAGAACTGAAGGATATTTTATTTACTCTTTCTAAGTAGCATTTTAAATTGAATATTCAAATAGACAGTCAAGAGACTTTTATTGCATTGCACTTATTGAAAGTGATTTGGATTTAAATTCCCCAGCATTGCAGTCCCAGGCATATATTTTTATTCAAGTGAATTCTCTGCTGAATTTTCATATTGCACTAATGTATGAAAATCTGAATTTACTGAATAGCACACAAGATGACACAGTGCTGATATTAGGTTACCTGCAACCCACCTAGTGATATTGCTAGATACCTGGAATTCTCGATGCAAAAGCAGAATACAGAAACTGAACACACTTGAGAGCCTTTTATAAAAGGCTGAAGTTTTTCATGTGCATCATTGATCTCCCAAAGATGTGTCTAAGTTTTAGCAGCCCTTAGGATTTGTTTAAATCTACTGCCAAATGTCTTCCTGGAAGAAAAAGTGCATCTTAGTAGTTGGAAAAGTATTGAGCAAAAGGATCTGAAAAGTTGAGCTTTGTGGGCTACTGCATTAGCTCTTTCAGTGCAATTATATTTCATTGCACTCAATAAACATTTCACAATGACTTCTGATATAGGGCAGGCAGGCTGTAACAAACCCAAACAAAGGTGAGTCCTCAGCTCCAACCCCTTCTTTCTGTATGCTTTGAAAAGCCCCTTTTAGCAGGACTTAAGTGTCCTAATGTCTTAACCACTCAAGTTAGGTGTTAGATGCATGGGAGAAGGGAGTGCCTAAAAATGGACTTGGGGTGGCTGTGCTGAGCTGGCCCAGCCAGCCAGGAGGGTACATTATAGAGGTCTGGGGGTGCAGCCCAACAGCCTGGCACATCCATGGGGCCATTTTTGGGTCTTTACCCCATCCAATCAGGAAGAGGAGATGTTTCTAGCCCATTTTGCCTCTTCAGGGCAGTGGGGTGATGTGAGGCCAAGGTCTGAAGAAGACAGGGTCTTCTTTTCCCTCTGTTAGCACTACTCCTCAGCAAGGGTTTTTGAGGGGCAGAGCAGAGTCCCCTGCGGATGCCAAGGAAAACAAGGTGCTGACCAGCATCTGAGGCTCCCGGTTATTCCATGCCCTTTTCCAGTCATTTGGATGAAATGAGGTGGGTGGCTGGAGGGTCCTGGGCAGCTCTGGGAGCGGAGGGAATCACCCCTCGCTTCCCAAGCAGAGGGGATGTCCAGGTGACAGGTTGCTGCAGAAGGGAAGGCTGCTGCGACGCACAGCACCGCCACGTCGGTTGGGGTTTGGCTGCTCCTTCTCCCCCAGGAAAACGATGCCGATGGCCAGGACATGAAGGGAAGCCAAGCAGCCGTACGTCATACGAGAAAGCCCGTCAGCAAAACCTGGGAATAATCTGGGAAAATTCCTTCTGAAAGAAAAGCCTTGCGCTGAAGGACACATCTGGATCCCATCTGCTGTCCATAGACTCTGGCAATATATCAGACTTCTGGAAAGCTCCCTTAACCCACCCAGCCTGTGAGAGACAAGGAACTGGATTTGGCCTGGATTTTTATAGACTAAACTCTGGAAAAGGACCAGTAGCTGAAGTTCACTTGGGGGAAGAGTTCAGAGAGACTCACACATCCTCCAAAGGAGCTGCACTCACTAGGAAGAGAGGATGAATAGTAAGTGCAAGAAGATTTGAATAGGTTTGCCCTCAAAACTGGTGTCAGGGGTTTAAAACATTTGTCATTAAAATGATGCTGAGTTTTTAATGGGTTAGCCCTGCTCACAGCGTTCATAGTTGCCCCTGTTCCTCCTCAATCCACCACAGCCTGGGATAATGCCAGCATGTGGCTACACCAGGAGAACCAGACTGAGCAGCAAGGTGCTGTTACACACACCTTCAAGGTCAGGCCCTTGCAGGAACCAGCTGATTTAAGATGTTCCCACAGCTCAGCTGGGAAGGACTAATTGAGCGTATGGGTTGTCTGTCACAGTGTAAAACATGGGATGACCCAGGGATGACCCAGAAGGTTCACACCATCTACTGGGAGGACAGTGACATCCCGCTGGGGAGCGGCAGAGCAATTCAGGTCACCCGAGCACACCCCTGATCCCAGCGGCCACCCCAGCAGCTGCTGCTGTCCACCAAAAACCTTGGTAGCAAACAGGCCCACAGGGCGCAGAGGGACAGGAGGTCTACCCCATCTCCTCACAATAGACTTGAGTATTGCAGCAATGGTAAAAGAGCGAGGTTCCTTCCCATGACCCAGACAGCCACTTCAGCTCCCATTTAGAATAATCTGCTTCTCCTTTCACTGCTTTAGAGACTGCAGGCACTTTGGGGCAGGGAATCTCATCAGCGTGCAGGGACTCCAGTATCAAACACTGTCCTAAGCTACTGCTACCCAAACCTATAAGAAATCTCACTAAATGAAACAACGCTGAGTAGAAAAATGCCTCAGTTTTCTCTAGTTTGTAATATGAAGATATAACAAGGAACATTTCCTTTGTATACTCAGTTCAGCCTCCAACTTTCTACTGTTTCTCTGTTGCTCCAGGATGAGCAAACTATCCCACTGTCCCACCTGAGGAAATGCCAGAGATGGAAAATTGTTTGCTAGTGCCATTTCTACTAAGAAATGCCCCTAAAAGAAACATACCATCCCATAAAGCAGTTGTATGGGCTCCTTGGTGCATTTTGGGATCATCAGCACAGACCAAAGCCCATTGAATGGCACAGGAATCTGAGCTTCAGCATGTAAATTGTATTCTACTACAAACACAACTATATTTCTTCTGCACAACTCAGGAACTGTACAGTGCAGTTATGTTTAGGTGGCTGCTGGCAAAATGACTAATTTTCTTGGGATGAAGAGCTTCTGTATTCACATAGCACCTAGCAAAATGCAGGCCCTAAAACATGATGATGGCTTCTGTGTCTCATAGAGCTACCAACCATAAATAAAAGTTATCATTCTTCTGTTATAGCATTAGACTACAGAAAAAAAAATGCTGTTTTACTTGAACCTTAGCCATTGTCCCATTTATTTATCTCTTTTCATTCATGCTGGACAGTGAAACAGATGTCAGATTCAGTCTGCGCTCAGTGGCACAACTCAAGTTTTACTCTGTGAGTTTCCTGCAGGCATTGAGCTCCACCAGGCAGGACTCTGCATGCACATGCTCTAAAGGTGGCTCTTGATTCCCAAAGAACTTTAATCTAAATACTATACAAAGAAAGTGCTCTTTTTGTAAAGAGCGCTATGGAAGGGAGTACATCTGGGCATGAAGCTCAACAGCGTTTTGTCTGGAATTCCAGCACGGCAGGGGAATGGATATGTTCTGAACACAACCATGAATAATTCATCTTCCAGGAATATGTCTGACTTCACAAGAGCTTATGCTGATTATGCTGATAAGCCCTCTTCCTTTTTAATCGCTACTGCTTTAAGCAGAAAAGCTTTTGTACTAACACCTTGGCAATGGCTGTTAGAGGAATTCCTTTTCCATGGCTAGGAGCAGTAATTACTACGATAGTCACAGCCCAATGGAAGTCTCTCCTCTGTGTGTTCACCAGGCCTCTCGGTGGTTCTGCTGCACTCAGCCAAGGTTGGTGCTGGGATGGCCTCAGGAGGCAGCTGAGCTCAGCCCATTACAAGCCACTGCTGAGGAGAGGAGGACTTGTTCTCTCTTCATCTCCCTCTCCTTCTAGCTCTCCTTCCCCTCTCACCATCCACTTTCAGCCATGTGATTTCACCCTATCCTTTGCACCTGGGTTGGCATTTGTTCACTCATAAGCAAAGCTGACTGATCTCTCTAACCTGCCGCTAAAATGAGCTTCTCTGTCATTTCAGTGAATTGGATTGCACCGTGACATCAAATGAGCACTGGAAAAGGCTGTGGGTACGCAGGGGTTGCTTGCTGGCTGCAGGGCACTGGTGGAGCTGGAGCAGCAAGGCTTGGAGAGACAGCAAGTTGCTAAGTTGGCTAAAG
Source organism: Nothura maculosa (assembly GCA_032353885.1). Lineage (NCBI taxonomy): Eukaryota > Metazoa > Chordata > Aves > Tinamiformes > Tinamidae > Nothura > Nothura maculosa. The sequence goes on along the minus strand of JAUBOD010000408.1, from coordinate 134,900 downwards.
CTGTGCCAGGACGTGGCTTCCTTAGCATTCCTTACAGGGCCTGTTCTACACGGTGAGCAGAGCTTTGCTGCTGTCCTTCTCAGCAGCAGTATCCACAGCGCAGCTTCCCCAGCTCCTGCACCACCCACACTGGTCCATCCAAGCCCTTTCCTGGTGCTCCCCCAGCAAAAGAACCTCTGCAGGGCAGCGGGACACAGCAGTGCTAAGGAGGCCTTCAGCTAGTCAGATGTCTGCCACTGCCATCTACCGGAGCAGATTTTCTCTGCAAAATGTTCTCCACAGCCTTTAGCGTTCAGACTACAGCTCTGAACTCCAGCAGCTGCCTGTGTGGCAATAGGTCTGTTACTTATGCATTAGACATAAGAACACAGGGGATGTGCACACCTGTGCCTTCGTGCTCTTCTGTACTGCCTCAAAGCAGTGTCTTTTTCTGTCTGAGCCAGCAAAGCCAAGGTTTTAGCCCCAAGGAACTTCCAGCCAGCCTCCTTCCTATGTGCCACACCTCTTCCATGGATATTCCCACAGCTCTATGACGCCCAGCCCCTGCCCTCAGCCTCACATTCACATCTTCTCCTGAAAGAAAAAAGTGCTTTGGTGTTGCCTCTGGCGTCTTTTGCATTGCAAATCTGAGGAAAGAAATATCTGCTCAAAGTGTATTAAACAAGTGGAAAAACAGGCTGAGGGTTGATGGGCAGGCTGGTGGCTTGGCCCTTTGGGCAGGAGGTGCTGGGGGTGACCTGAGCTGAGAGCAACTCATTGCAAATTTGAAGAGGGCTGAGAGGGAAATTTCTAAGAGCCATTTAGGCCCAGACAGTGTCTTGGCTTCGGTGCAGCAGCGAGGGGATGCAAAGCCACCTACCGCTCCCTCAGCTGCAGCCATGTTTGTACTTTGCACATGGAGAGTCTGGCGCCTCACACAAACCCAGCATGGTCTGACCCAGCCTTGAGATCATTGCAGGGGACAACGCTCTGTCCCTCCTCTGCAGGCCTCAGGCCTGCCCGGGACCTGGACTGTAGGCCCCTTTCATAGTAGGCCCCGGTGTGTCCAAACGCAGCCACCCTCCTCTGTGCCACCTAATGGTGCTGACAGCACCGCTCCCACCTGCGAAGCCCGAGCCCAGATCCACCATTTAGGATCCCTGCCCACACCGTTTGGAGACCTGGCACCCGTGCAGAGATCTGGCACGTGCTGAAGAACATGGCAGTAGTGACTCAGCTGGGCAGGGCTTACAGGAATCACCCTCCAGCCAGAGCCAACACATGCGTTTCCTGCAGGCACCACACACTTAATACTGGTTGTAGGCAAGAAGGACTGCCTGGCCTAGGGAAAAAAAAGTCCAGTATTGGAAGCCTTTTACTTGTGATTCTTCTTCTGTGAGATTATTTCCTTTCACTTTAGAAACATGAATGGATTAAGCTTCACGACAGTCCTGCAAGATTCATATGTTCCATTATCTTCATCCTAAACAGTCAGGCATTGGCAGAGAACTGGTAAGATAAACCCAAATAATCCCAGTGAGGGGAAATATATTTATACAATAGAGGAAAAGAAAAATCCTCACATATTCTGTTCTGTCCCACCTAAGGAGAAATTTCTCCTCAACCACAAATGATGATAATTGCTAAGAAATGTGGCTTATGAACAGAGCTCTTCAAATCACCAGAGGGTTTTCTGTACCACTTATAGACTGACCCAGCCTTGACTGTCCCTAGCTGTAGGTCATCTGCAGTACTTCTGAGGAAGCTAGGAAGACTTGGGAATACCTTTAGCTTTGTGCATCAAGTAAAACTCCTGCCTAATGGTTGCATCTCATCACCTGAACCCCTCAGGCATGAGATTCAGATACATGCAGGGTCCTGAGTCAGAATGCAAGTCTTCAAGTTATGTTGAGGTCAATGCTGACATCCTTTTTTTCCATAGGGCCCATGAAGGAAGGGACACAGGACCCAGGGATTTCTACAGCACTCAGAGACAGATGCAACTGACGTGGCTGTGCAGTACAACCTACAACACAGAGCTCAGCAACAGCTGTAGAGTTCTGACTGCCCCCATGTTGGTCTCTGTGCTATAGGAACGAGCAGGTAGGATATGCTGCCTCTTCCTGACACTTGTGCTGCTAAGATCTGATGAAGGAAAGAGAAGCTTGATTTACATATGCTGATGTTGAAATAGATAAGCAATTACTTTGGAAAATGACTGTATACATATATAAGCACCCACACATGCACTTAAATCTTCCATCCACAGAGAGATGAGCTTGGTGTTGACTGTTTATGTTTATATAGAAAGATTTCTATGGTGCTATTTTTCTTGGATGGAAAATAACAACAACCATGCCAAAAGAAATCTCACTTCATTTTAACACCCATGTCTGCATTCATTGCTGTTGTTTGTACTTTATAGGTGCACAGAGACGATGTATTACAGAATAAGATGTTTGGCATGGACTTTGAGAAAAACAGTCATGTTTTCTACTCTTTGAGAAAGTCACTTAATTCGTCCTTAAATTTGCTCAGCATCTGTATATACTAGATGAAGAGCTCCTTCCTCAGTCCATTCAGGACAAGATAAATCTTCCACATTCTCTCCATTGAATTGAAGGGAGAGAAGACAAAAGTGTCATCAGACAACTGTGTCACAAGCTTTTCACGTTGTTCTAGGATCCAGGAGGGCAAATTGTTTCTTCATTCATCTCTGATGTTGACTTATATAAACAGTAGCGGATGGAAATCTTCCTAGATGGCATTTAAGTTAAATTAATCCCTTGATTTAGAGGATGAGTGATAACTTGCAGATCTTATTACCATACTTTAAATTTGGAGGAAGAAAACACTGTTCTTGCATATTTCTAGCTTCTGGTATGACTATTCACAGGAAGAGAAGAGGCACTATGGAATGAGCCTGTAATCAGACAGGCAGATCTGTGAGATTCATGGGAAGAATCCCAGAGGACCAAGTGGCCCTGCAGTTTTAGGTGCAGATTCAGATCAAACGCCATAAGACAGCAAGTTGATCTCAGCAACAATTTGGTACTTTGAGATACTTAGAGACATTTTAGGGATTAGCCATAGATGGAGGACAAGCCTCTATCTCAGACCCATCTGCACAAATGGTGGGAAAAAAAAGACATCGTATGTTTCTTTTTGCTTATAACAAGAGAAAGAAGGCTGTGACTAGTAATAATGGAAAGCAATGATGACTGCAGTGTGTCAGATTTGGGTGAAAGCACAGCTCATGACTTATTTTTCCGTGCTGTAACTTTAGCATCATGGGAATTGGTTGGGAGGATTTTGTCTTGAAAACGTGAAAAGACCAAATTCTCACCACCTCCCTGAATATGGCTCTAGGGCTACACTCTCTTGCTGAATTTCAGCCTGAACATCTTAAGCCATAAAGTGTGGCTGTTACCCCTAGTTTCCATTATCAAGAAGAACTTGACTTTGTCATCTCCCTCTTGAACAGGAGACCCCAGTACTGGCTGCAGGGTTCCAGGTGTGTCCCCACCGGCGTTCAGTGGCAAGATCTTGATCTGCCACACTTATCCTAACATAGCCCAATATGTGGTTTCTTTAACAACAAGAATATGTTGCTGGCCCATATGCTGTAGAATTGTCCCTTTCTCACTCAGTCACAAGAGAAGTTGTATGATTTGGGGGCAGTTGTGAGAGAGGCACTGGGTGATTGCCAGTGATGTAGCCTGTGTCCTCACCATGAATGGGTGGATCTCAGATGACAAATGCATTCTTAAATGAGTAAGCAATAGCGGTTTAAAGTATTTGCAATCTCAGTCAGAGTTTGTTTTAGTGTGAGATGTAGGAGGATTTGAGTTAAAGCGCAGTGGGAGCACATCTGGGTCAGAGAGAGAACTGTGGTAACTGCAAGAAGCAATCCGTGCTCCCAGACCACGGACAAAAACCTGGATGGAAAGGTTAATTTTGTTGTGAAAATGTCTTTTTTGCCAATGTTTTATTTATCTGAGAAGCTCTGCGATCAGAGTGGGCATAGCTAAGTGGAAGTAATTAGAGGCATTGGCAGGAATGTCTTAAGACAGACTTCTATAGGAATAGCATTTCTTTGATAGTCTTTTATTTCCCATTGCCTTGCAAAATAAGTGCTAAGGTTTTTGAGGGCACTTTTTCCCAGGACAGAAGATGACAAAGCATTCATTCTGATTAAGCCAGCATGGAAAGTGCCAAGGCAGAGCTGAAAAGCTATCACCAAAGAAAGACCCAAAATGTGTGAGGAATCAATAGCGTGCTCTTTATTAGCTAGACATTTTGGTTTCACTATCACTCCACTGATTCTCTTCATAGAAAAATATTTCATAGCAGAGCTTGAAACTCAAGGTGTTGGAAGAAATCAGCAGGGGCAGCCAGCTGCACTCCAAGAGGATGTTATCTCAGTTTTTATTCCTAGCAGCTGGAGCAACTTCCAGAAGCAACTGGAGATGTAAAGTAATTCTCTGCAAGAAGCGGGGGTGGTACTTGAAGCGAACCAGGGGGAAGTAGAAAATGACACCACTCAAAGTGAACAGGATGAGGTAGAGGAACTCGAACTTGGGTTGATCGATGATGGGAGCTAACACCAAGTAAACAGCTGCCACCAACACGATTATGGGGATGACAATTGGGACCTGTGAAAGAAGACAGTGATGTACGTAAACATGTCAATCCCGTGTCCCTGAGGAGCTGGACAATCCTGGATTTTCCTTTTTTTTTTTGTGAGAACATGTTCATTTTTGGATGACGTTTGGCTGCAGCCTGAGGTATTATCCAGGAATCCAGATAATCCAGATTTCTAGATTCCCAGCTCTAAGAGCTACTTGCCAGATCACCTACCTACCAGAATCATCTTAATTTTCCTCTCAAGTTTCTAAAAAAAAAGAGGATATGGTAGATATATTTTCTGCAGTGAGGGGGCAGTGCATTATTACCTTATCAAGCTGGACAATGCAACCTTATCTTTTGCTTGCACTTCTAAACTGTCTTGCCCTTTGCTGACTTTACTGGGACAAAATGTGAATTTAGAAAAGGAAGGACAACTATATAACAACAGCTAGAACCAACCATTGAGCTCTCTCTTCATGAAGTTGTCGTACTCATTTGGTAAGTAAAGGAAAAGGGTTGAGTGGGTTAATTTTATTATTACTTCACCTTGTAAGATCTTGGCAGTTCTGGTTTCTTGATTTTTAAATACAGAAGACCCAAAATAGTCATGCCATAGAAAAACCATGCAATAAAGCTGCAAAAAAAAAAAAGCAAATTTGGGATGAGATCATGCAGCAGTATCAGTCCTGTCTTGCTGATCCTACTTGTACATATCTCCTATTAAAAGGGAGAATATTGCCATAACTTTAGTAACACTTGTACTCATTTTTTTCAAGCACAAATGATCAGAACTTTAAAATAATAATAATATAATATTATAGATTAATTTTAGTATAAGGACAAATCATAACCAGTCAAAGCTACAATTACCAAAATAATCATGTACTGCAAATCTGCTAGTTCTTAAACTCTTTCTTTTCTTTCTCCCCCCTAATCACAATATTAGTTAGAAATTAACAGTCTAGGCTTAAAAAATATTAAAAGAAATTACTTCAAAAACAAATTTGAAAATCAGGATCACAGAAATGTTACATATACCTGAAATAGTTCACGATGGTTGTGAAGCTTCCCGATAATATCATTATTAAAGACATAGTGGATGTAAACATCAGAGCAGGGGAAGGTGTGAGGCGTCGCACATGAGCCATCGACAGAATGTCTGGCTGAAAGCCAAAGCAAAACAATATATTTATCACATCATGTACGCAGAGATACTCATTCATCCCCCACGGCTGCCAGTGGGAGTTCTGCCTGTAGCCAGATGCTCTTAATCACCAAGCAAGCACCATAATATAATATGAAATCAGTTCCTCTCCAAGAAATGTAAACATGGAGCCCCCCTCAAGGATATTTTTATTGTGTCTCACTGATTTCATGTTAAGTGTGCTTAGCTTTGGCAAACAAGATGATATTTTCAAACTACCAGCGTGACAGATTAAGGCTGAGAATCACATCAACGCTGTTCTGGTCATCACCAGTAAGCAAATCTGGCCTTGTGCGCAGTGCCACTCCTCTGCCCTCTGCTACGTCTCCCTGGGACTCGACTGTTCTTGAGCTTGCTGCGAAATGAGAAATGCAGGACTCCTCCTTAAACATTTTTGCAACCAACCACAAAGCAAACCATGATTTATTCCAGAACATTGAGAGAATTATTGCCTGTTCAGTTGGGAAATGTTAATGAGAAAGGTTTGTGGTGGGTTTTGTTTTTTTTTTTTTTTCATTTCTAACCAAAATATCATGCAGGCCTCTCTGCTGCAGCAGTGATGTCTGAGAAATGCAGTAGGAATTCAGCTCTTTTCAGTCTGGAACAGTTAAACTCAGATTCTCTGTCTAGTGCTGAGCACAAGCTTTTCTGGCCAATGGCAGACACTGTGTCACCAGCAAGAGAAACCATGAAGGCAGTAACCATAACCCCACTCATCTGGGCCACCTATATGTAACAGATCCTCTCCAGTACGAAAAAGAAAAAGAACGTGGTGATGTGGAGTGGTATCCTTTGTACCTGAGAGCAGAAAAGCCTGAAGATGCAGTGAGGAATCACAGAATCACAGAATCTATAAGGTTGGAAGGGACCTCTAGAGATCATCTAGTCCAACCTTCCCGCTCC
>JAUBOD010000408.1:111747-123309 GCA_032353885.1 Nothura maculosa | reverse complement strand
AAGCGGGTTTTAAAGATCTCCAGAGAAGGAGACTCCACAACCTCTCTGGGCAGCCTGTTCCAGGGCTCTGTCACCCTTACAGTCAGGAAATGCTTCCTTAAGTTCCTGTGGAACTTCCGATGTTTCAGTTTGTCGCCATTTCCTCTAGTCCTATCACTGTCCACTTCCAGTGTCTTAATAAAGGACACTGTGCTGCCATCAGAGGGAGCTTGACTGGTTAGATAGTTTGGCAGAGAAGAACCTGATGAGGTTCAACAAGGACAAGTGCAGGGTCTTGCACCTGGGGAGCAATAACCCCAGGCACTAGTACAGAGTAGGAGTTGACCTGCTGAAGAGCAGCCCCGCAGAGAGGGATCTAGGAGTTCTGGTTGACACCAAGTTAACCATGAGGCAGCAGTGTGCCCTCGTGGCCAAGAAGGGGTCTTGGCTGCATCAGGAGGAGTGTTGCCAGCAGCGGGAGGGAGGGGCTGCTGCCCCTTTGCTCAGCTCTGGTGAGACCACACCTGGAGTATTGGGTACAGTTCTGCCCTCCTGAGTATCAAAGGGATGTGGAGCTTCTAGAGAGGGTCCAGCAGAGAGCAACAAAGATGATTAAGGGACTGGAGCATCTATCATATTAGGAAAGAATAAGTGAGTTGGGCTTTAGCTAAGCCTTAGCTTAGTGTAGCTTAGAGAAGACTGAGAGGGCATCTGATCAATATATATAAGTACCTGAAAGAAGAATGTAGGGAGGATGGGACCAAATTCTTCTCGGTGATGGCCAATGATAGGACAAGGGGTAATGGGTGTAAGTTGCAACACAGGCAGTTTCATCTCCATCTGAGGAAGAACTTCTTTACTGTGAGGGTGACAGAGCAGTGGAACAGGCTGCGCAGGGAGGTTGTGGAGTCTCCTTCTCTGGAGGTCTTTGCTAGAGCAGGGGTTTGGACTAGATGATCTCTAGAGGTCCCTTCCAACCTCAACCATTCTGTGATTCTGTGACCCAAAAATACCCTCCTAAAAACAGTCCAGAGACAGAATAGAAAATGGTAGAGAGTAATTCTGGTTTCTTCAACATTTAAAAAGCACAGGAGGAAAAGAGTGAAGTAAGGCTATAATTAGATGGTGTTACAGGTCTTGTTTTGTCAACATGCGTGAGGCATGCACATGCTCACCAGACCAGAAACTTCAGTAGACTTTGGCACTGCACACAATATGTTAATTTCAGTGCACATCCAAAAAACATGTGGAGACACAAGTTGTTGGAAATGCCACTGATTCCTACTTAACTAAAATATGTACAATTTCACACTTTGGGAGGGAAGGAGGGGTGTATTTTGTGATCTGTGACATGCACAAAGTGTTGAGCAGAAGGGAACTTCCAGATGAGCTCCTTTGAACATGAAGTAAACTTCATTCTGTACAAACTGTAAAGAAGGTTCCTTCCATGGGGAAGTCTTCCAGACTTCTGTGTTCTCTTCCAGCAAACAGGGGTGAGACCTTCCTCAGCCTTTCATAGAAAGTACAGATTTTGAATCTTTAAAACTGTGTGGTCCTCAGTCATTTGAAATAAAATAAATAAATAAGCAAACAGATGTATTTTTAGTGTTTGTCTAAAAAATCCCTCTTTCTAAAACTAATTTAAAAATATGTCTTATATTTCCTTGCTTTTTCTTTTTTTTTTTTTTAAGTTTTGGAGTATTAGTAACTGTAGGACTCTTCATAAGACATGGATCCATAAGGAAATGAAGGTACACATGTCAAAGAACTCATTTTAAGGCAGAATTGACTTCTATAATATATTCTATATAGAATTCTATGAAAAGTAGAATAAATTTTAGATCATGAAAAGGTGTTTGATTTCTGCAAAGACAAAAAAAAGCATAAATTCATTAATATGAAGATGTTCTTTAAAGTATAAATCTTATTGTAGTTTATAATAGATAAAAAATATTGAGAAGGCCTCTCCCTTTCTCCTTTTTAAGGAATACTACTTCTTTTTAAAGGATATAGAAGCCATTCCTAATAACAACTTATTAGTATTCAGTCAGGAGAAATGAATCCCAATTGAGCTCTCATAATTTCAAGTTATTTAAAAATTCACAGTGGAACAAGCTGTAATTTTTAACAAGAATGAAAGGTTACTCCATCTGTATCCATTCATTCAGTCTCCTGAGTAAAGTTGTGAGTCCTGACATAGGCACCTTTTACTGCAAGGATGAAAGTTAATGTGTTTTAAGTTAATGGTTTCCAAAGTGTTACAAAAGTTAAGAGAGAGGCATCTCAGTAATGTAGAGTATTTTGTTCTACTGTTACTTAGTAATGGTGCTCCTCTCTTTGGCTGGTTTTAGCTTTATTTTTTTGGTTTTGTTTTGTTTTGTGTTTTTTTTTTTTGGGGGGGGGGGCTATTTTTTGCATATTCTTTTCAAACCCATTATACCACATAGTGGCAGGCAATAATGAAATCCTTCAGAGGTCTAAAGGTCTGATTTATTTCGGTGCTATAGACAGTCTATTTGTGTGTGCATATATCCATATTTTATGTATAGCAAACCTAACTGGGCATTCACAAATATGGGTAAATCAATGCTACAGAGAAAGCTAATGTGACTCCAGATATTTAAGTATTTTTCTATTTTGATAACTTTTCTGCCATTGTAATGATGGAGCTTCTTTTTGAGGTGTAAATTCTTTTCCCTCTTTACACTGAAGAAATGAGAGACTGAAATAACAAGTTCTCAGATACTGTCTTTTTGAACCTCTCAAGTTTTCTCCTAGAAAAAGAAATCTTTTATTGTAGTTCAAATTTGATCATTTCAAAAGATTTCAAAAAAAGAACTCAAGATAATAAGGATTAATTAACTGGTATGTCAATACATCAGCTAGCTCCTAAAGGCAGCATTATTTTCAAATCCATAGTAATTGTTATTTCTTTCAAATTGCTTTATCTTAAGTAGTGATGAATCTTATAATGATAACAACTTGAAACTCTTCCGGTTGAAGGTAGCCTGTATTCTTTATATCTTTTTCTTTGGTTGACTTTTTTCTCTTTTTTTAACTGCTCTCAGCAGTAAGGAATGGCCATAAGATATTTTTGTCTAATAAATTTTAACAATTAACAATGCATTTGTCAAAACTGGCTATATAAAACTGTATCTCACCATTCCATTTTAAAAATGTGCCAAACCAGGAGCAGAAATAAACTATTACTTTTTCCATCCAGGGAGCAGCAAACCTTATTGTTCAAGCTGTCATGTAATAAATCCAACACCTTTACAGTTCTCACTTTTCATTTACCTTTGACACTGTAATGGGTGGTTGCCATCTACTGGTCTTAAGACAATAAGACAGCTTGGTCCAGCAAAGTTTGGCTCAGTCTACATTTGGTTTAGATGTCTGGCATTCCTCATTAAAAAGAAACCCTCTAATGAATATTAGTTCTTAAACATTAAGTAACACAAACTCATAGAACACATTGGAATCATGAATGAAAATTCTCCTGAAAACCTTTTAGACTATTTAGATCATGACGATTGCTGCAAGTACTAGAGAACAGTTAATTTAAGGCAAAGGCCCATGTCAGTAGCAAGAACTAGTCAAAACGCCTTGAAATATTTAATTTTAAGTCCCAGGAGTGGTATCTGGAACACTGTTATAGATACGGCTTTCCTGTAAAGCCATACAGGAATGTCTGGAAGAGAGTTACAAATCTCAGAATGGGGTAAAAATAAGTCCTAATATGAAGACAGAGTGGCAAAGACATAGCCTGTAATTTTCCTCTGAGATAGGCACCACTGCTTACACTTAAAAACAGACAAACAAACAAAAACCAGAGGGATCAAGATTTTCTCTTTTTAAGAAACAAAGCAAACAGACCAGTTTGTATTAGATAAGCCAGAGGTATGAGAGCTTATCCAGAATGTAAGATATGGCTCTGATGGCCTACTCTGCTTGAGAACGTGGAATCCAAATACCCAAGCAGAATGTCCTCATCACCAAAATGCAGGTTTGTGGCTACAATTGCAGGTAGATCCAAGTATCTGCACCTGGGATACAAATAGAGCTGCTTGAAAACAGAGAAGAAATAAAGGCTAGAAAAGCAGAGCTCCTGAAACAGGTCTCAAATGCAAAAGAAAAATGGCAAAGCTTGGGGTCTCCAACAGGTCTGGAGCTGATCTGGCCTCGCCAGCTCTGCTCGTGGTGCTGCTGGCCCCTTGGCACTCGGCTAGCCCTGCAAGGGGTCAGGGCCCCTGGCCTTTCTTGCAGGCAAACAGCTGGTGAAAATGCTCTTGCTGTGAGCAAAAAGCCTGCCTGGGCTGCCGTGAGTAGGATGGGAAAAGTGTTTTCTGAGGCAGAGGCTTCTCAACTGCAGCAATCACTAAAACTGAGCTTGTTTAGCTTAAAACTACCTTTCCCTGCCACATTACAAACATGTATGTGAGCTTGGGGCTTTAGGAGGGAATTTAAAACCAGAACCTTAACATAAGCTGCATTAGTGCTTCCTGTCTGGGGCTGCAGGCAGACTGCAGCAGCGACCTTAAAAGGCTGAGCTTAAGCTTCCTGGTGCTGCTCAGTGTGCAGTATATCCTGGTTCTGCGACTATTTAACTTTGTGTGAGGGACTAGGAAAATCATGCGAAGAACCACAGTCAGGAAGATAAACGGGCATGAAGCACTTCATAAAAGTTTCGTGGATTGCCTCTGCCCATTTATCTTCCTCTAGGCTGCAGGACTAAGAGGGGGATTGTGTAAGTTTATCCCTGCATTGCACTCAAGGCCTACAGGATAGATGATTCCTTCATAGCTCTTCCCCACAGCAAGGTAGATGTGCTTCAGTGGGCAGGAAGGGCCACTATGAGGTCCAGCTTTGTCCCCCCGTGCCCAGACAGTTGGATTGTGGAGTGGGCATGGCTAAAATACAGGCTCTGGGCCACACTGAGGTTGATGGCTTAGGGTAAGTTTGGTCAGGGACAAGGGCCTTGTCCTGTTTCAATGCCAATTACTGCCTAGCTTCTCCTATAGTCAGGAAAAGGATTTAATTATAATATCTTATCTAGTGCTAATATCATGTTTAATTATAATCTTCTTCAAATCTTGAAGGGGAAAAAAAAGTTTGCATGGAAAAGTTGTATAGGTTATAATACTCCTGTAATACATCTGGATGTTGTTCTATAAAGGCTTATAATAAATATGTATTTTGTGTTTAGCATTTTCATCTTGTACAAAATTACTGAGAGAAAATCTAGTGATCCTGTGAAGATACTGACCTGTGGAGGTTCTAGTTACTCCCACTTGTAAGCTTTGTTAAAGTTATAAATACATATGAAGAAAAGGAACGATGAAATGGATTACATGTCTTCTTTAGCCTTCCACTCTATGTTTGGAGAGGGTGAAAAAATCCTATCAGATTTTAATTTCATTTGGCAATTTTTGTATGAGACTGCCTGAAGAAAAGGACTGTGCTTAAGGGCTTGGGGGATTCTTTCCGGTCCTGCAGAAGAACTTCTTAAGTGCCTTTGTGAGTGATGCTGTCAGCTGATAAAATCATGACATTAGGATGATGCCCAAGGATCGCTCTGAAGTAGCATGTTCCCTTGAATGCAAAGTGCATGAGTACAGAGATGTTGCCTTCTAATTTTTAGCTCTTAGCCAAAATGAGTGGAAAGGTGCTCTAAAATCCCTGGTTTGCAGTCCACTGACAGGGTGTGTTGTGAAGAAAGAAGAAAGTTTTCCAGTTGACCTGGATTTCTGCTTGGAGCCAGTAGGCAAAGCAGCCATGGGCTGCGGGCTGCGATCTGGTGCTACCAGCCTGTGCCAGGGGAAAGGGAATTGATCCTTCCAGCCTGGACAGCTAATCCCTGCTTCCCATTTGCAAAGCTGCCTGCTCCTGTCGCTACAGGAAAGGTAAAGGTAGAGCTGAGTAGGTGGCTTCTACCCTAGCAGCTACTGCAGGAAAAGAAAGCCCTGCTCTTGCTTCCAGCCCCACGTTTTTCCTTGCTGCTACAGATGCAGCTTTGTGCCGTGGGTCCCACCCCTGCACTGGGGAGATGTGGGTGCAGGGACGGCTGCTGGGTCCAGATAGGAGACTAGCTGAAGGGGAGGGAGAGTAAATTAAAAATAAAAACAACAACAACAAAAAGCTTTTATTTTGCAATATTAAAAACGATCTTGTTTCATCCTGCTAATGTCTTTTTTTCTTTGTTATGCTTTGTGTTTAACTAACTGCCTTGAAAGAAGGATGCATTAGAAACAGAAGGTGTACTTTAGAAGTCTTTAAAACCTGCAGACATAATTAAAGCTAAGCCCATGTCTGCATGAACATGTTGTCACTATTTATGTAATACTTTGCGCAATGCATGCATAGCATAACACTTACTTTTCCATATTGACATTTTGTTTACGCTCAGGAAACAAGCAAGGATTTTCCTGGAAGAATCTATCTCTGGCATACTGGCTGTGCTACACATTGCCCACGGTCATCCCGCTTGACATGGTGCTGAATGGGAGCTCGTATCTTAACTGCAGGAACAGGAAACTCTGGCGATGCTCAAGCATGGTAAACATAGAAGAAAAAATTAGTCTAGTGATCTCACTAAGAAAACAAAGATGATCACAGATGTCCTGTGTTCCCGTAAGCGGTTTGTGGTTGGTGCTGAGCTTCCTCCTGTGGACTCGTATCAGGAGTACCCGCTGCAGCGCGCAGGAGCAGAACAAGATCTGGCAATACCTGCAATGCACCTGAGATGAGGGAAATGATGAAAGCACAAAGCACTGTTCCAGGTCTGTTCTGACTGACATTGGTCTTCAATCTCATTGTTTGTAGTTTGTGAAGATGTGAATCCTCAAGTTTCTGCAAGCTATGTTAGAGGACTGCAATAAAATTAAGATTTATGCATGTGCTTTTAATGTCTTTAGAATGGTTTCCCTTAGGAGAGAAAGAAAATCTCTTTCCTGCTATCCCTTGATCTGATATGGCTCAACTCTCATCTTGCCCCTCTAAATGTGCAAAATAAAATATTGTCTGTTATTTAGAGCTCTTGTGATCATGACATTGTTTTCTTTTCCTGGGACATTTCTTTGAAGCTCTTTTTTTCCCCTTCTATTAAGAATTAGAGTGTTTACCATTTTTTTTTAGAATATGAGAATCAATTTGATGGACATCTTTGAGATTTCATCCTTTGTCTGCACTGAGTGTAGTATGTGATCCTCTGTTCTAAACACGACAGCCTGTGCTCAGCATGAAGAGCTCCTGGAACATAATTCTCTAATGGAAAGAAAAATATAGTCCTGGGACATCTAGGCTTTTTTTTTAAAGATAAGCAGTGATAGCCACTCAGCTTTGAAGGAGATGAATACGAATCTAAAAAACAGCTGGCTCTATCGTTTCTGCTCCACAGCTATTGACATTCACGTACACCAAGTCATGTCATTAGCTGCTCTTGTTCTGTTACAACGAGTGTCTCTGGCGGTTGTGACTCCAAGGATATGTTTATGGAGCTTGTTTACACCTCAGCCAATTACGGGGAGGTGAGTGGCTATGGGACAAAAGCCAGCTCCCTGGTGGAACGCGTGTTGAGCTCAAACCTTCCTGGTGATTCCAGCACAAACCTACCCTGCCGAGCGCTTCCACAACAGACACTTCTTCCTTCTAATGTGTTGATGGAGATATGTACAGCAGGGCTGCGCACTGGATTCCCTGATTTCTCCTTTAAATGTCTTGCAGAACAGCGTCTTTGGAAAAGCTGGCAACGCTCAGAGCTGGTGACCACCTAGCTGAATGCCAAGTTAGCCTCCTTACATTTTAAAAAGGCAGTAATGAAAAAAATCCAAAAACTGGATCAGTGACAAAAATTGTTATAATTCAGCTGTGAATTTTCTGTAGGTTCTCAACGGAACGGTTCTTATTTGTGCTAGCTTGGTATTTTATGCCAGTTGCTAGCCAGACAAAACAAAAATACAAAATGAAAGGATGATCTTCAAATATACTTTTAGCTGCAGAGACAGGTAGGGAAATAAATGGAAATGAGGAATAAATGTAATTTTGAGAAATACAGTCGGCTGGGCTTTCAGCAAACTGAGAGCCTGTCTGTTTTCGAATTGTTTTGTAGGAACCATAATAAAGGAAGATCTTTTTGTCTTATTTGTGTGTGTGTGGTTGTTAAATGAGGAATTTGGAGGAGGCTGAAGTTACGATAGTAATACAGAAGTAATGATATATATGACAGTAATTCAGATATAATATAGTTTGGTAGTAATTCAAAAGAGTTCTTCCCACACACAAGGAAAAATACTGAAATATGTGCAATTTTAAACATTAAAATTGGGCAATGGATGAAGCTGCATAGAGTGGGCAAAATGTTCCTGCATCAGGGAGGATTAAGATGGCTATGAGGCTACTTAGGAATTAAGGCAGCAGCATCTGCCCGATGAGATACAGCAGAAGGAGCTAAGAACAGGTTCTGTGGTCAAAAGCAGGCAGCCAGAGGAGACCAGATAATCCTCAGTCAACACAGTGAATGTGGCAGAGCGGTTGTGGTTGGGAGAATCACTCTCCATAGGAAACCGTAATATGGGATCACTTCTCTCAGACCCCAGGGAAGCGTTAGTAAAAGGGAACACTTGGCTCACTGAGGCAAAGTATGCTCAGTGTCTTATCTCAGTAAACACTCCTATATATTATGTTCACTATAGTCTACCACTCAAACTGCCAACTGATGCTATGCCTTTATCACCATGTTTTGTTAATGCCATTCCTAGTTTTTTCATTATTTGCACATCTGCGCACAAAATGGAAGACAGAATTGTGTATCAGGTGCCTAATTCCGTAGGGCAATGTCAGGGAAAACTACTGATTTTAGAGGAGTTCACTCTGGTGAACACGCACAGCGTGCGCTCTCTAAGCCAGCACAGCTGCAGGGTTGCAGGTAACCAGGGATATGCTCGGGGTGTGTGTCACCATTCCAGCATGTCACTCGGGAATGCAGACAGATAGCTCGGATTGCTCCAGGTGTCTGTGAAGGTGGTAGGTGGTTAACTGGAGCTGTCACTGCAGAGAATTGAGCAAGCATCACCCTTCTATACTCGCTCCTCTTCTACAGCAGGAGTTGACATTGCAAGCGAAGCATCTTGGAATCTTCTCTGCACAATGGCCCAGCTGCAGAAGGCAGCCCAGAATAATCTGCCTTCCCTAAGGAAGTTGGACCTCCAAATATTGACCTCACAAATCAAATCCGAGTGATCCCCAGTCCTGGAAGTAAAGGAGTTAGAGAGTTGTAGATTTTGTTTTAAAAGCGTGCAACCTTTTCCAGTGACCTGAGTCATTGATGGAAATGCTTTGAGAAGGTCTCCTGTATCAAGTTGCTTCATTTACACAGAGGAGTGTCTTAGTTTTTAACGAATTTGTGGTTAGGGCTGTGCTACCATGCTAGACCTTACAGCGAGGTCTGTCAAACCTGCAAGAGGGATGAGGACTTCTTGGCATAGCAGGAAACAAGCTCATGTGAGAGCAGGAAACACGCTCACGTGGGGAGTTTTAGCTCCTGAAGTTTGTGGCTTTGGAGTGTATAGAGACTTAGGATTAGATACC
Organism: Nothura maculosa; assembly: GCA_032353885.1. Lineage (NCBI taxonomy): Eukaryota > Metazoa > Chordata > Aves > Tinamiformes > Tinamidae > Nothura > Nothura maculosa. Next base: position 113,745 of record JAUBOD010000408.1, on the reverse strand, counting down.
AGCTGGCAAGGGAGGTTACGGCTGCAGCTTTGTATTTCACTAGGTGATTTTCAATTAAATAACTTGCCCAAAGTCACATAGGACGGCTGAGGAGGAACACAACAGTATCCATATCCTTTGGCTACTATCCTGAAGTCTGATCTACACATATAGTTAGTAGTTTATTTTGATGCTGCTTATTCACAGAACAACAATATCAAAAATGCGTTAAGAGAGCTTACCTAAAATGAGTGTGGCTGAAATATGGCACTCTTGATTGCTAATATCTGCTTAAAAAAATAGCTAAAAAGACATTTTTAAATGGAATGACACCAAGTTAAATGATTCTAAGTACTTTTAAAGTTTCCTTTCAGGAGCAAGGTAAGACAAAAACGGTTTTCTTGAACTTTTGGTATGAGCCCAAAACTTGACTGCTATTACTAAATTGATATATATATGTGGTGTTACTTTCTTTTAGAAAAATGTTTCAGTCATATAGTAACATTAGCATACAGTAGCATCTTCATCCATGTGGCTTTTTCAGTACTGAGGAGCAGACTGAGGCAGAAGCCTTTCAGATTAAATACATGTTGAATCCTTTCTGAACACTTCATGGCTTCATGTAAGCACAGTTTGACATTGATCAGATTTATGTGGGACAAATTTGGTCTTCAAAAAAGGGGTTTGAGCTGGAAAATGGGTCATACACAGGCCGGCATAGCTATTTGCCAGATCTGCGCTGTTGAAGAAGACAGCATGAGAAGTAACAGGTTTTTTTGGCACTTTTAGCCTATCTGCATGGAAGGAAGGCAGGAACTTGGAGGCCTTTTATCACACACTTAGCAGGTACACTGGCTTTTCAGCCCTATAGCCTCCCTGGGGACAGCCCAAAGGTGGCAGTGGGACAGGGCATGTGGAACGCAGGGATTAGCCCCACGAGCAGCAGCAGCAGCAGACTGCAGATGTCTGAGGACTTAGCTGACTACTATTAGACAAAAGAAATCTTTTAATTTCTTGGGAGGGAAAAAACAGCTTCAGCAGAACATGGAAACTTCTGTGGTTTTAATTATGTCTGTGATTATTGAAAAAGGTTTTTTTCCACTTTGTTATTTCAGTATTTACTACATTATTCTTCTTCTCTTAGGTTTTTCAACCTTGTCCTATTGTATCAGAATTAGTTATTTAGGCTGAAAAACGCAGGCCGCGTTTCTTGTAGGGGAAAATTGGGCAGCATTGTCTTGAGCAACTGTTGTCTAATTGATCCTGAGGCTTTGTCTGAAGGTTTGATCTATGGATCCCAGCTGTGTGTCGTATATCCCGAAATGGAGCATTCTCCAACAAGACTCATTTAGCAGTGATAAAAAACCAAAACGGGCATTATAAAGATGGTGTTTTGAAGTGCCACAGAGAGGCTGGGCTTCCTTTCCTTCTCAGGGGCTGCTAAATGAGTTGAATTTATGCTCGCACTCAGCAAGGCTATTAAAAACCATCGCTAAGAGTGTTTACTACCGCTCAATAACGAACTAACAACAATCCGGCTATATTTGGGCTCCTATATTTAACTCTCTCAAGGGAAGGAAATAAATCGAATCTCTGCAAAGCCACCGCCATGCAAACTGCTGGCACATTAGTTAATTAGTAACTCCGGGGATCAAAGCGGCTGGCCGGGCGCAGGGGCCGCGGCCGAGCCCAGCGGCCGCCAACGGCCGCCGCCAACGGCGCCCGCTTCTCCCTTTGTCTCCTCACGCGGCCCCCGAGGCAGCGCCGCTTCCCGCCCTCCCGCCTACACCCCGAAAGGTGAAAAAATGACTGAAATAAAGCATAATAAATGCTAACAAAGTAAAAAGAAGCAAAATAAAGAGCACTGCCGCCGCTGCCCGCACAGAGCGGCGCTCGCACCCCGAGGGGCCCCCTCCCCGCTCGGGCGCGCGGCGCAGGCGCAGGCGCAGCCGCGGCGGGGCCGGGGCCGCCTCCTCCCTCCCTCCCCTCGCTCGCTGGCTGCCGCTGGCGGGGCGCGCA
>JAUBOD010000408.1:42767-90484 GCA_032353885.1 Nothura maculosa | reverse complement strand
GCTGGAGCGGGAAGGTTGGACTAGATGATCTCTAGAGGTCCCTTCCAACCTTGAAGATTCTGTGATTATGTAATGGATTTATAGCCATTTATTTTGAGAAGATGGAATTTTTGAGAAGACAAAGTGTAACTTTAAGAGGTCAATTTGAACTTTTATATTTCTTCACACTTAAGACGTTACTCTTTAGTTGTTAAATTATTTTGTGTTACTGCAGCTAAGCATTGACCGGATAGAGGAGGAACAGCTCTAGATTTCTAACTTTTGCTTTATTTTTTGGCTTTACTTGTCAGGGGTTTTGAAAATTCCTTCTGGAAACCATTTCCTTGAGGAAGGACGCAACGTGATGTGTTGCACGTGTGCCACAAAGGGGTTTTGTCAAGCAGCCAGTCTGGCTGTAGCCATCCCTTTTGTGCCTTACAAAATAGGCACACATAGAGAAGAGTGCTCTTTTCTGGAGGAGAGGAAGGGAAGGTGTGATGCTCCAGTCGGTTACTGGCAGATTTTGTCAACGATCTCATGAGGTTTTTGCTGCTAAGTGTGCTCAGTAACGTGATGTGCAAGAGATCATTTCATTTCCAGTGTACATCTTACAGACAGATCTTTAATTTTCCTCGTTTTTGCATTTGTTGCAAATATACTGGTGTTGTTTCTGTGGTGATTGCTCAGTGATTCATATAGCTTACAGTTTGAAAATTGCCTTTGGAGTTGTCTGAAGTGTTGCTGCGTTAGCATCGTTCATACAGCGTGGCCACCGGCTGGACCCGTTTCGAAATCCAAGCTTACATTCAGCCTAGGTTGGGTAAAAAAGATTTGGGTGCTCAGAACTGTTAAAAATCTGGTAAAATCTTTTAGAGTATGATGTTCTTGCTCAACTTCAGAAAATATATTTGCCTATGTAACAGATTGCTAATTTTTTTTCTTGCAGGTTCGTTCTGTGGATGAGATGAATCATGAGTTTCAGGCTCTTGCCCTAGAATCTCGGGGAATGGGAGAGGTAATTATTTATAGAGTGCAGAGAATCCAGTTGGCTTGAAAACTCTGTTACAATTTAAGTCATAAATGAAATGACATTTTAAAGAGCTTTTCTTGAGTCCAAATTTATTTTGTTTCATACTGAAAACTGCAGATTTCTGTTCAAGGTGCAGATTAAGTGAGTAAGTTGCAGGAATGCTAGGATGATGTGTGAAGTAAGCTCCTGTGGTGGAAATGTCAGGTCTTTTGCAGGTCATTAGATAAAACTTTTGTTGATTGAATCAGTAACAAAATTTCAACTTAATTTTCTTAAAATAAGTGTATAATTGTTGTCTTTAGAGCTTAATTTATCAATGCAAAACAAATTTCATGTTTTAGTTGTTGAACGTACCTAGATTGACATGTGATATTTAAGGTATTCTCATAAAAATCTGAGAAAATTTTCTAAATTTTCACAAAATACTTAACCAGTCGGTTGACTTTACAGCAGTTTTTGCTCTGCCCAGGATTCAATATCAACTTTGAGCTCTCTACTGAAATAACAAAGCTACCCCTATGATATGTAGCCGTACTGGGTATACTTTCCTCCCTCCAAAAATAAAAGGAGAATTCCTATAGAAAGGCAAAAGTGCTAGTAAGATATCTACAGTAGCACCACTAGTGTGAATAGGGAAGATTCACTTTGGAGATTTTTTTTCTTGCTGTCCACAAAGTACTTGAAAGATTGGCGGAGAGGAGGTAAAGAATTGCACAAAGGCCCAATGATTAAACTGTGCAAATCTTCTGGTTTTGGGTTACCTCAGACTGAAGGAGACATTTCTAAAGTGATTATAATTTTGTTTGTGTCTTTTTGTGGCATTCTACAGACCTGTGAAGATGTTTAAAATAAAGCCAGGTTCTGGTTTGATAGAATGGCATCAGAACTGGATCGTGACTTACTGTGGCCCTGCATTTGCTAGGTTGCCTTTCAACTCAACAGTGTTTCTCTAGTATCTTGTTGGAATATAGATTTAGATTGTTACTGGGTTGATCTACTCAATTTTCTTAATGTATGGCAAGATAATAAGTTATGGGGCAGAGTCCATGGCAGTTATGACCTTTACAGTTATCTCATAGCCTTTCACAACATTAAAGGAAAATAGCCTTGTAAATACCAACATAAGAATGTGCAACCATTAGTTCTTTTCTTAAGTGCTGTCTTCTGCCCAGATTGAAAGGGAGGTGATTTCAAATGATCTACTTCTAGCTATTGGTTTTCTTCCTCAATCTCTATTTAGATAAACTTTGAACTGAATTTATTTTGTTATTCATAATTCTGAGCCATCTGGGTATCTGTCTCTTCATTGGAATTAATACTTCCAGATGTTACAAGGTCAGTAAGTCTTACTTTATAACTTTAGTAATAAATCTAAGACTGTATCTGACTTCTTAAGCTGATATCTCTTCCCTGTGCTAATGTGAAGCAAAACAGCAAAAACAGCATATATTCTATTTCCTGGTATCATAAAAGGCACTGGGAATAACGGAAATAGTAATAGAAATCCTTGAGCTAAACTGTCCTTCTCAGCTGTGTTCAGATTGACCTTGGTATAAATCGATATTGTGAATATGATGTGTAATATGAGCCACGTGTATTCTTTTTCTTCATCTGTTTCTGTCTTGCATTTTTTTCCTAATTTATTCTGCCAAGAGACAGATTGAAGTTGTATTAGCAAGAGATCTGCTGCATCGCAAGCAGATCCTTTCCGAACATCTAAAGTTTTAGCTTTCACATCCGTAAAACGCAGACGCTGCTGCTAGCTCTGACTTCCCAAAGTCCCCGTGGCTCTTGAGGTCCGGGTGATGTTTGGGGCAGGCGGCTGCTGTTCTTCCTTGTTGGAGGTGGTGGCTTTGGCGCCATCCAGGTGACCTGTGCCAGGAATCCATCAAATGAATTGCCAAGCAGAATGTAAAACTACATCTTACTCCTAAAGAAACCATAAAAGCAGGGTCAGAGCCTCTATGAGTTTTGCTTTAAGGACATATGTCCATTTCTGGTGTGTTCAGAACTTCATTGGAATCGCTTATGAGAGTATTAAAAAAAAAAAAAAGCCTTAATACAAAACCCAGTGATTAATCCTGTGCTGTTAATTATGGGAAAGCCAGTTAAGAGAGCGCTTTAGCATGATAGTTTATTATCAGTGCTTAGGAGAAGGCTTTGTTCTAGCAGAGCCGAATGAGAATTGCTGCTTGTGCTGAAGATGGACTTCTAGTGCAGCAGGAGATGGCAGTTAGTCACATTATTGTGATTCAAGATTGGATGCATTTTTGTAACATTTCCATTGCAAATTATTGGATTAAATGCAGGAAACAGTGAACACCGGGTACATTTCTAAACGTGACCCAAGATGATCGGTTAGATATCATTTATGAAGACTTAGGACTTCGATTCTGTTCTTTTCAGTAGAACTAAACAAATGGATTGTTTATGTTTGTGAACACCCTTGTGTTTGTTTTTCCCAATTTTTTTTTAGTTCCATGAGAGAATTGATAATTCTTAGGCCTATTCATTTATATGGCCAACGAATCAGTAGCGTCATCCTCTTTAAAAAGAATTTTATGCCAAACCGATGAGAAAATGTGAGAAAAATGATGCAGATCACCCTGGTAGCGTTCCAGGAGATCAGATCTGCAAACTTCACATTTAATCTCTTGATATATTGAGGGACTTGAGTATGTGAAACTTAACCCCAAACTACTTTCCCTGTGAAGCTGTTTCATCTTAAATTGGATACAGTTTAAATTTGGCCTCTTGCAGTACAGATGATCTATTATATTGTATTAAAGTTACTTTCTGCATACCTGAGTGCGTAGTATCATAGGTGGCTAAATATATCTTTGCAATTTGAGAGTAAGCACTTTGCAAACAAAGGGTTCTCATTGTGCCTTTGCTTAGGAGAAATCCCGCATCTTCCTAGCAGCTGATAAAAATCCTGCAAATTAGCTTGTGAACAAAAAGCCATAATGAGGTGTATGCTAATTAAGTTTCCTTGTTGCACTTACAACTTTATTATCTGAACACCTGTCAGATGATGTAATTTTAAAAATGTGGACCAGCTTTAGATTAACATAGTGGAAGGTACATGTTAATTTTATGACCAAAGAATCCTCTTTGTATCTTTTCCTCTTTCATATTTGCATCTCTCATGGCTTTAATCTTAACTGGAAGCATCCTAAAACTTGCATAGCGCGTATTTAAAATATGATTCTTCTTCCCTTTCTTAGAACTGAAGTTTCACAGATACTTTTTTCTCCCTACAACTAGCCTGTAAAATTAAAATAAGTAGTAATCCAAACTCAGTCCAATATAACTCTAGAAACAATTACTGGACTGCCTTGGATCTCATATTTACAAGCTATTGGTTTTTTGCTTGATTTAACTGCAGAAGAGGAGCTTCCTTGAGCTGGTTTGTTCCATTGTTAGAGCTGCTAACAGTGCTAATGGCTAATGACTGCTAATGGCAATCTGTTTCTTCAGTCTTTATCAAAAACTATGCAAGATGTTTCAATGCAAGATTCAGCAATGTCTATTAAACACTGCTAGAGTTAGTAGTTTCATTGGGTTTCATATTATAAAACAACTATGAAGCTGAGAACAATTTTATTAGTCATTTTAAGTATCAAGAGAAAAAAACTAGAACGTATGCTCTATTCTCCACAAACTTCAAGAAACTGTTTTAACTGTCTTACACTTTTTCTATACACGCCAAATCTAAAATGTTTAAATACACTGTTACATTTTGCAAAGTACAATAGGTTTTCAAAGTTTCTCCTTATTGTTTTGGAATTTAGTGTCTTCACTGAAGAGTGAGTTTGATGGCTCCTCTGTAGATTCATAGCATCCAACCTGAGCATAGCTTTTTAATTATATATCCAAGAGAGAACGTGATATTCAGGATTTGACTGCACGCTGTAGTTGATGTTAAAAGTTAGAGAAATAAAAGCATTAAAGTAGAACAGTCACAATAAGAGCACTGACTGTAGAAGTTTGTGTAGTACTTATGCTCGCAAGTAGGAATTCTGATGCTGATATTTTTAAAGCAAAAAAAAAAAGAACAAAATTATGATGCTGAATTAATTGTTTGAAACATGGAACTCAACTTGAAAGTCACTGATGTGCAGTGAGCATGTCCATGGTGACCTCCTCCTGGTTATCAGCGTGGGATTAATTAAAGCCAAGGTTTTGAGTCAAAATAAAAGGAAAGCAGTTTCACATTTCGGAAAAAGTTTTCTGATAGAATTTGTTTTCCATAGGGGTTAATTTGATCAGCTTTCTTAGCTGCTTCTCTATTCTGCATGTCTTCGAATAAATTCAGCATTTCAGTCTTGTAGGAGTCATGTTGAGCAATTACTTCATCCAACAGAAGAACTTTTGAGTTTTTTGACTTGCTACTTAACTATAATGTGCTTTCTTATATACAGGTGTCCAGTAGGATTTCTAAAATGCATTGCTCTAATTGTGTGGGTTTTTTTGACATCTGTATACACTTTTCAAACAAAGTAATTTTTCCTTTTAAATAGCTTTTACCTGCCAAAAAGTTTTGGGAACCTGATGATTCAGCAAAAGATGGGCAAAAAGGCATATTCCTTGGTGATGAGTGGAGAGAGACTGCATGGGGAACTCCTCGTAAGTGACTGTCACACCATTCATTCCTGCTCACCAGATTTTGCTTCAAAATAAAAATGTTCTTAGTGTTACGGATTTGTATTAAATTTTGGATTACTTTCATTTAAGTTCTGAAAATGTGTGCTTGAACTGGTTGATTCAGTTATTGAAATTGGGATTTTGTAAATAACAGTTATTGAAATTGGGATTTCAATAACTTTTTGTAAGTTATAACTTTTTGTAAGTTTTTTTTCTTACAAAAAATTTTTGTAAGAAACAGTTATTGAAATTTTGCAAGTAACAGTTATTGAAATTGGGATTTTGATTATTTTTTAATTTAATTTTGGTATTAGTTAATATAATTCTCTGAAATGTGAAAGCATTCCAAGTCTTTTTGAAAAAGTACAGTAACAGGATGTGTGTTTGTGTGCAATATGTATATACATAATTTTGATTCCATGTAGATACAATATGTATTTTTTTCTTTCTTTCAACAGACCATTCTATGTCCCAACCTATTATGGTACAGAGAAAGCCTGGACAGGGTTTTCATGGAAACAGTGAAGTAAATGCAGTATTGTCTCCACGATCAGAAAGTGGTGGCCTTGGAGTGAGCATGGTAGAATATGTGTTAAGTTCTTCTCCAGCTGATAAATTGGATTCCCGGTTTAGGAAAGGAGCTTTTGTAAGTAACACAGCGTGTTAAGTTGGCATTGTTAACCTACTACAGCCCTGCTGTTTTACATGCTCATGTTTCTACTCGTCCATTTTTTTTGCTCACCTTTTCTCTTTAGCTAAGGTAGAAATGTAGTTGCTACAACTGGCCTGCCTTGGTTGGAGGGGCATAAAGTGCAAAGATCAGAGGGAAGTGGCTTGGGTAAATGTAAAATAAACAATGAAGTCTTAAAACAATACTTACCTGGTATCTCTAAATGAAGGTAGGAGAAGACTGCAAATCATTTAATTAAAAAGGAGTGATGGCCTTTATTCTAGGTCTTCCTTTTCTGTTCTAATAAGGGGGTTTTGAATATTTTAACTGTATAAATTTAATTTTATCTGAGGTGTTACTACTTTAACAGCACCGCTATAGTTAAGGTTGAGTTAGCTCTTCCATTATAAATCCTGGCATTCCTTTTCTCCTTTTGGCAGTTATTAATTGCATGTGGTTGAAACTTGATGAGCAAGTTACCCACCGAATGCAATTTCTTTGAAAACAAAATGTTGTATTGTTTACGTGCACTATAGTGTAGAACTAGGTCACCTTGTGGTGCTCCTATTGTGTTCTGTTCAATATTCAGAATCAAACAGATTCTTTTTCCTCAGGGCACTAGAGATGCTGAAACAGATGGACCTGAGAAAGGAGATCAGAAAGGCAAGGCTTCTCCGTTTGAGGAGGACAAAAGCAGAGATCTTAAACAAGGAGATGATGAGGATGTTACTAAAATAAATGGCAGAGGTTTGCCAAATGGAATGGATGCCGATTGCAAAGATTTTAAGTAAGCTTTTAACTGTTTCTCAAGAAGACAAGCATGTCTCTTAAGGCATTATTACAGTTCTGGTTTGTGTGTCAGCTTTAAACATTATGCAGCTGCAGACTGAGTCTTCCTATCTCACGTCTCCCTTTCCCGCTGTGCCACGTGTTTCTTAAGGTGTCGTTAGCGTGTGTGTTACTTCTCGTGAGACAAATTCATCTCAATATAGTAGCTCTTCAAAGGAAATGATTACCTGCAAAATGGGGTGACTTAAAAGAGGAATGGCAACTTTCACCCTTATAACTATAAGCTCAATTCTTTTCTCTCTGCTTTTTAATACTTCAATTCTTGCCTCTGACTGTTGTAGGGAATTAGTCCCCTTGGAATTTTAATCTACCTTCTAACTTTGCTAGCTCCAACTTGAGATTTAGTGAGTTTGTGTATTACAGCACAGCTAGACCATGGTTTTTTTCCTAATACTAAACAGGATTTTAAATTGTTTTTTTTTTTTCCTTTTTAAAGGATTGATCTTTCTGTTTTCTACTGTTATAAATTTATAACTGTCATACAGAAAAATTAACAAAATCAGAAACAGAGTGTGCTGCTCATAAATTCAGTTTAATATGATGAACAAAACTGAATGGTTGTGGTTTCGTTAGCTTATGATTGAGCCAATATATAAAAATGCATGTTTGAATCCCATCCGTAAGTATTTCCTAATCTTTTAAAAAATGTAATTACTGAAAACTAAGTAGGGATTCTTCAGGTCTATATTTCAAGACACTTTACTGAAAAGAATATAATATTAAGCTTATTACAGAGCTTAAAGAAATTAGTTCCTTTCAAATGCATGTGACTATGCAAAGTAAATACAGTTATCTTCAATATTGCTTGTTAAAAATGCAGAAATCTTATTTGTCCTACTTTTCTTTACCAGGGACCTTGAATTCTAAAATAACTGATTGCTAGATAATTTTTGTATTATTTAAAAAGAATAATTATTAAAAAACTTTACAAGTGCAAAAAAGCATCCAAAGCCAGTAAACCTCTCAAAAAAGTAAGGCTGTTTAACTTCAGTGACCCATATGAAGGGGGAGTTGCAAAGCCCTCCGAACAGAGGTTTATAATTGAAGCATTGACACAACTTTAACTATAGCAACAGAACAGCACCAACATAAGAAGCAATATATATTAAGTCAACATATCTATTAAAAGAAGGTTTGTCCTGTCCTTCTCCATGTATTTTATTGTACTTACTTGCAGGTGTTTGTTTTTCTTCTCTTTTTTTCTTTTTTTTTTTCTTTTCTAAACTGTGTGCTGAAATAACTGCCTCCTTCCTTTTGTTCTTGACTCCGAATACTCTGTGTCACCGGGGACAAATGAGGAACGTTTAAGGGTTTCAGCTCCTGAATTCTGCTTGGAGCAAGGTCTCCTTTCTAGCTAGGACTTTTCAGTTGTAGCATAGATGACTGTACCAAACTTGTTCTTTTCAGAATTCCAAAAACTGGTATAACTGGTTTACATTTTTTTTTTTCTTCAAAGTAATAGAGCAAGATGTATTGTTTACTGAACTTATTGGAAGACAACTTTCTAACTGTACTGTTTTTAAATTTAGTGTTAGAAGATACATATGTTCTAGCTGCTACTCTGCATTATTCTTAGGCATCATTCAGTCAAAGAAAATTAATCTCTGCAGTCCTATAAAAGGAAGGAGAACAGGTAACTTTTAGGCTGTATGTATCCTAAAGTTAATACTATAGTACGCTAAACTGTCGCTATACCCCTGGTATAGACCCTTTAAACCTGCAAAATCCAAAATAATTTATTTTTTTAATATGATAAATGATTTCCAACTGAATACATTTGTTGATTCCTTAAAATCAACATGCACCTCTTCCTCTATCCTAAAGATATGTCCCCTGGAAAAGCAGACTTCCTGTATTCGTAGAGAAATTGAGATAATGTGAAAGGATTATATTAGGAATATTTTTTTCCTGAATAATAATCTAGTGTAGTCTACTAAATGAGCTGGGTAGAAAATTCAATACTTTAGCCAACTGCTAAATGAGACAGTTAATAGTCCATTTTAGTTAGAGCTGCGAGGAGCTGCTTGCTGTTTGCTTTTGAAATTTGAAAGATACTCATTATTTTGTGCTTGTCTTTTCCAGCTAGTGTGTATTGTTTCTTTTCCTCTCCTTTTGTATGTGATCTGCTGAGCTATTTTCTTTTTTTTTTCTAGCTTTCCTTAGTACCTTTTATAAATCATGACATTTCCAAGGCTCAATAAAGAACCTTTCCAAAAGTTATGGCTAATGACAGTTCAGTCCATTTCATTCAGAATAGCCTGGAAGATTATTTGTTTTGGTTTGTTTTTTCTTTACATTGTTATAGTTTAAAGCTTTTAGAGGATTGTTTTCGTTTTAAAGGCTTTAGAAACAAAATGTATTCTTACCTTGAGCAATCAGTGCATACTGGTTGAAATTACTGAAATCAGTCTGTCTTGTTTGCATTTGTAAAGTCCCTGAGTTCGGAGGTTCTTTGTAAATAGGATATATTATACTCTGTCCATAAGTTGCTTTACTTGAAAAGCTTTAAGAGTCTCTCTTGCATTTGTTCTGTGCAGTCGTACCCCTGGAAGTCGTCAGGCCTCCCCAACAGAAGTAGCTGAGCGCTTGGGTCCCAATCCTGGCACCTCGGAAGGATTAGGTCCACTTCCCAATCCTACAGCCCACAAGCCTCTGGTAGAAGAATTCTCAAACCCAGAAAATCAGAATCTGGATGCCATGGAACAAGTTGGTCTTGATTCTCTGCAGTTTGATTATCCTGGCAATCAGGTACAAATGGACTCTTCAGGAGCGACTGTAGGACTTTTTGACTACAATTCTCAGCAGCAGGTTAGTAGTCGACTTGAGCATGTGCTGAATTGGTACTTTAAGTTGTTTGTTTTCCTCTTAGATAATTAGTCCCTTAAGCATCTAATTCTTGATGTATTTCACTCGGTTGAAAGTCTGTGACTAAGGCAAATAAATTTATATGTAAACTTGGAATATTGGTGTGTAATTTTCCATGTGAGCAATTTTTTCAGATAGAAAATAGTTTTAAATCTCTTTCTGTAAGTAAATCCCAGCAAATTATAACCCTGACTTGAACTTAAATTCTTCCTTTCTATTTTTTTTCCTAATAGCTTTTCCAGAGGACTAATGCTCTGACTGTTCAACAATTAACAGCAGCCCAGCAGCAGCAATACGCACTGGCTGCAGCTCAGCAGCCACATATAGGTGAGGTTTCTCTGAAATGTGGTAGGTGTTGATGACAAAAGTTTGTGTTGCTCTGCTTTGCTGACTTCAGGTTTTGCCATCCTTGCTAATTCAAATGGATGTTGATCAATTGGCTCATTTTTAGTGCTGGTTTTTAAGGCTGCTAACAATGCCTGCACAGAACGGTTCCATCTTCAGAGAATGTTAAATGTTTTCAGATTTATTTTCTTTTGTGTAACTTTTTTTTTGCCTATTTGGAACTGTTGTAGGTGAGGACATGGAAATAGCTTTTTCTTATGTTGCACTGTTGACGAGAGGAGTTTTCAATGGGAGAAAAAATAAAACAGCTTTTGTGCTATGGAAAGTAAAAGTAGTAGCTTTGTCTACAAATAATAAAAGAAATCTGTGATACTGTCACATTGCACAAGTTAGTATTTCTGATAATCCACTAAACCTTGATATAATAAGAATTTTAAATCAGAGTTTTATTGCTTGAGTAAGGAATTGCTTCTTACCTGTTACTAATATCATGTAAATAGGTAACTCATTATTCCTGTAAACCCTATTCAGTGATGAAGTTACTTTTTAGCAAATGTATTTGCTGTCCCCTCCAGTGAGTGAATTGGGAGCATGCAGTTCCTGGTGTTCAGCACAGAGACTCTGTTTTAGTAACAGAAAGAGAGAACTGGGCCTGTTCAGCCTGAAGATTCCCCCATGCCCCCTCCGCAGGGGGACCTGATCAGTGTCTATAAATACCTCAGGGGAAGAAGTGAGGAGGAGGCCGACCTCTTTTCAGTGGTGGCCACTGATAAGGAAAGGGCCACAAACTAAAGCCAAAAGTTCCTTAGGGAACTTAAGGAAAATTTTCTTCGTAGTGAGGATGACAGAGCACTGGAACAGGCTGCCCAGAGAGGCTGTGGAGTCTCCTTCTCTGGAGATCTTTAAAGCTGCTTAGATGCAGCCCTGTGCCACGTGCTCTAGGTGACCTTGCATGTGCAGAGGGTTGGACTAGATGATCTCTAAACATCCCTCCCAACCTTAAGGATTCTATGAACAGTGAAATCATTTTTCTCCAGAACTGAATTAGCAGCCATGAGAGGGAGGCTCTGTGTTTTTGGAAGGACTGGAAGATGTCCAGCAGCAGTTACTCATTTAGAGTAGGGAGCTGCTTGAATTTGATCCCCTCAGGGCAGATTTAAAGATTTCTGTTCTTGTCACTCTCCACCACACCTGATTTTCAGCACTTGGCTGCTGCATCTGCCTGGTCTGACTGTGAGCAAAGACAGTTGTCAGGATAACAAAGCAGTAGAAAGCTGAATCTGAAGAGGGACCTGTCTTGTGATAAGGTGCAGGTTAAGTTTCCCTGTCTGGCCTAATCGGTCAGGGATCAGCAGCCTAGACCTGGGGTGCTCAGTGTTGGAGAGGCAGCTCTTCAGTGTTATGCAGATCACTAGGACAGGGTGAGAGCTGGGAACGTGGCGGCCTGGTGTGTCTGTATGAGATCATGGTCCTGTCTTGCAGCTTGCTTTGACTTCCAAGCTGCAAAGCTACAGCCTGTAGTGTTGGGTTAGTTTTTAAAGTTGATTGAGCTACTCAGCTGCTTCTTGCCTCTTTGAAATGCAGTATCTTCTATATCCATGGTAATAAAAATTTGAGCAAGAAACTCTTTCCTGGCAGGAGGAAGCATAGTTTATGCTGTGCTTGCTTGGTGTTGTGGCAAGTACATCAACCTGACTAGAAAGGAGACTCTTGTTTTATGACCCTGGGGTTTGCCAGTTATTTATTCTCATCACAGATCTGTGAAGTTCAGATGCTTGAAAGTGAGTTTCATGCTTGTACCTGGCTCTTTAAAGGCCAAGTATCTGGTTTAAACTGTGTATTTTTTCTGTTGTCATTGGAAACTGATCTGTATCTCTAGCAGGTGATTCATTGTTTCATGCACGTAAGATTCTAGATGACTTGTGCGCTAGATTTAGTTGTAAGACTAGTATAATTTATAGGTGGCTATAGGGGAATGAGGCAAACCATGCTTTGAGTAACCAGATCTGCATAAGGGGGGGATAGACCGTGCATCATGAAAGGGGACTTGGAGCACACGGGACTTGGAACAGACCAACAACTCCCAACTATTAGACTTGGGAACAGCAAGAGGAGGGTGGTGAGAAAAGAGGCCAGTTTCTATAATCCTGTCTGCTCTTGTTTCCAGTGCATAATCATTTCTTGTTTAACAGATATGCTTTGTGATCTGATTTTTTTAAAATTTTTTTTGTAAATATAATACTTGTTGCTAAGTATGTTGCAATAATTGAACTCTTTCTTATTAATACAGCAGGCGTATTCTCAGCAGGCTTGGCTCCAGCTGCTTTTGTGCCAAACCCATACATTATCAGTGCTGCTCCTCCAGGTACTGACCCGTATACTGCAGCTGGGTTAGCTGCAGCAGCCACTCTAGCAGGTAAACAAACATTTTCTGGTGTTTATTGCAGTAATTTTACTAACTGGAGCATTCCAGTGCCAGCTTAGTATTTGGAGCTGTGATTAATAATTTGGAAAAAAAAAGTTAGATTTCTATTTGTTTGTTTACTGGAAAAAAGTATAAATAATTAAAAGATACATTTATACAGTATGTGATATGTAGAATGCAGTGTTATTCAGTCTTCTAAGGGTGGTTTTATCAATAGACTGAATGAAGTAAATGTACAAGATGAGACCCATTTTGAAGTGTGTGACCTAGAAGAAAGGGGAGGCAGAGGAGGTAATGCAAAATGGAAGAATATTACTGAACCAGAGTGGTTTAACTGATGGAAGATGGAATTGCTCCATTCTATGATTTTTTTATTTTTATTTTTTTCTTTCTAAGTTATATTCTAGCAAACATGGAAATAGATTTTGTGTGATGTATAAGCTTTGGTTACTGACAGGACTTGTATAAGGTTTCCTTTGTCACCTGTCTCTAAGTTCATTACTTTCACATAAAGAAAGCACACTACTTTAAATTAGCGCTTTAAATTTCTCCATTCATTTCTGTGTGCATTATAATTAGCATGCGAGTTCCTTTTTTTTTTTTTTTTTAATACTCTTTTCAGTTTTGGTGTTGAGGAGATGGATTAATGAGAGATAGCATAAACAATGCAAGCAATTCCTGTAAGTGGCTGCAGTAAATAGCATAACAATGTTTTCTGGGCTCAGGTCCTGCTGTGGTTCCTCCTCAGTACTACGGTGTTCCGTGGGGGGTGTATCCAGCCAATCTGTTTCAGCAGCAAGCGGCAGCAGCAGCAAACACCACGGCCAGTCAGCAAGCGGCGTCGCAGGCGCAGCAGGGACAGCAGCCGGTACGTCCCGCGTGCGAGGAAGGGGTGTCCAGAGCCTCGCCTCGAAACCTTGCGCATCGTTGTGTAAAACACACAATGTTCAGAAACTTTGCATAGTTTAAATGTTGTGTTTTGCCAAATGTCATATACAAACATTAGTTTGCAACTGGGGATTCTTATTTCTCAGTTTTCTTAAATTTACTGATTATTGTAGTCGTTAAAATTCAGTCAATTCATAAGTATCTTGCTTATTTTACAACCTCAAATTTTTATAAAGTGCATTAAACCAGTTCCTTGAATCTGCTTGCAGTAAGTAACCAGTTCCTTGAATCTGCCTACACTTCATTTAAAACTGCCTAGTGAATTCTGTCTGTACAACTACTTCAAATTGAATGTAAAACTAGAAGTTAACACAAGCTGATGTGGAGGAGAGATTGAGTAGCAATTTCAGGATGAATTTCTTCTTTTTAAGCTCAAGAGAATTGTTTTTCTACACTCACAATATTTAGTGGCATTAGGCAGGCAATAGTTTAGCAGTATTATACACCCCTCTCTTTTCAAAAGTAGCGTAATAACATGAAGCTGCTGTCAGTGTAGTTACTGCTTCTGGGGAGGGGAGGACTGACCTGAATTATCTTCTATAACAAAATAGTCTAATACAGCATCACCATCCAAAGGAAGAGTAAGCAGTAACTAAAGCTTGTTGGAACTTTATTTGCTCTAAATTATTTTTAGATGCTATTTTTCTGCTGCTATTCTATGCAGTTTTGGGGTCATCATATATCAGTGTGAATGAAATAGCCTTTTTCCCAAAGGAAAAACCTAGATCTTAAAATAATTTGGTATTAGGCAGGTGCTTGAAACAATGTGAGATTTTTCTTGTTTGTTTCTTTTTGATTATTTTTCCCCACGTTTTCCTCAATAACTTATAGCCATTTCCTATATGTGAAGTCATAAAAACAATACTGGAGTTGTATGTATTGTACGTATAAGTTACTGAGGAAAACGTTCCGGAGTCTCTCACTCCCTTACTGTTTCCTGCTCTAATGGAGCTTTCCCTCCTACTGATCTTGTTTATCAGTGAACTGTGTTGATAACTGAATGTGCATCATCTACTCTGTGGGGGGTTTTTTGCTCTGTCTTAAACTTATATCCAGTTGATTTTTTTCTTTTTTTTTCTTTTAAAGAAAAGACACGTTAAGATATTTTGTAGATTTATATTGTAAGTTGTATTTTCCTGTTAATTCAGGCCTGGGAAAACTTATCTGCACCAGTATGAGTAGTTGGCAGGGTTTAGGTTGTTCTTCAAGCCAACTGATGCCTGAAGATCAAGGAACAAGCTTGTGCCTCATGGTGATGGGAGTGTTAGGTGACTTTTTTTGAAGCTTAATGGATGATTTTTTACAGCATTGCTGGCATGCAGTATTAATTATTTAGACAAATTATTACGAGTTGTAAAGTGTTCAGACTTGCATTCAGTTGGCTGAAAAGAAGTGTAAACAAAATGTCAGTAAAAGAACAAGATATTTGACTAATCTGATGTATTTCTACATTCATTTTTGCAGTTTTCTCGTTTTATACATGCTGGCATAGAGGAAACATGCTCGAGATCCACTGCCAAGATTAGGGCAGATATTGTTACATTTGCTAGGAAGCTGGTTTGCCTGTTACTCTTTATACATATGCATTCTTGAAACCAGTAAGGAAAGAGTATTTACACAATTAAATCTAGAGCTAAATTACCTCAAATATAGAAAGCAACTGTTCTAGATCTTTTGTAGCATATAATGGGTGTTATTTCTCCCCTTTTGAGAAAAGAGTGTCCCATTGATCTCTTGTAGGTTCTACGTGCTGGAGCAACTCAACGCCCCCTTACACCCAATCAGAGCCAGCAAGGGCAGCAGGCAGAGTCACTGGCAGCAGCTGCAGCAGCAAATCCAGCTTTGGCTTTTGGTCAGGGTCTTGCTACAGGCATGCCAGGTATGTTGTTACTGCACTGAGGGAACCACTTTTTAAAGTTATTATTAGATTCCGAATAAACTATCAAATCCTGCTACACCTGTGCTTAGAATTGAGCTCTGTAGAGCTTAAAGCTGTTGGGTTGGGTTAAAATACTGGCATGAGGTTGTTCAGGCCTAAGAAATTATTCTGTCCTTTTTGATTTGTACTGTTTTCTTTATATTTGTTTTTATAGAATCTGTGATATCCCTTACACATACAAGATAATTTCATAATGAAGCAACCACATACTGTCTTTAAAGTTTCTAAGTTATATAAATTACTACCCTCATGCAACAGGAAGTATTAACTTGTCTTTCTGAAGCATTTTATGCTTGTGGTATTTAATGATGACATTATATCTAGGATTCAAAATACAAAATTAGGACATTAAAAGGAAATTACTGCTTAATTACAGAAGATCATGATGAGCTTTTAAGTGCAAGTACTCCAGAGCTTAGGGACAAGATCAGACTTCTGACTTCTCTAGGGAGCTAATAGTTCTTACAGGCTTGAGATCTCGGTATCTTGTAAGTGCACGTGTTGTGATGAGTAGAAGTTCAGCATTATTTACAAGTCTTTGGTACACGTTTGAATAAGAGCAGCTTAAACTTCTTGGCCTCTGTGTGATTATGAAATTTTGCCTCTCTCATCCTAACAGTTTTAAATAAAGTTGATGGTTAAAGTTGATGGTAGCTACAAATGGGTTTGTCTTGTGCAGATTCTGTCTTCCTCCAGCACTGTTCAGAAAATACCTCTCAACCTATGGAAATCAGAGCTAATTTCCTACTGGCTGTTCCTAAACTATATTCTGCACTTCATCTAATACAATCAGATTTTACACATCCAGCTGCAGAACAGACTAGGTCTTGTGTTTTTTCTATTTGATCTGTTTTATAATTCCATTTATTTCTTTTCATGTAGTAGCCACTTCAGCTTTTAGAACCTTCCCCCGTGCCTAACATGAGGAATCACCCAAGGGCTGAAGCACTGGTTGCTCTAACATCTCCCAGCTTTCCATTGATTTCTCTGCACCTTACCAAAGGAGCAGGGCAGGCCTGCAAGCACTGAGGAAAGTCAGAGATGCCGTGGGCATCTTTGCAAAAGCCCCCAAGGGAGAGCTGTGTCCCACTGTGCGCTGGGTTTTGTTTCTAGGGACCTGTCAGTTCCTGATGTAGACATGGAGCCTGAAGAATGTGGAGTTGACTGTATCTTGCAGCAAACATTTGCACTTCTGGGGGATGTAAAGTCGTACAGTCTCTCTTAAGCTTGCTGGTCAGAGACATGACATAGCTCTCTCCCTTTTATCCTAAGTTATAAACAGGTGGATCTCTGTTCTCAAGGGAACTTAATCCCAGGAAGTATCATCATACTGAGTCCTGCAGAATTGCTTGTTGGTAACTTTGTATGTCTGTAGATACCTTCAAAACCACAAACCCAGACCTTCGAGCTAGGACTGTACAGACAACAAGACCTCATTTGCAGAGACCTCATTTGCAGACCATTACTCACTTGTACTTCTTAAAATATGAGATGAACTTTGTATGCACTTAATTTGAAAAAAAAATGATCCTGTGAGTTAGGGAGCCAGTGCCGTTTTGGCTTCTGAGGGAACCTATTCTGAATGTAGTAAGTACAAATTTCAAGCTAGAATGAATCTCCAGAGAAAGAAAGACTGGATGTCTTGCAGGGCATAGGTCCAAGTTGAGTTTTAAGCTTCTGAATATTCAGTTTTAGAGAGACTATTTGTGCTTTGACTTGAGCATAAGTTTAAGTACTTGTGTACATGTGAATGTTTTTCCCTCCAATATCCATTTTTTTGAATGAAGTTAATGAACTATCCAACTTTTTTATGAATTTGGTATTTCAAGTATATCTGTGTTAGTTAGGACAGTAGGGAGCTGGATGCTTTTGTATCACTTAAATGAGGCCTGCATCTCGAATACGAAAAGAAACTTTCTAGGTTACTTTGACTAAGTCTATTTTCAGGAAAACTCCAGTTGCTTTTCAAAATCATCAAGAGCAAAATATAGTTTGCATTTGATTTACATCAAATCAATTTACATTTGATGGGTTTTCACTCAATCCTCCTAATTTAGCAAGTCATTCCATTTTGGGAATTCTTAAAGAATTGGACAGTTTGGGGCTAAATAGATGCACTAAGAGGAGTCGAGTATTCGCAGTTTCATCACACTGTGATCAATGTACATATGTGCTTCTCAGCGATCAGTACATATAAACACTTCTGCTAATAAACCTGTCCTCATCTCAGGTGAAGTCTCTGCTCACTGGTGTCCTCCAAACTGATGTATCTGTGTGCAGGAGTTGATGTATGAACTCACTCAACTGGGGAGCAGTTTTGCCCAGTGGGGATGGAGCAAGTGCAGTCACTAAACAGAGACTCAAGAGCTGTTGAACTTGCTCTAAGGCAGATGCCCAGTGGCTGGTCAGTGAATTACTCTGGAGGCTTCACTGGGTAGCTCAGATGCAGCTTAGTCATATTAAATCCACACAAGTGTAGCCATAGCATTAAGTACAGTGGTGCATTTGGCATGCAGGTGGGCCACATACATTGATCTGTGTGAATTAAATATATAAAACGTGAGAATTGACACTCTCCGTTTATTAGCATTGCACGTTTTTATTACCCTGAGGAATTTGAAGTGTAAGAAGGTTATGAGACCATGCCTCTTAAGTAATGAAATAAAAATCAAACTTAATTGTAGAAGATGTACTCAGTGAGTTATAGTATTGGCAAAATCACAGTGGTTATGTAGAGTAAAATTAGTTATTTACTGCTAGAACAAATTTCTAGTCCTGAAGTCCTGAATTTCATTCATGAATGGCCAAGCTCAAAGATAAGACCATGAATGTTATGGCCAGAACAAAAGGCTTTTGGTGTTTGGTTTCTGGTGTGTTTGGGAGACTGAAGTAAAGATTGGAGCAGGTAAGGAAAGTTTAAAAAAAAAAAACTGAAAACCGAAACAATTCCCACCAACTGGATCTTGGAAATGTTAAGAAAGAAGCAGCTGCCTATTTCGTACCTAGGGAGAACAGATACTACAGTAAGAGTAAGGCAGTAAGAGGTGTCACAGTTGGTCACTTCAATTTGATAGAAGTGACATACTGGGACGTAAGTTTGGCTTTAAACTGTGTCATCATCTAGGGAAGTTGCATCGAGGAGAGGGAGTAGGGGATCTGGACAGAGCTGTGTTACTCCATGTGGAAATGTGAGAAGAGTGAGAAGGATTCAGGGAAAGAGATTGAAAAAAAAAGATAGGAAGAGCCCTAAGAAGGGTTTGTAGGAGTCAAGAGAACAGATTTCCTTCCTTCTCTCCTTGAAGAACATTGAAGGTTTGTGTGACAGGAATCTAGAAGTTTTCAAAGTGTGGATTTTCGGGGACATTTGGAAATCACTTTAGCAAGCATAGTACTGATAAGCCAGATTGTTTATTTCCATATTCCCCACTGATCTTGAGACAGTGAATGTAGATAGAGCAACTGAATTTCAGGGAAAAATATGATTAAGATATGATTAGGAAGCAAAGAGTATGCTTTATTTTTAATCTCAGTGGGAAGTCCACGGTTAGTTTGAATGAAGGCACTTAAATGAGGGTAATAGGGGTTAATTTGAGCAAGAAATTGAATAGGCACAGGAGGGGAGAGAGATTTAGAGGGAAGATCATCTGGCAAGTGACTATAATATCTTTGATAACAGACATTATTTGCCAAATTCTTCCATTCTGTCGTTTTCCCTTTCTGGGGCAGGAGGAAGCAGTTTCCTCTGATACTCAATGAAAAATAGAGAACAAAACATGGAAATTCGGCTCTCAAGGCTGCCAGTCTTCAGTTAGTCTGATCAGAGGTGTTCTCTTCAAAGTTGGATTTTTGGGGTCGCAACAAATGTTTTTATATTTTACTTTGAGATTCCAGATACACTTAACAAAATACTAGTGGTTTAGTAAGTAGCCCAACGTTAGACTGTTTAGTAGTTTGAATAGGAAGTTGTTACTGTGAGACTTGTCAGTAGTAACAACTTGAGAGTTGTTACTACTTGTGAGAATATTTGTCCTTTATTTCAAAGATCAGATATATGCAAGCACCCTTTGATTCTTAGGCGTAACGTGGGTCTTCTATACCTGGTGATACCTTTATGCTGATAACCTAGGTTCTTATTACCAGAAATCTGCCTCTTTTAACATTCAAACCTCTCTCTCCACTCAAGAACATGACCTGTGAGTCTCTGAAGTGCCTGCTGTCCTCAGGTAGAAAACTTACAGCTTATTTCTTCACAACGTTCCCAAGATCTGTTTTTCTCTGCATACTGATTTCAAAGTTTTATGCAATTTTCACTCTTCCATCTTTTATTGCTTATCTTGAAGTGTTACTACCCACCATTTTGTGGGTAGTATCACTGATAGAGTAGCAAGTCAGTGCTAACAGAATCTGGCAATTTGTAGTGCAAAGAGCAAGTTAAGATTCCTTCCATTTTTGAATTCTGAATCACGCTATTCAATTATTGTAATAGTCTCATACATTCATCTATTTTTTTTCCAATTAATGCCAATCTCAGTAAATTTAATTATTACATTGCTGTATAATTTATCTTTTTTGTGTTTTTTTTCTCACTATTTAGAGTTGCAAAATAGACCTGTTTAAATTACATGGGTCTGAAGTGCAAAATGCTGTTTATTAGTTTTAGATGAGCACAAGGGGTGCAAATACATGATCATATGTAGCTATAGCATTATCCTTGAGTTTCAACATCTGAAGGGTGTAGTTGGACAGAGCAATTATTGGTAAGTATTAGCAGCTTCTCACTTCTGAGAAAGTGGTTTTAAACAAGGTAACAGTCTCAAATGAAAGGACCCTAACAAGGTGTTACCATTTGGATGAGCTATGAGTAATGTCAGGGATGATACAGGTACTGGTAATAAAGCATTGCTAATGTATGTGGTATTATAAAGAGTTTTCCTACTGTGTCACCTAATCTTCTAATACTCTGTTCTGTATTCTTTACAGAACCTCAGTAAAGCAGAGAGCAGTCAGCCTCACCTTTTCCTAGCTTGTGAAAGTAGCAGTCTTAGTGTGAAGGTAGTGGAGCAGCACAGCACAGTTTATAGGCGGAACTGACAGTGCCACCTATAGCTAAAGGTTTCTTAATTCCACTGTAAGACCCTTTCTTGGTTGTTCTAACTAAGCAAACTTTCAGATGAAATTTATGTAGAAAGACACTTTTTCCCTATGGTGATGTTGGGAAGGAAAAGATGGAAGCTGCTGGGATGCAAAAGAAACAATGAGTGGAAAACATTTAGAATTATAGTCATGCCAAGTCAGTCCATCTCCAGAACCAGGACTGAACACAAAGTTCTGGAT
Source organism: Nothura maculosa (assembly GCA_032353885.1). NCBI lineage: Eukaryota > Metazoa > Chordata > Aves > Tinamiformes > Tinamidae > Nothura > Nothura maculosa. The sequence continues at coordinate 69,453 of JAUBOD010000408.1, read as the reverse complement.
TTCCCTCATTCCTTTCCTGTTTGATTAATAGCTGGGTTGCCTCCTGTATCTTCATTTTTTTTTTCTTAGCATGAGGGAATTTGGGCATGTACCTGCAGCTGCTGTGCAGGGCACCCTGCCCACCTGGCTGCAAGCAGCTAGTGACAGCAGCTGTTTTGGAAGCAGAATACCTGGGCAATTTCTACCAGCTTGCAGTAGAAGCTATAAAGGAGGGAGAACAGCTTGGGAGACTGGTGATCAAGGTACTCACCTAGAACTACAGCCCATGGCCTCTGTCCAGATTTATATCTGGATCAAGGAGACCCAGAACAGTTTTGTTCTCTAGTGGACCTAATAATATATGGAGAGGTACACAAAATCTTAATCCTTACATTTACTAAAACAGATATCTAGGTTTTATTTGTTTGTTTGTTTGTTTTTCTTTATCTTGGTTTAAGAAAAGCCTTAGTATATATTGAACGAGGGGAACATTGAAATTACCTTAGTTTTGTTTTTATTTTCGCAAGAGTCAACCTAAACTTTAGACTGTTTTGTCTCCCTGGTGTCAGCTCCCTTTCTTAGGAAGGGAGCACTTCCATTTAGAGAATCTTATTCTAATTCTACCATGTCATTATAAGCAGTGCCTTACTACTTTAACTCTTCCCATGTGAATTTTGTTATTTTTCTGTCTTTTGCTCTTGTTCATTCATGTCTTGTGGCCTGTTATCCTTTCTACTCCTTTTTTTCTTTTTCATCTTTTCCTTTTTCACCCCAGTTCCAAGACCTAATTAACTGAAATTATACTTGGATTACAATCTGTTTTCTGTGCAACTGACTAATACTAGATCTTTTTTTTTATTCAGTTCCAAGCATTCCTATGTAGACACAGAGCACCCCTTCATTAAGGTCCTTTTGTAGATGAATTTTAAATGCAGTTTAGCCAGAGAACTTGTGGCATTGGCAAACTAGCATTTAATTCAACCCTTAAATTTATATAGATTTCAACATGTCATATATAAAGGCATACAAAAGAATAAATGTAAAATGCATTAAATTGGGAGATGAAGCTGATTTGATAATCTAGATACAACCAGTTGTGTGTTTTCTTTTTTCTTTTTTTTAAATTTTGGTATTGGAAATTTGTTTTAGATTTCTAAATTCAGCTGTTTTTCCAGATCTAAAAAAAAAACTGAAAAATTCCTAAACAAGACTTTGTAAGACTATTTTAAATTTTTTACTAGTTTTTGATGCCCAATTGACATCCTAAGGCATTGTGGCAGGAACATTTTTTTGCCCCTCTTTAGTAACTGATTATCATAGTATTTCAAGGAGAGAAGGAATGCTGACTCCTCCGGAACATCTGTGCTACTAACTGCTGTGTTTTGTGTCGTGTAGGCTATCAAGTACTAGCTCCCACTGCCTATTACGATCAGACTGGTGCCTTAGTAGTAGGCCCTGGAGCAAGAACTGGCCTCGGAGCACCAGTCAGGTTGGTGGCCTCAACACCAGTGATAATCAGCTCTGCAGCAGCACAAGCAGGTAAGGAGTTCATCTTTCATGGAGAACTTGCCACTTGGGTGTTGAATCTTATTGCAAGTCTATATTAAGAGTCAGATATTAACATTTTCCCCATTTTTTTTCTCCTTGTGGATATACATGCACTTCCCATCAGTCCCCAAATGATGCCCATTAGAAAGCATCATTTCATTGTTTCAGCTGACAGAAGATGGTGAAGTGCTCTGAAGCCTTGCTGGGCTTTTCTCATGATAGTATTTTTGCATTGAAAGTGGCTAGGGAGAAATACAGCATAGATGACAGAAGAGGAGAGCAAGATATAACAAGATGATACAGGGTTTTGTTTTGTTTTTAGTTATAGGGTCTGGCACTAATCAGTTGAGAAAATTAGATTTTTAAGTCAATCCATAAGCTTCTTAGTGTATCCAGAACTCGCTTTTGCCATTAGTAGATGTAGATAACGTTTATTATCTGCAACTCCACTGTCACAGCTCTGAAAATGTTACTGCTTTTTGAACTGTGTTTTGATATTATGTTTACACTGAAAATTCTCTCAATTGCATAAACTGCAATTTATGATGGTTATTGATATTGATGGTTATTCTACATCATATGTTGTGTTCATTTTTTTTTCTTTGCTGGGTGATTAAGCCAGTGTAATATTGCGAAATCCCTTTTAGCCCTTTAATATACACATCTGTACTTGTTGAAGAGGGAATCAGGAAAATGAGATCAGAGTAGTGCGTTTTCAGTCAGAAACGTGTGAGCGTGAATGTGACGCCTGAAGCTTGATGCTCGGAAACGTGTTTTGCAGCGGCAGCCGCCTCAGCGGGAGGCACCGCCAACAACCTGGCGGGAGCCACCAACGGCCTGTTCCGGCCCCTGGGCGCCCAGCCGCAGCAGCAGCAGCAGCAGAGCAGCAGCAGCCTGCAGTCCAACTCGTTCTACGGCAGTAACTCCTTGACCAATAACTCCCAGAGCAGTTCCCTTTTCTCACATGGGCCCGGCCAACCAGGGAGCACCTCTCTTGGCTTTGGAAGTAGCAGCTCCCTAGGAGCGGCTATCGGCTCTGCCCTCGGCGGCTTTGGCTCCTCAGGTAAGTCGCTGATGTAGTGAGGAAACCCTCAGACAATTGCATATGTGTCCAGACGTATACACTATACTGTAGACGTGTACATTTGCAAAAAGCAGTTGAGAACAGATTTCCGGGTATATAGGGGGAAGAACCAAAGGCTTTTTAAATTCTCTTGGCCTTTGTATAAAAGATTCATTTATAAAAAAAATATTCTTAATAATAATAATATAGCCTGTCTTATGTATCTCCAAAATATTTTTCCATACTGAGCACTGTACTCTTTGCTCCAGAATATTTATTTATTTACTTGTAAATGTTTCTTTTTATCTGTTTATTTTCAGGTATTTTGTGTTAAAATTACAGTTGATTGCTTTTGATATATGCATGCTTCTATTTTAGTTTCCATGTCAGGAAAACTGAGACTATATATTTTTTAAGAAGTAAAATGTGACAAAAAAATGTAGTTTTTCTGTTGTAATTTTTGTTTTAAAGACAGGCTGTGGTACTCAGTTAATATTCAAAAATTGTTCTTGTTGATTTTAATAGACTTAGTTTTGAAATAACTAAGCATAGCTGGTTTGGGGGCCATTAAATTATTGCACTAGATGCTCCCAAATTTTATCAACTTGTATTTAAAAAAATATATATGTATATGTGTGTTGCCATTATGTCTTTGGTTTACAGCAGGTAATTATTTCATAATGTTATTTCCTAGTCTCACAGTTCTTTAAATACACAAGGTAGGTTTTCCTGTATTGCAGGTCAAGCATTAGTAAGGAAAGTGAATTATCTTTTATGAAGAATATTGACTATTAATTCCTAAGTGACAGCACTGATTTGCATATTAATTTGTTTTTGTTTTTTTTGAAATAGGATCAGTGGAGCGTATTTACAATCTTATGCATCTTGCAGAAGGATAGAAATGGGGGGATATGTTATGTACTGTACCAGGATTCTATTTAAAGTAAAATGCCCCATAGGAAGTAAAGGTTGAGGGGAAAGTACTTAAGTGGAGGTTATTACAAGACAGCTAAGTGTATGAGACGGAAGGAAAAAAAAAATGCCCCTCAGTGTATATATAATTTTGCCCTTGCAAAACTAATGCAGGGAAGTCTAAATGAAGTTCATTTTCTAAAATCTAAGTTTAGAGTGAATTAGGAGATTTTAAACATAATTGAAAAAAACATGTAGAGGCTGATTAGTTAGGACATTCCTAATAATTTCCAATATTGTGGTAGCAGGTAAATCTTAAATACAAAATAATTGTACTTTCAAGGTGCTGCATTTTGTAACATAGATTTGTCCAGAGCTGCTTATAAGGCTCTTGGTGAGCTGTCAGCAGCTGTTTTTCTCTAGATGCAGTTTCATTTCATTGACAGATAGTCATGATAAATATCAATGCAGCTATTCAAATCTCCAGAGAACTATTAAAACACGTAGCCCCTGAAATATCAAAAGATATCAAGAAAAAATAAATTTTACTTGTGTATCTACTTACCAACAAGCAGATTTGTCCCTTCTGGCACTCTTGAAAGTCAGGAAATGAAGTCTTTTTTTCATGTACTAAAAGGTTAGATCCAAAGCCCTCAGCGTAGACAGCAAGTGCTGAAATCCTGCAGCAGGATCCTAGGTGATATAATTAGCATGGTAGTTTCCACAGGGAAGCAGGAAGCCTGTGCTTTTGCAGTGTGAGAAGTGCTGATGAAAGGTGCTATCTAAACCTGAAGTATTTTTAGTAGTATTATTGGAGTACAAGTGTATTGAAAGTGCCCTTCTGCCAAGTATAAATTGTACTTGCCAAAATAGCCATTTAAAAAATGCTTCCTCATTTAAAAGAAGGAGTAAGCTCATGAACTGTACATATATATGAACTGCTTTACACAGATGAGTACTTACAGAATAAGTATTCGCTTAAGGCACAGTGAGGCAAATTAAAAATATTTTTGATTTGGCACAGCTTCAGCTTCTTTATGACTCTCCTCAGTATGGTGTAAGGGTTGAATTTCAATGAAAACACATCTATGAAGACTGACAGATGAAAGTAGAGATCTTGCCCTTAACTGCTAATGCTTTCAGTTGCTGCAGGGAAACAAAAAGGAGCTTTGCAAAAAATTAAAAAAAAATGCAAACATTAGCGTGTTCTAACTTAAAGCAAGAACAACGCAGTAGAAAACAGAAGCAGGTAAATATAGAGTATAAATAACTGCATTTTACAGTCCACTGCAAAATAAAGCTACACACATTCTGCTTAAAGATGTAGCTACATAATAGGTTACTGCAGCTTAACAGGTAACTGAGAATTAGATGAACTACAGCAGCTTTGCAGGCCATCTTTGGGCTTGTGACAAATGCAGAGCAATTGCATTAGCTTAGCAAATGGTCCAGAGGGATAAGGTAATTCAATTAACTTCTATGTTTTTTTTTTTATGATGAGCTTAGTGAAATACAGCTCAACTGGTTCATGGTAACTTGTTAAGCTGCAGAAATTCAGTGGAATAAGAGACCCTAAAGAAAGCTGACTTTGTTTTTAAGCTTAAATTAGCTGGAAAGATAACAATCCAACAGTCGTATTAACTAATGTTCATTGGGTTCATCAGCCGAGCCAGAACCTGTAAAACTAGTCTCAAATGGTGAGACTTTCTTTAACTATTGCCTTAATTTGCTGCTTTTATTTCTTAATCTGTCTGCCTGGTTAGTCCAGTATGTTCCTTCCTGGCTTCTCCTCTAGTCCATGCTCCTTCCTGGTTCGAGGCAACATTCATCTTTTCCCCCCAACATTCACCTCCCTCCAGTTTGTTTCCATTTCTGGCTTATCCTGTGTGGTACTGCCATCATCAGCTTGCCGTTCTGGTGTTCTTGCCCCACTGTTGCATACACCTTCTGTAGCTTTCCATCAGCTCACTCTTCTTCATCCTCAGTCCCACTGGTTTTGAAATCTTTGGCCAGTTCTCTTGCAGTCTCCTCCTTGGCTCCTCTGTCTGACTTGACTCTCCACTTGGTTCTGGTTTCCTTTTTTGGTCTATTTCTCGTGTTTGGCTTTTGTGCCCTCTGCATTCTAGCAGAATGGCCCCCTTACCGCGCTGCCTCCAAGATCCCGATACCCAGATCGCCACATGGCATCTTGGGCAGCAGTTTCAGAGCCCACTTTTGAGACCATACACGTCAGCCTACAAGTGCAGTTGCAGAGAAAAGTTTTTTCAGCCATCTCAGACATGCCAGATTTGGTCAGAAGTTCCAGAGTTTTCAGCTGTCAATCTATAGCAAATATCTGCTGAACTTGCATATATGGCTATTTTGCTAAGATTTCGAGCTCCAACAAATAGACAGCAAGAGAGAGGATCTGAAACAAAGGTCCCTTGTTGTTATTACAGTGTTCTGAGTACATGATAGCATTAATTTCTCAAATAATAGATTTCTTGCTTAATTTGGCAAGGGGAAAGCTTCTTTCCTGGCCTGGTTCTGTGAAACGGCTGTATTGTTTTGGCTGAACTTGATTTTCCAAAAACCTGTCCAGAGCAGTTGTCTGCCATGAAAAATGTTGGTTAAGTTGCTGATGTTACAAGAAAACTAAGATCTTGAAATGGAAAGCAACAGGCAACCTTTACATGAGGCCCTGCTGTCTGCTGTGAAGGTACCTGTGAAAGGTAAAGGTTATAAAGTATGACTTTTTACCCTTTCCTTTTTAAGTTGAAGCAGAAATCAAAATTCCAAATTCTGCTTGAAAAGAAGCTTCATATTATCCAAATATCCATGATCTCAGTTGTGTTTAGGTATACCAAAAATATTCCTGTGTTAAAATAGGCAGTCTAGTTTAATATTTCACTAGTATGCAACAGATACTAGAATTTAACATTTCTAAAACTTTGTTGTTCTCCTGATTTATCCTAGACTGTTCATCGCCCTGCTGAATGATGCTGTGCAGGATAACCAGTCCTTCACTAATACCCTGTTAGATTAAGCTCTCAGGCTTTAATTTGTTTTTCAGAAATACTGATGGTAGTAAAGTTACATTTCTAGTTTTTCACCTTAATTTTCCTTGTTCTGCTCTGCTCTTCATCCTCTTCTTATGCTTCTCTCACTTTATAACATTTCCAAACACTTCTTTGAAAACCATAATTATCAGAGAATTGTAAGTAGGCATTTTTTTCTACAGATGAGGGATATACAAACAGAAGTTCAGAAACAGCTGAACATAGATAATTTTCTGAACTCTTAAGCCAAATATATACATGTTGTCTCTAGCCTTTTATCTGAAATCATGTATGACTGCCTGACTAATAATTTCTGGTAGAAAACTCTTTTCTTGAAGTGTTTAGTGGGAATATTTTTAGAACCATTTATTATATGTAAAGTGATAGTGTAATCTGTAATTTCATAAGATTCCTGCTTGTCGCAAAGCCTCAAGTCAGGCTGTTACAACTGACTACAACAGTATTTCAGTGAGAAGTCTAGAATGAAATGTTGGAAGAGATGGGCATTGATTAAATCACTTGTTAGTGGTATGTTTATACCCATGTAGATTTACTTTAAAAGCATGTGTGGTTATCATCGTGATTGTCTTTGTCATAACGATTGCTGTAGTTATTGTGCTCGCATCTGTTATTGCCCAGCAGTAGTTGGGGATAGGTTTTATTCAGTTGACACTGTGTGTAATTAGGGTCTTTTTATTTCTTCTTCAGTTGGCAGTTCTGCAAGTAGTAGTGCCACAAGGAGAGAGTCTCTATCTACTAGTTCTGACTTGTACAAAAGATCTAGTAGCAGCCTAGCACCCATAGGGCAGCCATTTTACAATAGTCTGGGATTTTCCTCCTCTCCAAGTCCAATAGGCATGCCTCTGCCAAGCCAAACGCCAGGACATTCACTTACGCCACCGCCATCACTTTCATCACATGGATCCTCATCCAGTTTGCATTTAGGTAAAAAAAAAAAAAAAAAAAAAAACACAGAAAGAAAAAAAAAAAAACAAAAACCACTTTTTGTTTGTATGTGTGTATGTATTTCTATGTGTAAAATATGTGTTGCATAAGAGATGTCACGTTACCTTTGCTGTTGAACAGTTTTGTGAGCAAGTGGGCCCGTTCTGGGAAGCTGGAGAGCACTGAGATCCTCCTTCCTTTGACAGTGGAGGGCACTCGGCATTTGGCAGTGTGGGGCCAGCCTTGATTTTCCTTCCCTGAAAGCGGCCCCATAGAGCCCAGTAAGACCTGACTGCTCCTTTTTGTGTCGTGTCACGTTCTGTTATATGATAGCAAAGGTACATTATTTTTGTTTGTACTGCAGTGTATTGCCACTTTTATCAAGGTAATTTCAGATGAAATGCAATTCAACAGTGGAGTGACCTTTGCTACTGCCCCTCACTGTGATAGATGTAGAAAAGTGAGCAAAACTCTCAATATTGTATATTGAAGAGTGATTTTTTTGAATCAGTAAACCTATAGTCCTAAAGCCCAGATGCTTTGCCAGGGTAACGAGATTAACCACCAGGTTGGTGGGAGAAAACCAAATGCATTTATCCAAGTAGTAGCAATGGCTCTGTCAGTGGTGGCTGTCTCATCAGGTGTGTTTTTGAATGCATATTGGTAGCAATATTTTACATATTTTTGAACCAGTTGCATGATATGGTAGCCCAATCTTTTTAAAACAAAACAAAAAAAAGCTGAAGAAACCACATCACAACGGATATTTTTTAGAAGAGAATGCCTCTAATTGGAGGCTACTTCGTAAACTTTCTTTCATTTGGAAAAAAAAATATGCTTGTTACTTTTGGATGCAAAAGTTACACAATGAAACCAAATGCAATTGAGGTTGCGTTGCCTGTTGCTTCAGTAATTTTTTCAGAGTACTCTCTGTGCATGTAATAGGCAGCCTAATCCCCCATATTTCTGTTTACTGCAAATAAAACAGGGAAAAATGAAAATTACCTAACTAAATACACTTTTTTTAAAAATGAAAAATGAGTGATGTATATAACAATGTTAAGTAATTTAAATATATTATCTTTGCAGTTGAGTATCCCTGTCATGGTTTTGTGCTGAATACCCAAAGTAAACCTGGGCAAGGGGATGTTTCAGCACACCTTTTTTTTTTACTTACCTTTTTTCCTTTTTCAGGTCTACAAAGTGCACCTTTGGGCTGAGACCAAGCATGGAAAGTTTCAGCCCAAATGGAGGTTTTTGAGAAAGTTCTAAACATCTGACAATGGGGTTATCATGAAAATCCTTTTTTCTTTCTTTCTTTTCATAATAATTTTCATATTATTGAACACTATTCCTGAACAGTTTTTTTAGAAAGCATTATCTCCTTGTTTAAAAGAAAAAAAGAAAGAAATGCTCTGTTTTGCATTGCATTAATTTGATTAAATGCTAAATAAGTCTTTCCAATCCTCAGAAACTGTGATCAGTATAAAGGATTACCCCTAATAGCAGAAATTGTTAAATACTGATTTTAATATATTCTAGACCATTTGACAGAACTAAGCATAATAGTTTGAAAGCTTCTTTTGCAAGGGCAGAATGGACAGTTGTACTCTGAAAAATGACACAAGACTGTTGACTTCACTGCTAACTGCATCTTGATCTCCCACAAAATGATGCGTTTTCTGGTAAACTTACTGCAAGCTTCCAAATTGAAACTTCTCTTATTTTGACCTTCAAAAAAATCTGGTGTTTTTTGACGTCTCCCGCACTCTGGCCTTTTGTATCTTTGTACAATTATGTGTAATTGTGCACTCAGATTTTGAAGAACGTGTTTCTGTGGTTAATCGTATGTTCTGTTAAATTTATATTCCGATGTTTTCAGAAACCACTTTTGGAAGGTGTTTATTTTATTTTCTTTTTTTAACCTTGGATACAAAGAAATAGAAAAGGCCGAGCTTCCTTACCACATAATCTCCCAGTGAATACAAATATGGAGTAAAATTTAAGAAAGGTACGATGCTTAATATGGTCACTTTTCAGAGTAGAACAACACTTTGAAGTTCATGCCTGCGTGTGGTCTCCACTGGTGTTCTGATAATGCCTGTCAAATGCAGCTTTCCCTCCACCTTCAAAGCTGTTTTTTTCTGCTTATATCAACAGGTTCAGCTAAGTTTTTCAGCTCCTGGTTTTAAAATGGACTTAAAACTTGGCTGCTCCTGTTCCAGCCACCCAAGTGTAGACACAGCTCTAGGGAAGGGTGCCTGGTTTTTATAACCCCTTTGTCAGACACTGCTGCAATTTGTATCTTAAAAGACTAATTTCCCTTCTACAAGAAAGTTATGATATTTTACTGTTTTAAATATATTTTCACAAAGTTTTCTGCAACATCCTGAAATAGGAATGCACTAATTCCATCCTGGTGTCAGTTTTCCCCTCCCTGAAGGGATTTGTCAGTTTGTAACTGCTCCTTTACTGAAGCAGTTAGAGCAGCAAGGTCATGAATTTGAACTACCCTTTCATTCCCAGGGATAAAAAGATGGAAATTAAAGCATTTTTTTGTGCTTAAAAAAAAAATACATATATATTTCTAAATTGCTTGTGCTTTCATTTTGTTGGATGGTACATTGCAGCATTTTAAGTGTTTGTTCTACAATAGTATTCTAAAATCTGGGCTTTTGGGAGGTCATTATTGTCTGTGCTTTCTGAGCACAGCTCATTAATAGTTCAGGCTAATGCTATTTTATCTTAAGAATTGGTCATTCTGGGTGAGAGTCTAAGGCCCCTTGCAGGGCAGGATGGGGAACCTTGTGTTGCCTCTGCTGTGTACCTACTCTGGAGGACTTCTGTAAACCAGGCACGTCAAGCACTTGAATTAATTCATTTTATGTGTACATATATATATACACACACGTGTGTGTGTGCATGCACACCTGATGTGTATATACACACACGTATGTCCATATTGAGGCCTTTTACCTTGTGAAGATGAAATGCTTATTCCAGCTGAGGATAAGATGGAGCTGTTTTTCAACCAGTGTACAATCAGTTTTTGTAAAATTGATGATTTAACACTGCCTTTATATATTCTACTAGAAAATATGGTTGCTAACTGAATTTAAGCCAGAATTTTAATGTAGGAAATTTGTTTTATGTCTCAAAGTCTTGAACAAATACTTTGGTAATAAGTACTAACAGACTAATGCTATAAGAATTAATTTGGCTTGATATGATTTTTAATTTTTTTTGCAATGTTCACCTTTATGTTAAATATATCTTTTATCCAGGTTAAGGAGTTAGTAATCTCATCCACCTTGTCCCTAAGGCTCTGTAGCTGGCCTAGATCACCTTTGCACCTCTGTGTTCTTTCTTCACTATGGATGAGCCACAGGACCTCAGGTTGAATGAAACTGCAAAGCAGTTTAGTATCATTTACTGCACTGGAGATCTCCCTTTTACGAGATCAGCAGTGGTAACTTCCATCCTTCTTCCCTTCAGTCCCTAGATAAGCTGCTCTTCACTCTGCAGTGGTCTGTAATTGTGTGATTTCACTGATGCCTGATAGCCGTCTTAAACCTTGACCTGTTGCAAAAAATAGTTTAAATTTGGTACTTTATTGAATAAAGTACTTTCCTGAATAAAGCAAGAGGCTGTGAGTTGTTTGCCCTAATCATTTGTAAGGTCCAGTGCGTTATCTTTCCTGTTTGGAATCAGAATCTGTAAAAGCTTTCTGAGATCTGGAGGAGCACAGCCCATGTGGAAGGCTGTAAAATCCCAGCAAGATTTTAAAAACTGCAGTTGTGGATTTATAAGCTATTAATAGTTAAAGCTTTCGGAAGGGAGGAAGGCGTCCTTGATGTCCATGATAACACTTCAAAGTTCGTTTTTTGGACTGAGGACTTCAGAGGAGCATAGTATTTAAGAAGATACTCCATTGTGATATACCCAAGTATACCTGTATATATTAAGTACCTATGACAACATGTTTTTCTTGGGGGCTTTATTATGTTTAATCTGGTAAATTATCACTAAATTATCATACTACTGCTGAAAAAAAAAAAAGTTTGCCTCAGTAAAAAACTAAGGGCCCATCAAATTACTGTTGTTTTTTATGACCCAGCCTTAGAGAAGCTCAAGCTTTTGTGTGTGGTTCTGAGGTGTGAGGAGTGGTTCCAGGCACCATGGACAGGTCTTAAGCAGTCCCATGTTATCATCAGTCTTAAACATGATCAGTTTAAGTTTCACAAACTAAGCAGGACTCTCACAGTTGCAGCTTAACTTTTTTGCAAGCTTTAAAAACGGATAGTTCCCAAATGGAATTGAAGAAAGACTTGAGGCTCTTGTGTGAGGTATATACTGCCCTTCTATGAAATACACTTAATGTGTCTGCCAAAGGCTGGCAAGTTTCTTTATCCACTGATTGTTACATTTATCTCCTTCTGACACAGAAGTTGCTTTTAAAACATTATGCTTAAACAATTCCCAATTCATGTGTGCAATTCCATGTTGATTTATACTAATTGGACCTATGCAGTTTGTGAGTTTATCAAAACTGCCCTGTTAGTTTTGAGCACAAAATCAAGCATGTGATGGCAAAATAATGCACCAAGGTTTTAATGTGAAGGCAACCTATTAATGTTTTGCTTTAAATGGAGTTTGCTTCCCTCTTCTGGCATTAAATGTTACTACACTTCATCTACAGGGAAGATAAGATTTTGTTCATACATCCACATAATTTAGATCAGAATTACCATGTTTTCAAAGTCACAGTTTTTCTGTTGTTCAGAAGATTGTTTCCAGAAGAAAAATCACTGCAGAATCAAAATATCTGCATCCTGCTTCACCTGCAGAATGTTGGATTTACTTATTCATTTTTAACTTTTTTTGTTATGTCACTGTCAGTCTTTTTGGAAGTAGTGATGGAAATTAAAGACAATAGCTGAAGAAATCTAATTTTTCTGGTTATGAAGAATTGAGAGCTCTAGTTGAAAAGAAAGCATAGATTTTTTTGAGAGGTATAGTGGGACCTAAAGTATTTACTGATTCTTTGCTGATTCTTACCACTGAATTTTGCAAAACTAATTATACAATACTAATTATTTCTATGTTAAGGCATAATCCTATACCATGCAATAAATACGATGCTTGTGATATGTCTTGCAGATTACTAACATCTCCGATTCTGATATTTCAGATTGACCTTTTGAAAAGACACTTGACCATTAATACATTAGCAGCCCTCTGTAAAACTTTTGCCTGGCCTTGTAAATAACTTGGAGCAAAAGAAGGCTTGGCTGGGGCACTGTCACTTCTTTTTTTAATTCATTTTGTAACAGAGCACCATTCAAACAGCACGTACTGCAATTTGTTTTTAAAAGTCAAATTTAGATATTTCTTTTATTCATGGAAAGGGCTTCCAGCTAGCATTGACTTTCTGGATAATTTGAAGGGAAACTGAAAATGTTTCCATTTCTGATTTATTCCCTATAATTTTTTTTGTTGAATACTTGTAGCAGAGCAGACTTGAGCTTTCCAGTTGGAAATGTGCCTTTTAGTATTCGTGCTTGTGGTTGTAATAGCAGTATTCCTTTTAAAAATCACTGAGTTAGAAAGGTGCATTATTTGTTGGTTTATGATCTTTGCTGCCTGTTGTAGAGCAGTGAGGAGAGAGCCCTTGTGACAGGGCAAGTTGAGTGACATAAACTGATGCAGGGAGTAGGACGTCAGGTGGAATCCATGGGGCTTTGAGACCATAGTTTCTAGGTGGGATCGCTAGCAAAAGGAGTAGGAGCTAAACAAGCAAGGCAGCTGCTCAGGGAAAGTCAGGAGGGACAAAGCACTGAGAGTTGAATGTATTTGCAGCAAGGGAAGGACGATACGTTTCTAAAAGGAACTTCACAACAAAATACCTTTTGTTCTTTTAGAACTAAGTAGTGAATTTTTTATTGTTTTGAAATTTGGCATGTTTAGTGCTTACAAGAGGTACCAGTGTGAAAGCCTGGGATGCTGAAGTCACCTAATTTTCTGCAGAACAGGTACAGCATGACCAGAGGCACAACACATGCCTCCCCAGAAACGCCCTGTTGCGCTTAAATCACCACAGAGGTACCTCAGCAGGGACTGAAGGGTAGTTCAGACTTCATGGTCCATTCTGAACCAATTGGCCAATTTCAAGACACTAAGAAGGATGCAAGTCAGTTGTGCTTGTGAAGTGGAAATCTGCCCACTAAATGAAAGTCCACTTAATTCTAAAGTTTCTGTAGATCTGAATGGGTTGTCACTTTACCCATTCCATTATATTCTTCTCATAAGTTTCCTTCTCCTGATTGCCCTCCTCATAAAATAAAAATGAGGAGGAGAGTGGTTTTATTTTATTAAGATAAAGCTATCTACCTCCTCCAACCAAAGTGAGGTAAAGATGGATAACAAGACAACACTGTTTTGTTTTCTTTGCCTCCAGAGTATCCATAGTTCTAGTACACTTTTATTTTATTGTTGTTTGTTTTCTCAGAGGCTTTTACTGACAAAACTGCTTCCTTGTAGGGGGACTGACAAATGGTAGTGGTCGCTATATTTCTGCAGCACCTGGAGCAGAAGCCAAGTATCGCAGTGCAGCAAGTACCTCCAGTCTTTTTAGCTCCACCAGTCAGCTCTTCCCTCCCTCACGCCTTCGTTACAGTAGGTCTGACATTATGCCTTCTGGACGGAGTCGATTACTGGAAGATTTCAGAAATAATCGTTTCCCTAACCTGCAACTAAGAGACCTGGTTGGACATATTGTTGAGTTTTCCCAAGACCAGCATGGTTCTAGGTAATTATTCTGGTAAAGCTAATGATAAGTTCTGCTGCTTGTGTAGTATGTTATTACCATAAAACACTAAATTGAGTTGGTCATAATCTTCATATGATGCATACAGTTAATTGGGCAGATGTTCATACACTGATACTTTCCCTTTTAGGGGAAGAAAGAATTGTAAAAGTAGTTTAAGTCTATTAGCTCCCAGTAGAAGCTTTTGGCGTTGAAATAGTCACATAATTAAACTTCTAAACTCTAGTATTTAAGAAAGACATTGGGAAGAAAAATATATAATTTGGCATCTGGAATGTAAAATTGTTTTTCTTAGCTCTAATTTCATAGTTGTTTTTTACATCTTGAATCCTTTTCACATGAAAAGTTGCATGTATCTTCTAAAATGCTTCCTTTACTATGTAAAATGCACTACTTAAGTTTTTATAAATGCTGAATGTCAATTCGAAAATACCGAGGTGTGTCACTGATGCTGTGTTTAAGAGGTTATCTTGTTTATATGATGTATAACATACACTTTTTTACACTTAGATTTATACAGCAAAAGCTAGAGAGAGCTACCCCAGCTGAGCGCCAGATGGTATTCAATGAGATTCTGCAAGCAGCCTATCAGTTGATGACTGATGTGTTTGGAAACTATGTAATACAGAAGTTCTTTGAGGTAAATGTAACACTTTAGGTGCATGAACAGAAATCCATATGCAGATGGTTGCCCAGATATTTAAAGGATACTTTTATTTATCAATCACTACATCTTGGTAAACTGTATTGAAAATGCTGCTGTAGTCAGATGAATTTAAATTTGTCCACTGCTATAAATGAAAAGACAGAAAATGGTGCATATGTATTCAGATAGAAGAATTTTTAGGAAAAGAGTGATAGGAGATACAGTATTAGCAAGATTGCTATTTACAGCAGCTTTGTTTTTTCTTGAAAATGGTGGGGTAAGAAGATCCTTAACAAAGTGCTATAAGATTTTAACTTGCAGAACGAGGAGAAAGCAATGCCTGTGTGTGAAAATCTGTACCTCAAGGATGTTCCTAGCACAGTATACTCTTTAGCAAAGATAAATTAATATCTAGTAGGATACAAGGTTCACCTGCAAAACACCCATTAATAAATAAGCACTTGTTTTAAGTAGAAGTGGACTTCTTAATAAGCGATGTCCGAAAAAAGTGCTTTATGCCTTTCCTTGCTCCCTACGTTGATATTCTTTTACAAAAACAGAATGTGTTTATAAAAGGTATGGCTTATTTACAGTATATAGATTTTTAACCTTCAGCTATAAGTTGAACTGTACCATGATCCAGCCAGAGCGCAAAACCATTTTGCTTTTGCTCTGTGGGATTAAAGTATTTCCAGATTTCCCAGAGTTTATGGTGAGGAATGAGTCCTTCCAGTCCCATGCAGCAGCTGCAGGGGCTGAAAAGTTTTTTTCCCATTACAGTTCAGCTGCCGTATAGAAGCAATGGCCTATGTAGAGGTGAAACAAATCTGATATATCAAAATACAAATCTGAGTTGGTATATGAAGGTAACACGATGTAATTAATTTGCCTAATCAGTAGGTTATTGTTCTTAACATGCAGATATGGAGACGTTGTATTACCTGCTCTTGTGGCCTGTCTCATGGTTTTGAGGAATATTCTTGCAGTCGAATATAAACTACTTGATTTTTTTTCTGTCCTCTTTTAAGGGTGATGCACTTGGTAGCAGGTATTTTACTGGAATGTGGAGGGTGTATGTGTTATAAAATAATGTATTTTAGAGAAAAAAGTTTCTGGTAAACAGACTGATCAAAATTAAATAATGTGCACGGCCTAGTAAATTCCTAATATATCATGAAAGTTCTTTGTCATATAAATCCCCAAATTTTGCAATGACTTTGTTGCTAACAGCATATTTATTTTCTTTTAGTTTGGAAGCCTGGATCAAAAGTTAGCCCTAGCAACACGCATACGTGGCCATGTCCTGCCATTAGCCCTACAAATGTATGGTTGTCGTGTTATTCAGAAAGCACTTGAGTCTATCTCGCCCGACCAGCAGGTAATTGTAAGTTAGAACATTTTTTTTTTATTTTTTTTATTGCATACACCTTTTCACTTGCTTAAATTGTTGATCTTCCCCTTCATGGCAGTATACTCAGCGGGCAAAATAGGTCTTTAAATTTGAACATATATAAGGTACATAAGTAGACTAATGAATGTTACAATTGGGCTAAAAAGGAATATTTTTGTTGCAACAATATCACTATAAAGACAAGGATGGTTGTCTTTTTATTTGTTTTCCAGAATGAAATGGTGAAAGAATTGGATGGTCATGTTCTGAAATGTGTGAAAGATCAAAATGGAAACCATGTTGTACAGAAATGTATTGAGTGTGTTCAGCCCCAGTCACTTCAGTTCATCATCGATGCGTTCAAAGGACAGGTAATGTCAACAGTTCATTTTCCGTAGAGTTGCTTCAACTTGCAGGTGCTTTTTCTCTCATTTATATAAACAAGGTCACATCTAGCACTTCCCTTTCACTTTATATTAAGGAGGATGAAAAACAGGAAGAAAAGTAAAACTGCTTAATGGACAGCTAACATACTGTGCAAAGATGAGTGAGCTGAACGTGAGGCTGTGGGAAACCTGTCTGAATGTGCTGTGAATATCAATAATAGAGTACCTGGCGTAAGCCTAGGCCTTTGGTTTGAGTTTTGTGATGTGCCATTTGAGATTTTCTTCACAACTTTGCCATATGATTTTTGATACATTGTTATATATGATTCCTAATGTGTATTATTTTTTGTTAAGCTGTTTTTTCTTTCATTGCTGTCTTCCAAGCCTGTCCTTCTGTGTTCCTTTTTCAATTTTCTATTCTATTTCTATTTTCTGTATTTTCTATTATTAATGAAATATTTAGAAGAAGTGTGTTCATCTGTTCTCCCCTTCTGGGCCAGTGTTAAGTGCATGTTGGGTTTATTGGCTCCCCCTCTCTCCAAATACACACATACATGACAAGGTTAATACTGTGCTATAGTCCAGAGAGCATACTACAGTTAAATAAGGTTTCAGTGCTCTGACAAACATGCTTTATAGTCACAAGAAGAATTGTAAAAACTTGGCTGTGTTACTAAATTCTACTTTAATGGCTAGCCATGTGTTTCTTAACAAAATATGCCATGTAATTGTCTCATGTTTTACACAATAGCAACATCAGAATTATTGTTTTGCACAACAACAAATGGCATACCAAGATATCTGGCTAGGATCAGGCCTCCTTTTTCACGCCACAAAGTATGTAAGGGGCTTAATTTCCTACGTAATATGAAATTAACTTTTAATTGACTGGGCATCTATCCATGACTGATATATGTAGATATTCATAAAATGAAAACTAATATAAAGTGATAAGTGAGAAGTGACTTGTTGCTCTGTGGTGCACAAATGTAAGATTCAAATGATGCAGGCAGGTAATTATGCAGGCATTCAAATGATGCAGGCACATGTAATCAACCAGGATGCTTTGGTGTCAGTTCTGACTAGTACTGAATCTGGAATTTTCTGAATTAATCCCTGAAAGACAAATCTGGCTCCTGTGGAAGGAAGCAGGGGGAGCAGCACCTCGACTCTGTGTTTTGAATACTTACTTACAGGCTTTATCTCAGAAATAGGCCTGCAGAATGCTGGAATGTGAAATTGGGGGAAATCGTTGCAATAATTGAACTCCTTTTTGTAAAAGTCAATCTAGAGTTAAGTAAAACTTATTTTTTAAATGAACTAAAAAAAAGCCCAAAGAAAGGGCTGAAACGTGGACAGCGCTTAACCAAGCAACCCAACCACATTATCTTCAGGCCACGTGTATCTGGTTTCACCACTGATGAAACTTTCAGCTTTGCTCTTTTTTTTTTTTTTTTTGTCTTATTCTCAGTAAAGTAGGCTAGAAATGAAAGGGATAAAAAACAGACATTTAGATAATTGTGTGATTACTTGAGCCAAAACTTTACAACTGTCATCTTTTCCTTAGTTTTTTTCTTTTACTAACAGTGGATAGCACATTGACTTCTATTTTGTGTGGTAATTATTAGTACACCTGTAAATTTCAGTGGTTTAACTTCAGTCTATGATCCTATTTTAAGGTGTTTGTGCTTTCGACTCATCCGTATGGTTGCAGAGTAATTCAGCGCATTCTGGAACACTGCACTGCTGAGCAGACCTTGCCAATCCTAGAGGAACTGCATCAACACACAGAGCAGCTAGTGCAGGTCAGTGGGTGCAGTCACATGCTACCTAGTATAACTTTGTTTTCATGCTTTTGGCTATAGCTTAGAATACATATCG
Organism: Nothura maculosa; assembly: GCA_032353885.1. Classification (NCBI taxonomy): domain Eukaryota; kingdom Metazoa; phylum Chordata; class Aves; order Tinamiformes; family Tinamidae; genus Nothura; species Nothura maculosa. The sequence goes on along the minus strand of JAUBOD010000408.1, from coordinate 50,839 downwards.
TAAACTCACAGAATTAATATACACTTTTTATTGCAAAGACTGCTTTTTTGTAGTTGATCTTGATTCACTCTGTTCTCCTTCAAGTAACTTTTAACAATGCAAAAACACTACTACTTTGTGCAAAATACATTGCATTTTATACAAATAATCTTTTCAAAATGAGGGCCGAAGATCTTATGCAACATAATTTCATGTTTTGGTCGGGAATGAGCAAAATGAATGCTGCAGATAAGTGCCTTTGAGGTTGAATCAAGTTGAAGTACAGAAAGGGATTCTGAGTGTTCAGGAGGAATTCCCACAAACAAAAAGGCAAGAATTATGCTGTGCCTTAACTTAAAGGTGTAACTTATTTCCTTGTAGCTTCTTGTATATACAAGTCTAGCCATAGCATCTGGCTTGGGGAACCAAAGTTCTAGGAAGATCTGACAGCAGGTAGAGAATGGTGATTAGAGAATTATGGGGATTTTTTTTGAGAGCATAAAAAGAACACTTTAGAAAAATACTGTTTTATAGATCCTCTACATTTTGGATTAAGTAATGACTGAGCATTATTGTTTGAATCCCTTTGTTTCTGCAATGCTGACATTATTATTGACATCATTGTATTTTCCTTGCATAGATGTAAGCAAGACTTTGAGAGTTTATACAAATATACAAAAGCTGTAGTACTTGGTTTGAACTTGGATTACTTGCTATTTTCAGGATCAATACGGAAATTACGTTATTCAACATGTACTGGAGCATGGTCGTCCTGAAGACAAGAGTAAAATAGTTTCAGAAATAAGAGGAAAAGTTCTAGCTTTGAGTCAGCACAAATTTGCCAGGTATTGCACAGCCTTTATTTGTTAAAAGGATCACTAACCTTTTAAAGTCGTTGTATTCAATTTGTTTATTGTGCTACAGAAAGGATATGGTATTCTCTTCCTTTGTATAACCTTTCTGAAATTTCCTGTTTTCATAAAAATGAACAGTAGTGATATTTTTATCATCTGTGAAATACTGGATTTGAGCAAGGGAAAGGGGAAATGCCATTCCAGAGTAAAACAACCATTTTCTGTTGGCTTTTGGAATGGTATTTTGTGCAGTGTGTGCAAGGCAGGCCTTGTCTGCAGGGAGCTGGGTGCAGGTCTCCAAGCAGGGGCAAGGGAAGGAGCCCCAGGGCCAGCTGAAAAGCTCTAGAATTTACTCGGTGTACGGCAGCTGGTGAGCTGGGACTTGCAGCTTTCCATCAGCTGAACCGAGCAACTCGTGAACAAAAAGACTAGCTTCAAAAAGTGGGGCTTCAGACTGACAGGCTTTATTCACTATGGAGATGCTGAAGGACCATTGGAGAAATCCTCAGTTATCTTAAGATTTGGACCTGAAACTCGGCCTTTGAATGCTTTGCTGAAATGTTGAAAATGCAGCTTTGTTTCTAATGAAAATATGGTTCAGATAACTTGGGCTAGCCTTGTCATTCACATTATGTAGAAAAGTTGTGTGACATTTTGAAGGTATTTGGCGGGATTTTGGGGTTGTTTGTTGGATTTTTAAATATAGGGGCACTAAGTTTATCTGGTTTTTATTTTCTGTGGCTATATAAAATGTTTCATATTCCTCTCCTTGGAACTTGTTTAATTTTCAAAGGAAATTAAGAGCCAAATTCACTGTGTGGCTGGGTTATAATAATTGGCCCTTCCGATTATAGAGTGTGGAAGGTCAGAGATTTTGTCTACAAAAAGAAACGTGTGACGGTTCTGATCTAGGAAAGGGCCTTTATGCAAAACAGGAAGCCTCGTGTCTGGCGCTCTCCCAGTTTTGTTTCATTGTGACTTGCTGTCTAAAATGGGCCCATAACCAAAACAGATGTACGAGAATATATATGTAGCCCAAAGTGCAGTAGATCTGCTGTAGTTCTAGTGGGGAATCTCTCCTGTAAAATAAACATTAGCCAGTTTTAAAGTCTTCAGAACAACATTGCACCTGAAGTCACATTGTGTTTGCCTTCTTTTTCAGCAATGTGGTAGAAAAATGTGTAACTCACGCTTCTCGTGCTGAAAGAGCTTTGCTTATTGATGAGGTTTGTTGCCAGAATGATGGTCCTCACAGTGCCTTATACACCATGATGAAGGACCAGTATGCCAACTACGTTGTTCAGAAGATGATCGATATGGCTGAGCCCGCTCAGCGCAAGATAATAATGCATAAGGTATGTTTGTGTATAATTCTGTGACTTAGCTAAATCTTTCTTTTTCCTCTATTTTAGTTAATCTTTTGGAATCCCTTTCCCTTTAAACTTAAAGCTTACTAGTTCTGTAAAACGGAATTGATATATAAGCATCCTTTTTCAGTGGAAAATTACCGTGGAACTTCATCAAGCAGAATATATTCAGGTCTCTGGGCATTGCCTTGTAAACTAAAAATGCAAATGTGCAGAAAAGTATTGTAGTATTTGTTCCAGCTTTTCTGTGAAAACACTTAATATGAAAGTAATATGTCATCTTTATTAAAATGACAAAATTACTTTAGCTGCAGGTATAAATCCATTTTGCAGTCCTCAGAAAAGATTTGGAAAAGTATCATCTGGGATTTCAAAATAATATTTTAGATCTTTGCAGAAACTTCCAAAATTTTGAAATACAGACTTTCATCATTTTTTGATACAATTATTTACAGGACACGCTTAAGAGTTCTCATCAGAACAAATAATGGGTTTCTTTTTTACAGATTCGCCCCCACATCACAACTCTGCGTAAATACACCTATGGCAAACACATCCTGGCCAAGTTGGAGAAGTACTACCTGAAGAACAGTGCTGATCTGGGGCCAATTGGTGGACCACCAAATGGGATGCTGTAGAAGATGAGCAGAAAGAGGAATGGAAGAAGAAAATCATTGTGAATGATCAAAACATACAACTTAACTATAAATGTTCTGATTTTTTTAAATCTATTTATTGACTTTGTTCATCCATTTGTAAAATTTTTATTCTTGTGTATATTTTTGGGGAGTGAATTATAAAATATCTCCAGCCCTGATCCGGAGACCTATCAGATTGGATGGCTGGCAAAGCACAGAATGCCTGTATATGATGTAATTGTATCAAAATAGCTGTCACATATTTTGTAAATTTTTACCTTGTAAAGTCACTGAAATAGTTTTTAAAGGGAAAAAGTACAGTATTCTTTTAATACACTGGCTTGCAATCTGGTAGGTCTATCCAACATCATAGCACAACAGGTTTATAGAGTTGTATATAGAATCAATCCTTACTTTTCCCTTTTCTGTGAAGTCTTTTATACCAGATTAAAATTGATCAGCTGCATACGTATTATTTAACATGTCGAAAAGTTAAGTTGTATTTTGGTGGTTCACAACATACTACCCAAATATAATAAACAGGGCACAGCAAATTAAAATAGGGAATAACAAAACAATAGAAACTTTAAAAGACGAGCTTACATCACTTGCTGTGGACACTTTTTTTAAAGTTTTTCTCCAGCAATGTATTAAAAATAAAAGTGCTGTATATACTTATATATTTAATTGTTGTACAAGGTAGAGGAATAAAATCATGGTGGTACTTCCACTCAGTAAAGTACACTGTTGGAAAAGAAGTGAACCCTGTATTAACTTTACAGTCAGTTTTACAACGCAGGAAGAGTAGAGATTTGTATTTTTTTATTTTGCATATAGAATTGTAAGGATTTGAAAGTGTTGAGCATTTATTTTGCTTTCTCACTGTAGATGCGAAAAATAGGTAATGATGAAAAGGGGCCACTGAAAACTAAACTTGATAGCTCAACATTTAAGCATGATTGATTAAATATTCAGATAGCTTTTTTGCTTCCTATAAATATATGCATTGTATACGTGTAGTTAATAGGTGTAAGTTTACAGTTTGAAAACGAATCTCTTGTTTCGATGTTTATTACAAGCCTTGCTAATTTAGTAGTGATGCTTACCTTGGTTGTACAGATGTACATTTGTAAACCTTCATGCTGTAAATGTAATTTGTTTTACCCCTTTTTGGGACAAAAATTTGCATTTTAGTGTATATTCATATCCCTCTTCCCTTTTCTCCTCCTGGCATATAGTGTTGTATAATGTAAATTTATTTCAGCAAATCAAGAGTGATTTTTTTAAATTCTATCTTTATATGGTTTCAAAAATATGAACCGGCTTTCTTTTTATCTATTGTGAGAAACATTATGTTTTGTTTATAACATAGCTGTTGATTCTGTTAATATGGACACTTTGGGAAATGAATCTGTTCAAATTTTAAGTCGGGATAGTAAGCATAGTAAGAAAGAAGTGGACTGAAATATTTGGTTATCACAAAAACCAATGCTTCTTCCATCTTAATAAATGTGGCATGATTTTTTTGTACAGAAGAGTACTGTATTTTTGAATAGCCTACTCCCAGCGTAAAGCAAATATGTATGATACTGTCAATTTTTTTCTCTGGACATATGACATTGTAACAGTAACATAAAGATGATGTACATTTACAAGCGGCCTTATGTACATTTCCCAATGATCTTTTTAAGGCAGAATTGTGACCATATGTGTATAATTAAAATCCTTTTTAATTCTTTGCCTATGGAAATATTTTGGAAAAAGCTTACTTTGTATATTCAGTTTCTGAAAGATAAAGGAAGTGCTTTGTATGTTGTTGAAGTAAGTATTTTGTGTAAAACATTCATTTTGATGGCAAAACCTAAAGTTTTGATCAACGAGATATTGCTGAAGGCAACGTCTTGAGCATTGATCAAATAAAAGGCTGTTATGATAGGGCTCTGATGACGAGGAGAACCAGTAGCTGTATAAACTTGTATGAGGGATTCTGTCATGTTACTGTTTATATCCAATTTACATTAAGTCTTTTTAAAGCATACATCTTAAGTGCTACTCTCTTTCTTCTGTGGTAGCGTTAACTCATTAACAGAGAGGCAAGTGGGAAGGTTTTTTTTTTTTTTCTGGCCTACCTTAGTTCCTGAATCTGTCATTTACTAGCTGCACACTGACATCGTAGGCCTTGATTATTTTTAATAAGCACAATTCTAAATGCCAAATGTTACGTGCATGGCAGTTCACAAAACTCCTCTCCACAGAGGTACGAGCCCTGCGATCGGAACAAGAGATTTCCCGTAGTCACACATAAGATGACTTTTGAGGCACTTTCTTGGAAATGTTAATTCTTCTCAATATTTTTATCCTGTGTACGAGTGCTGTATGTTATTAATCCACAAAGCTGGCATTATTTTCAGTGTGTAATATATTAAATTGGACTCTTGGATGTCCAAGAAGGTGATAATGTCCCAATACTTTGTCCCAGTAATACACATGCCATGGTTGGATTAAACAGTCCTATAACTTAACCATCCTTTGTGCTCTCAGTACTTTGAACATAATCTTCCACTCTTCTAAAATCATTCTGCACAAATGATGTACAGGAACATAAAATCACTGTTTTTTTTCCTTCCAACTATTTTAGGGTTTGGGTAGAACCACTAGACTTTTTTGCTCAAGTATCGCTTTTTGATATAGATTGTTTATGGACCAGTTTGATTAGGTTTGACTCCAGGTGACTAATATTGACTAATGTAATGTTCACATGTATATACTGTAAAAGAAAGCAAAAGAAAAAAAGAAAATGTGTGAATAACACTGTGTGAAACGTATCTGGTCTTGTGTGTTTTCCTGTAGGAAACCTTTCTTCATGTTCTCGGTTAAGTCTCATGGCTTTTGTGCTGCCTTGGGGAGCTCAGCTTTGCAAAGACATGGGCTTCTGCTTCAGTGTCCAGGTGGGGAGCAGATCATTGTTTAGGAGCCCTCGATTAGGTCCCTTAAGCTTCCAGAGGCCATTCCTGAGCTGCTCAGCCTTCATATTCGGCCTACTAGGAACGTCTGCAAGGTGGTGGTGAAGGCCTTAGTTTCATCGTTGTCTCTTGTATACGGCTGGGACCACAACGAGTGCCTGGGTGTTTGGGACAGCACTGCTGGCTGCCCTGGCCAGCGCCGCATCCACTGGGTTTTGTGTTACCGACCAGGGTTTTTGAAGGGCAAATTTTTAGGTTCAAGATGTGTGGAGAAGTGGTTTCTAATGGCACACAGAGAGGATGGGCTTCCACTGCTCAAGCAACCCAGCTGTGGCTGCAATGGATGGAACTGCAGCAGTTTTACCTCTCTTGCTGCCTACTAGATTCACTGATCAGATAGTTGGGAAAGCTGAAGTTTTTGATGGCAGAAATGAGATGTTTCACAGTGCTAAGATTGAGGCTAGCCATTCCTTCCCTTGCCCTGTGCTCTAAGAAACACCTTTTGGAGAGATGCTTAAGATATGTTGTACAGTATCCTGGAAAGTGAGCTGATGATCAGTTTTGTTCTAATAGGACATCTGTGTTCATCTACAGCTAACTAGGGAAAAGGGTAAACAGGATGAAGGGAGGACTTGCAAAGGCATCTTAGGATGCAGTTGCTGAACACTAAAATCCCAGATCACGTTCAAGTCCTGCATGTGGGGAGAAAACTCAGTCCTGTATAGAAAGGTAATGTGCTACTGAGAGGTCAGTTTAGAGCCCCATATTTAAATACTTTTTCAGAGCATCGTGTTCACCATGCAACCTGAGAGCAGCAGATGGTGCCTTGTAGCTGCGTTCAGTAGATTTCCATCTCTTGAAGACGCTTGCTGCTTGAGGAAAGAAAAAAAATAACCAAATTTACCAGCACACTGAAAATCTTCTACATCTGCACTTACTGTAACTGTCTCCCAGTGCTGGTCCCAGCTCACAACAGCCTCTCTCAGGAGCAGGAATATGCAGGAGGGATGGAACCAGGAGGGAACATCCCCATACAGGTTTATCCAAACTGCTGCTATTCTTCAGCAGACAGGTCCTTCCACTGGCCCCTTCCGACAGAGCCTCTCCATTGGTGTGCTCGCCTTGTGCATAGGGGTTTGCCTCCCTTCAAACCCACCTCACTAAGACCACATCCTAGCCACAAGAAGCTGGGCGGGCTCATTTTCTTCTGAATTGGGCCTGGGCCTTTAGCACAACTGGAATCGTTCCTTGCACAAGATGGAGCATGACTCTTAGGGCACTCAGGTGGGCAGGATCTGCTCCTCAGATCGTCTCCCAACACCTTTCTCCCAGACTTAACTGTAAGGAAAGCAGATCTGGAGAGCAGGGCAACCATCATTAAACTAGGGAGACTATCTGAGGATTTTTATAGGGCAAGAGAAAAACAGGAGATAGACCTAACCTGAGAACCCTCTCCCATTTCATTATTAAGAAAACAAAATACTGCCTTGTCACTAGCATGAGTTCTGCAGATGCCAGAGGCCTTCTACCTTTCCTCTCATGTGAACACTACTTATCAGGCCTAAAACACCTTGACATTCAAAGAAGATTCAGGATCACACTGTAGGTGACACAGCTGACCCCACGTGATGGGGACAAACACCATGGTTTCACCAATGCTACCTGCAGCTGCTGGCTGCAGATCGTAGCCACAGCAGCATCAGTTACTCCTCCACCACAGGGCAAAGTCACTGGTGACGAGCGAGGAGCTGACCAAGTCTGATGAGATCCTTCCCTCTCCAGGCTATATTTGTCACCTGCTCCCAAGACTTCAAGATACAGTCTGCTGCCACTAAGGTGCCTTTCACAATATGACAAAAACACTGTTCCAGATGTCACTTCAAGAAGGTCCTCAAGGAAAGAAAACTGCTTCCTGAGCGCAAATGGATATTGCAGGGAGTGTTATGGCATGGGCAACACATAAAGTGGCATGCAAAAAGGACTGGAGAGGCTGGCCAGCAAGGGCAGTTATGACAGAAATTACATCTACAGACATGTTCTCTTCTTCTCTGAGAGCATCTATTCCTGGTCCTACCTCAGGAAGAAGCAGAAGTTGGAAGTTCTCCTGTCAGGGATGAACATCTTTCTTTCCTCCTCTGTATAACCTTTACCTCTTTCTTTGTGCTCAGTGAGAATCACAGAATCACAGAATCTGTAAGGTTGGAAGGGACCTCTAGAGATCATCTAGTCCAACCTTCCCGCTCCAGCGGGCACACCTAGAGCAGGTGGCAC
>JAUBOD010000408.1:0-19007 GCA_032353885.1 Nothura maculosa | reverse complement strand
AGGGGATATAAGTACTGCTTGAGCCTAACCCCTGTTTGTGAGATGTTGTTAGCACAGCTTTCGCAATTACCTTTCTGCTCTTTAGCCTGTGCTGCTAGTCTTCTGCTTTGGCAGCCAACTGCAGGTAGGTTAGGTAGACATCTACTTCATTAATCTTTTTGGGTGTTCTGTGTTTTTGCTGTTTTTTTTTTTTCTCTCCCCTTCTTTAACCACATAAGCTGCCTGGAGACCATGGACAGCTGGCACTAGAGTTAATCCATGCCTGGGGTGTTAACTGAAGAATATCAAGGTTTAACTAAGCTAACATTTCTCTCAGGAGGCAACGTTTTCTTCCCACACACTAATGCCAGTGTTTTGAGGTTACAGACTCAGGCTGCTCTGCTTCAGATAGTAATTGTATTAGTGACTAGTTCTGCTCCTCAATATACAGAAAAAGGTGAACAACAAGCATTTATTTGGGTTTGATGACTCTTCAAATCCCTATGCAAGTCATTCCAGACACTCTAAAATAGACAGTGAGTGCTTGCATCTTTATCTGTCTTATTGAACAAGGCAGTCACTGCTCTCACGACCCATAATCTTGGAAGAATCTTTCAGGAAGCCCAGGGAGGTGTCACAGGCAGGAATGTTCTTTGCAACTCATTCTTGTTCAGCTGAATAAGAAGGATTTACTACTTGAAGAAATAAATGTGCAAATTTAACAGCATTATTCAGATAATGGAGGATTTCAAGCATTTTTGACACTGCTGTAATAGGCTGATCACTAACAAGGATTAGTAAGAGTGGGATACAAATCATCCTTAATCTAGTTTAGGACTTGTAGCAGCTTGTGGCAAAGCCAGTGGTTTTGCTTACCTCAAAGAGCAGTTTGAAATAAGCTGCTTCCTTTTACATATACCATGACTACAAATTAAAGAAATGTGGTTCCCAGTTTAAGATCCCACCCCACCAGTTTGGGTGGGGTGGGATCAGCTAATAAATCTCCCCTTCATCATAAGACAGTACTTCAGCTGTGTGCTCTAGCAGGCTTGAGCTCCTTGGCAGCTCAATCAAATAAGAACAGAAGAGCTCATATATCAAGACTAGGACCAAGAGGGCAAGTAAAGAATGGTTAGAAATGCTGTCTTTTTTTAAAAAAAAATCAGGCTTCTGGAGCCAATAATATCACCAAGGAGTTTTAAAAACCTGGTCCGCTCTTGATTTAAACTGAAGATCCCACTTAACAGCTTTCTAGTTATCCTTGCAGAAGTGAATATCTATTGTTCTGTAACAATACAGCACTCGGCAAGATCAGAGGATTTCCCCTGAACAGGCTGCTTTGATACTTGGGGGAAGGGATCTCCACTGGTTAATGGGGACTGGTCAAAGTATATGGCACATGTTGTTAAAAATGTTACTGTGCAAAGTGACACCAAGTCATCGAGGTTTCCCTGAGCCAGGCAAGTATGTCTTTTTATCAGCTGTTCGAGCTTGTGGCTTTAACAAATAGCTGAAAAGATGTGAGCCTGTTAAATTGTAAAGAAATAGCATGGCAAGAATCCAGTATCAAAAATGAAAGCTTTTTGACTGGAATACATGAGATGCCTTTAGGTTTCTGACAAAGATAATCCTTCAGAGCACCCACACCTGAACTTCAAAGTGCTCATCCTCTGGCATTTTAGTGCAATTTATCCACAAATATTCCCGGTAGACTGGAAAATAAACTCGATGGTGATGGAGGTGATTTCTAAAGGCTCATCCATAGCAGCTGATTACATCTAAGGGTCTGAGAATAGTATTTTTAGCAAAAGTATCGCAGAATTGTCTGTAGAACAATCAGAGTTTAAGCTATAATTTATTTTCAGCTCTTATGTATGATAGCAGTACTGGTGATTCAGTCTGTGTTCTTTTGCCCCTAATCCTCTTGACTAATCCAAACCTTCTCATTGGTGAAACGTGGCTGCAATAAAGGTCATAGAAAAGCCCTGATCATAAGTAGGTGTTTGTTGTCTGAACAGTACGGTCCCTCTTGGTCCAAACACTTCTGAGGCCCTCCTGAGTCACTGCCTTGTGTTAACCTTGTTAACTGAAATCCTTCAGCAGCAGATCACTATAGGAATACAGTCATTCCTCACTACCTAAACTTTGTATCATAAGGAAAGCCTTTCATCCCACATCCTTATACAGAAGCTGTTTTCTATGGTGCAAAAAAAAATCTATATGTAACTACACGGATGAACAAGGACCTGCAGCTAAAAGTCAAAGATGAGGGAAGTGCACAGAAGAGAAAGCAGAGTCAGGACACCTGACAGCATTGTAGGAACCTTGTCAGAGTCTGCAGGGGTGTGACTAGCAAAGTCAGGGCCCGTTTGGAATCGGGTCTGGCCAGGGTTGTCAAGGACAGCAAGAAGGGCTTCCTCAAATACATCAGTAACAAAAGGAAGACTAGAAAACGTGGGCCTGCTGGGGAATGGGACAGGGCCCTCATGATGGATGAATGATACAGAGGAGGCAGAGTTAAATGCTTTCTCTGCTTCAGTCTGGAGAAAGGGAGACTTTCCCATGGCAAAGGTGTGATCTGGTGAGAGATCATTTAGGAAAACCTAAAAACCACAAGTCTATGGGGCCTGATGGGATGCACCCATGGGTCCTGAGGGAGCTGTTGGGCATCATTGCTGGGCCATTCTCAGTCATCTTCAAAAGGACACAGAGAACAAGAGAGATGCCTGAGAATAGGAAGATGGCTTATGTCATTTCAGTCTTTAAAAGGGTCAAGAAAGAGGACTAAGAGAGCTGCAGACAATTCAGCCTCACCTCCATCCTTGGAAAGGTGATGGAACAGCTCATCCTGGTTGCCATCTGTAAACCTGGGAAGGATTATCAGGAGTCAGCATGGATTCAGCAAGAGGAAATCATGCTCAACCAATCTGATAGGCTTCTATGATGGAATAACTGGCTCCATAGATGAGGAGAGAGCAGTAGATGTTGCCTACCTCAAAATTAGTAAGACTTTCAACACTGTCTCCCGTAACATCCTCATAAGGAGGTTCAGGAAGTGTGAGCTAGATGAGCAGATAATGAGGTGGATTGAGAACTAGCTGAAAGACAGAACTCAGAGGGTTAGAATCAGTGGTGAAAAGTTGAACCAGAGGCTGGTGGTGTCTATCAAGAGTCAATACTGGGTCCAGTATTATTCAACCTGTATATAAGTGGCCTGAATGAAGAGACAAGATTGCACCCTCAGTAAGTTGGCTGATGATAAAAAAAAAAACCTAGGAGGAGTGGCTGGTGCACTGGAGAGCTTTGCTGTCCTTTAGAGGGACCTGGGCAGGCTGGAGAGATGGTAGGAGAAGAACCTCATGAAATTCAACAAAGGCAAATGTCTTTAGAGGAATAACCCCATGCAGTAGTACAGGCTTGGGGTTGGCCTGATAGAAAGCAGCTCTACAGAGAAGGCATCCTGGGCATCCTGATGGACAAGTTGTCCCTGAGCCAGCAATGTGCCCTTGTAGCATGTGGTGTTCTGGGTTGCATGAGTATTGCCAGCAGGTCGAAGAGGTAACGACTCCCTCACATCCCAGGTGAGGATGCATCTGGATACTGTGTCTAGCTCTGGGCTCCCCACAGACGTGAAGCTGTGGGAGAGAATCCAGGGGAAGGCTGCTAAGATGATGAAGGGACTGGGACATCTCACATGTGAGAAAAGGCAAGTGAGCTGGGACTACTCAGCCTAGAGAAGCGTTACTGAGCACTGGAGCAGGTTACCCAGAGAGGCTGTGAAGTCTCCTTCCTTGGAGATACTCAAAAGCCATCTGGATAATGTGCTGTAGGTGTCCCTGCTTGAGCAAGAGCTTGGATTAAATGATCTTTAGAGGACCCTTTCAGCCACAACCATTCTGTGAACTGTACAGTTGAATAAATTAGGTAAGTGTTTCCTTAGTGCTTCTGTATCATGAAATTAGGTGATGTTTTAAAACCTTCTGATTATTAAAGCACACGTGCGCAGTCCTGTAGCATCTGCCAAGTGTTTGAAGAAGTCTCTCTTTGTGACATCTTCTAAGTGAAGTCAGAAGGAGATCAGGCAATTCCCAAAGAATCATCCGGGTACAAACTCTTTAGGAAAGCTAGTAAACGTCCACCTTTAATGAAAGTTATGCTAAATTCTTATACAATGCAATGGAAAGCAGACTTTAATCCTGAAACATAATTTCTGCTGTCCTCTTGGACAGAGTAGTGCAGTTGCTATCCTCAAGGGACAGAGGCAGCAGACAACTTTATTCATGAGTGGAGCAGGTATTTGCTTATTTAGGCTGTGCTGTGCTTAGTTTGCCTCCCTGTGGAGCACCTCCACACGGTGACTATCCCTACTAATGCACAGGATTCCAGCTAGGATTGCACATGACAAAGCCATAGAGAAGCGTAGCATGGAGCAGCCTGGGAAGAGGCTCCAAACTCAGGAGTGAGGGGGAATGCAGTGTGGTGGATAATCTTCTTAAACACACTAGATAATGAGGAAGGAAGTGTGACACGACTGAACAAACCTCATCCATTAATACTGAAAGGGGAACGGCTGCTGGCTTGGTAGTCAAGATCAAGAACTGATGTCTAATCTCCTGACAGTCTGCAGGCCTTTCAAGAGCTATGGTCTGTAGTTCAGCAAATCTGCTCAAGTTCTCTTGTATAAGCTCCGATGTGGGCAACCTCTGATTATTGAGATTTGGAGGTAAATTAATCTCTTCTCCTGTTACTGAAAGATCCTAAATAAGGAGTGTGGTAGTACTTCTTAGACTCTACTAGCAGTGCCTTTCTTTAGTAAGAAGTGGAGAGATTGTTGTGTGTTTACATATAGTACCCTACCACTGGGAAGAAATTGTATCCCCTCTTCATAGACCAGCTACTTATGACACAAAAAGGAGGAAAAGAGCAAAAGAAAAGAGAAGAAAATGATGTTGGTTTTGAGGTCTCACTTCAGTTATGAAGTTATTGCAAGAGAAGCTTAAGGGAGAAGAGTTTTGGAAGCCTGGTAGTCTATTAAAGACTAAGTTAGGAGTGCAAACTCTCAGTAAAGAAAGACTATGGAAAATGTAGTGAGATCAGCTTGTATGAGTCACAAGCTCTTCACTGACCTTGGACACAAGAAGGAAAACATACAGGAAGTACTTGTCTGACCCAGTTTCCATGGATGAGTGCAAAAGCACAGTGCAAACAAGCAGGGGCAAATCCAGTTTGCCTCATGCACACCGCTAAACAAAAGGTTCAAGGGCAAAAAGAAATTACTCTAGAAATACGCATGCAGAAACCTAAGCAAGCGTGTCCGCCTGTCCATCCATCCCTTCTCCCCTCCCTGCCCTCAACACAATTGCAGTAAATAAGGAAAGCAGAATGAATGACAAATGTTGAAATATTTACCTACTACTTAATCATCTAACTGCAGTGATTCCATTGAAGGGCTAAGATTTTGGACCTGAATAAGCTGATGGAAGCTAGATTGTGTTTTCAAACAGATCATCTCTTGTAAACATGTAATGGGCATGTAAATCATCTTGGAAACTAATTTTTCTCCAGGAATGTGGGGGATGGATAAGGTATTAAGAAGGGAAAAAACTGATAACTTAAAGAATGGATATAAGGTTAATAAATACATGTGTTTAAGAATTAAGTTGCCAATAAGAGAGCTCAGTAGCTTTGCTTGACAGATCATACCAATGCTGGTTAGCTTCTTCCTAGGATGAAAGTGAGTCTTCTGATCATTTTTAAGTGACTTGATGTTAGTACAAGCTGGGGAATTACTGTGGGTCTGTGTGCCAACTGGTAAGAATGTATGTTCTTACATGGTAAAGTGAAATTTCATAATCCTGATAAATCCAGGATTAAAACCTGACCCAGGTGGGGTGACAGTAAATCTCCTAAATTTGTCCAATTGGACATTGTCCGATCTACTAAATTTGCAGACTGAACAATGCTGGAAAGGAAAAGATTTTGAAGATGGGGTGGAAGTCAAAATTCTGGAAATTTTTCTGTGTTGGATCTGGAAGGATGAAATTCAGAAGAAACAAGTGCAGGGTTGTGCTTTGAAATCTGAGAATGGGGAACTGCTGATTAGATAACGATAGTCTTGCAGAAATAAAGTTGTCGGTATTCAGGAAACAAGAGTGTTGTACCAGTGTGAACAGACACCGTATAAAGTGGCTGACTCCTCTACTTTAGTTGGCATTTACCTCTCTGGAGATCCTGAACAACTCTGAGCAGTGTGTGAGGACTAACTGTGTTGCAGAACAGGGAATCAGCTTCTTATGTCAACAACTCAACTTCTGTTCTTGTTCGTGTGCTGCTGTAAGCTTAAATGGAGAAAGCTCAGGGAAGTATAACTGCATGGAGAGCTGGCTTCTGTTTTAGGACTAAATCCGAAAGTGCACACTTAAAAAAGGGAATCTTGATTCTACTTCCACTTAGATACTGTTGATAGTTTCAGATATGTGGACTCTGCAGAAAAGGCAGAGAAGCCAAAAACACTTTGTCTCCCCTTCCTTTCTCTCCCATGTAAGTAATGAGGTAATTCACAGATGAAGGTGTTGATAGGTGCTGCAGGTGTGAGCAGCTGGAGCATGAGCCAGACAGCTCAGTCCTTACACAGTGTCTCCATGGGCTCTTACCAACATACAGCTCTCTGCTTTATTCTTTCCCCAGGATAGCCTAGAAGCAGCTTAGGTGGACAGTAAAACTGACCCTCCCAGTACTAATTATACCGATCAGAACTACTGTCTTGAGAAGAGGAAGATGGAGTGAACAAAGATAAAAAGAAATGCAGTCTCAACAGGGAAAGTTGGTGTAATGTTCAGGAGCACTTAGAGGACCAGCAACATGATTCCGTTAAGGGATCTCATCATTAACATGTCTGTTTTTTTCCTCTCTTTAAAGCAAACTACAAATCTGAACCTTCCTCCTGAAGATCTTGATTCTTCTGGTGACGACGATGATGCTTTCTCAGGCTCGGGTGCAGGTGAGCTGTTAGCACTTGTCCTATTAGAGTGATTTTTCTAGAATGCAGCACTCTGGATCTTGATGGCCATTTTGGCTTAAAGAAAAACAATCCCCCTTCATAAATATGAGAACAGGGAACAGACAGGTGGACTGATCTACTCTTGTACTGCTTCAGCTACTAACAATCAGCAGAAAATGAATTGTAGAGGATTTGAAAGGGAGCAGAAACATTTTTGACTGCATGTTAGTACTGCTGTGGAAAATCACTTGGAAAATGTTATGAAACTATAGCTATTCTGCAGTCATGGGATTGAGAAAACATGAGGGCCTTTTCCCTGACTTACGAATTGGTAAGAGATACCATTTGAGGGTGTGTAAAACCACTAGCTGCCAACATACATCCAGTGCAAACTTTATCTGTCATCAGATGTGCAAGTTCCCAAGGGCCATAATTTTTCAAAAGCAGAATAAAATTTTTTTAGGGTGGAGAAAATACCTGTCAGAATGATTACTAAACTGCATAAGAGAGACACTTGGCATGCAATGTTGAATGTAAAACTCTGCAGTTCAGGTGATGTTGCTGAGGATAGAGCAAGCTATTGAAAATTAAAACATGGTATCCTTCTGCTTGCCTCCAGCCATGGATTTGTATTGTAGATGAAACTCCCCAGGAGGAAGACCATGAAATCAATTCGAAATGCACCAGTGGCTAAAGATGCTGAGAACATGGGCGACTCCTCTAAATTGCATAAAAAGATCTGTGGAATGAGACTCAAATAACCATTCTGACCAGCCAGGGAACCTAACAGAAGTTGTCCTTGTTGGCCAGTCTACAGATAAACTAGTGTTTGTGCCCTGGGGGAAAACTGATGACTAAGAAAGTACTGCTAAATAGTGCATTGCTCTGCTCATTCCTTGCTCCACTGAAAAGGATTACAAAGTGAACTATTATTCCTAAAATTGGCTCTTGCAAGTTAGGCTTCCTCGCTTAGATGTCCTGAAGATACTATTGTTATCTCTGTAAATTGGTCAAATATAATATTTTGGTTTTCCAGGTCCCCTGACAGACCAGTCTCCCACTTGGACTATCCCAGCAGAACCAACTAATTCCTCCTTACTGGCGGTAGCAATGGATTTCAATGAGCAGCTGTTTCCTGGGATTGAGAGCCGAACTGAAAAGGAAGTCCTATCTCCATCTGCCACTAGTAGCGTGGTGACAGAGGAGCCAGTTGTAGCTGTGAAAGACGAAATACCCAACCTGGACTCACCTCCTGAGAAACCAATAAATGACACTGTTACGACAACGATGAGAAGTCTCACCACTCAGTTTCCTTTGGTGGTTCATGTAGCTCCTTCAGAAGTCTCAAGCACAGTCCATGGCCTGGAACCGAGTACCCCTGGCTCTCATGTGCTGGACACCAAAGATGTCCTTGAGCCCCACTTGCCCGTCCATCCTGAGGGAGACTTCACTGGTGCCCACACAACAGTGGCTCCTGAGGATGTACATGAAGAGGCTTCTGAAGATGGCTCTGGAGATCCGGTGAGGACTAAGAACCTTGACAGCCTTTTCAAGGAGATGGCTGTAATAATGGGTACTAAGTGGGGCCTGGAGGAAGGAGTGGTAATTTGCCAGAATGAGGGGCTTAATATGTTACATTAGTGGAGAGTTTACCTGAAAAAAATGCAAAGCTGGGGAAAGTCTCCAGGAACAGACATGAGAAACATGAATAACCTGCTGTGTGTGTCCCAACAGGGAGATTTCATCTTGATTAAAGAAGAAGATTTGGTCCCCACCCAGAACTCTGAAGTGCTGCCTGACTCTGGGAGGAATGCCAAAGCAGCAGGAGCCTCAGGAATAATGGACAGAAAAGAAGTACTTGGAGGTACTTGCTATTTTAAATTTCTGGTCAGTAAAGTCAGGCTCTTGTAGGAGTCTTTCCAGGCACCAGAAGCTGCAACTTGCAAGTAGGTTTCTCAGCATGATGGCGAGACTTTTATATTAGACCTCTGAAATGACGGTGATGATTCATAGTTCTGTGTGGCTGAAACAATACTAATGTGCTAATAGCAAAGTGGCCACCTCTAGGCTATCCAGAATTTTACTTTTAAACTTCTTTTACTCTCCCTTCAAATTACTGTGAAACTGTTCTGAAGCAGCCTAAGTCAAAGAACAGTAGAGCTGAACAACATAGCCTTGCTCTGCCCGTTGTGCTTGGCAGCACGGTCGTGTGGCACAGCTATCTCTGTAGGTTTGCTTCATGTAGAGGAGTAAGCTCGTCATAGTGGGAGGATGACAGTCTTGGTGCATGGAGAGGAAGGACAAATTTATTTCTGAAAGGCCTGAAGTCATGGACCGTGCTGTCAGGAAGAACATGGAAGTACAGAATCATGCTAGTATTATCTGTCATGATATCTAAAGTTAATTGTGGCTTTTTCCTCTCTCTAGGTGTTATTGCTGGAGGAGTAGTAGGCCTGGTGTTCGCAGTGTTTCTAGTTGTATTTATGCTGTACAGAATGAAGAAGAAAGACGAAGGAAGCTATTCACTGGATGAACCAAAACAGTCTAATGGAGGATACCAAAAACCACACAAACAAGAAGAATTCTATGCATAAACATTGATCTTTAGGACACTTTTTATTCCATCTTTCTTGGACTCTCCCTGCACATGGACCTCCTTGTGCGCTTTGCATTAAACTTAAGCCATATGATCGTTGGGTATTGCCCTTACCACCTTGCCATTGGATATTTTTTTAACTACAAAGTAGATCCAGATACACTGAACATTCCCTGCTTTCTTGCACAACTTTTTGTTTGTTTGATTTTGTTTGTTTTTAAACAGAAGTGGGACTGCAAACTCCTCAACTTGTGTTGGTTTCTCTAAAGACTGGTGGGCAGGCGGTGGGAAGAAGATAAGGCAGCACTGTATGTACAAACCCCTTGATATTTAGGGAAAGGGCTGGCAAGAATAAATCATTAACAGTGCTCAAATTCCATATAGCAGGGATCCTTCCTATTTAACTCATAGTTGTGTTTAAAGTGTAACAAATCTCTGCTCTAGGCAGAAGTTTGGTAAACTGCAGTTCTCTGGCTCTTTCTAGCTGCCATATTTGGAGCACTTAATGGTTACAAACATCAAGCCAAAATAATTTCCAGTGAAAAGGAAGCATGAGGGGCAGGGAAAGCAAATGACTGTCGCGTGGTTTAAAATAACTTATATTTTGAAAAGATCACATCATATTATCCCATACTCAGAACTAATTCCTAAACAGCTGATTTCATCTTTTGTTTTGTATTAGTACTTGCAAGACCCCTAAAATAAATGGAGAAATGCTTTTTACCAATAGCATTGGACTATCCTTCCCCCCTCTTTTTCCTTCTAGGCTTAAATAAGAAATGGATTTTTTTTTCTAAACAGTCCCCTCCCAAATCTTCCCTCTTCTTAGATGACAAATCTGAGCTGGGCTGTTGTACTATAGATCCTACTATCCTGTGCTACTGTGTAGTCCCCAGGTAACTGATGGCTTGTTCTAGCACCTACCTCACTGTGCACTGTTTACAGTGGTTGCCTCACAACATCATCTGCCATCTAGACTACACAGTACCTTACACACAGGGGTAAAAGGTTGAAAACAGCATATCCTGACTTTGCAGCTAAGGAGTAGGGAGGCGTAGCAGCTAAGACAAGTTTGATGAAGGTTGGGCATAGCTGGCCTTAAATATTTAAGTTGGCGTGCTGACTTCTGTGTCTCCAGAGTGCCCCCCTTTCTTTTGTTCTGCACTTCGGAGAGAAGCACCCCAAGGGATCTCAGACTTGACAGGGCTGAGAAGTCTTCCCAGAAAAGCCCCCTCGGAGGAAGGCCCAGGTGCCTGGAGCTGTTCGTGGCCAATGTGGTGTCAGATGCGAGACACTAAAGCCTCCCTCAGGGTCTGAGGTTCTCCGGAATATCTCAAAATTGCTAGAAAAGAAAAGAAAAGTGTGATGTTCCGCACAGGCCGTCTGCTCGGCCCTCGGTGAGCTTCTTGCAACGTCAGTTCTTCATCGCTTGGAGCTGAGGGCTTGCGGGGCTGGAGGGGTGTTTACAACTGACGAAATGATTTGTACCCTGTAGCCACAGGGAGTGATTGGAGAGTATTACAACATTTGGTACAAATGTTGCACATGAGCAGAAAAACTTAAATATCTGGGTAAGTTAAATGAAGTATAAAATCCTCTTAAGCTGCTACGCAGCTAAAATTGGTGCCTTCTCTGCAAACCCAAGAAAAAAATCACTTTTTTTTGATTCAAAACTCTTCTTTATGCTCAAGGAAAACTTGTGCATATGTGTAGCTGGCGATTTTTAAGTAAAACTGCAAAGTCCATTATGGCTTTTTTTTTTTTTTTAACCGAATTTTTATAGGTTAATGCACCAACCAGATGGTGTTAATTTCAGCTGTAATTCTTTGCTTTGTATAGGAATGTAGAAATGTTATTTGATAGGTCTATCTATGAAAAGATTCTTGTAAAGCACAGGAAGATAAAGTGGTAAAATGCAGTTGTACCTCACAACCTTGCTAGGGGGAAAGAAAAAGAAAACTGTATATTTTGGTAGTCTAAACTGACCGTTTGTGAAACAAACATGACATTCTGTGTTATTTAAGTGGTACAAATGAAATAAAAGTCTAACAGAAAATGCAACATTTGGTTTCTGTATGCCCTGTAAAGGTATACTGCAATAAATGGCATTTTGGTGAGAATGCGTATGATTTGTGAATTCCTGCCCTGTATAATGCTTCATAAAGTGTAAAGTGGTTATTAAGCCTGCCAATTCTTCAAGGATTTCAGATGTATAAAATCTAGAGTTTGCTGTGAAATGTAAGAAGGGGAAAAAGTTTGAGCATCATCTGCTTCGTTCCTCCCCTGGTCCCTGCGTTGGGATGGCAGAGGCCACTGCAGCTGTGTGGGACAGGAGCTGGCTGAGGTGGAGGCCTGGACTAAAGCCCTTCAGCAGCGCTCTGTGGGGCCTCGTGCTGGTTGTAACCTCCCCTGTGCTGTTTGTAACCCCCCTCCAAAGGACAGAAAAGGCTGTACATCCTTGGCAGGGTTGCCTCGAACGTGCTCACCTGGCTTCTGCTGCAAGAAAACTGGGAGCAGGAAGGGCCGCAGGTGGGCAGTGTCAACGTCTTTGATGAAAACGTGCCTCCTAAAACAAAATACTCATTGGATATTGTACCTCAGTAGAGGTAAAAGAGCAAGGCCTGTCCTAAATAATCTGCTGCATCAATTACTCTTGAGTGCTACAACGTGTATGGGATGAGAGGAAGCAAAGCAGACATTGCGAGTAATGTTTCTCAGGAAGCAGGAAGGCCACATCTCCTGCCCATCAGGACAGGGTTTTTTTTTTTTTTTTTTTGGTTGGTTGCTTTTTGGTTTTTGTTTTTGGGCTTTTTTTCAGCCCACATACTTATTTTCATTGAAGGCTTTCAGCTGTAAAAGTTCATTTTTTTAACTGCCTTGGTTTTCTACCTGTTCTTGCTTTCTCTTAAAACTATCTAGATACAAAATGTCAAGACCTTTGCTGCTCAGATTATTAAAGATGAATTGAATTTACTAGCATGATCAGTGTGCTGAGTTGTCATATATATATATACAGAAGTAGCTTGAAAATGACTTCTGTAGTAAATGTCTCAGTTTCTTTCTTTCTTGTCTCTAGGCTATACTTTTCCAATCAGGAGGAAAAAAGAAAAGAAGAAAAGAAAGAAAAGAGAGAGAGAAAGAGAGATGGAAATAAGAAGGTTTTGAGAGCAAGCAAAAGGATTTGGGAACTGAGTTTAAAAGACCTTGCTGCTGTATTCGATCAAAGCTAGAAAGTGCCTTCTAGCTGCATGGCAACTTCACCTGTCCCTTGAACTGTATTAGAGAGTGTTGTGGAGGATCAAAGCTGAGCATACAGCATAGTAGTGCTGTACCAGGATGCATTCCTTTCCTTGGGGATTCCCAAGATCTCTGTTTACGCTTTTTTAATTAGCAAAATCAGGAGAAGTTAGTGTGTCAGACAGGGGCAAAAGTGAAATGTTAAGGAAAAGGGAAAATTTCTATGCCAAAATCCTCACAAATGATAAGAGAGAATGATCTGTAGAAAAACTACCTCTGATTCTCATGTTGGGTGTGCTGGCTTTTCCAAGTCATGTTTATGTTCACTGCAACTCCAGGCTTTCTGCTCCACCCATTCTGAAGCAATTACCACATTTGCTCTTGTTCATGAGTGAGATGCAAGGAATGTGGCTGGCAGAAAATCTGACCCCTTCTTTGTACTAGAAAATGAGCTGGAAGGGGTAAATACACTCAATGTCAAGGAAGGCAAACTATGAGAAAAGAAGGACTTCTCACAATTCTCACTTTTGTCAAATTGTATCAGGTACCATAAAGGAAATCTAAAAGGCTCTGTAGATCTGTAATTGAAATATGGAATGAGAAAAAAATGTTGAGAAGAAAAGCTAGTTTAGATGTAGTCCACAGTCTACCTAAATGTCCAATCTTAATTTGAAGGAGGATTAGGATGTAAAAAGTACCAATTAAAGTGCCAAGTACACTGAAGATGCAGAATGATTTTTTCTGTATGTGAGGTAGAAACAAAACTCAAAAGGATTTAAATAGGTAAGAGATGAGAAACAGTTATTTGGCATTTTGGGGTTATATTTAGCTCATGAAATAGGATGCCTAACCAAAAGCATTCTTAATAATCTTGCCAGCTTAGAAGACACCAATTTTACCACATTACCACATGTAATGCCTTCAGAATTAATAAATCAAAGAAGGAAACTGGACATTGGTGTAAGAGTTACCAGGCAGTATGGACCAGGCTAAAGAGGAGCCTGCAATAGGTTGGGCAGGAAGGGGAGTTAGCAGGGAAAAATGATAACACAATCCCCTTTGGGGGGCTTTGAATATTCTCATTAATCTGGCCTAGAAGATTACATTTACAGTTGGGAATTTGGGAGGCCTCAGCAAAACAGAATATTAGAGTGAAATATTTGAATGTTTTGACAGGTAATGAAAAGATCAGCTTCACTAGGACAAGATCAGGCATTTTGGAGGTCTAGCAACATGAATTCTTGCTCTGAATTAAGAATTTTCTTAAGAATAAGATAGGAAGAAAGGTCTAGGTGAGTTGTACAATCATTGTCTCTCTGATGCAGCTGTAAAAAAGGTAAAAGTATCTTCAAGGTGCATTAGCCAAGGCATTTCCAGTAGATAGAGAAAAATTTGAGCC
Organism: Nothura maculosa; assembly: GCA_032353885.1. Taxonomy (NCBI): domain Eukaryota; kingdom Metazoa; phylum Chordata; class Aves; order Tinamiformes; family Tinamidae; genus Nothura; species Nothura maculosa. Next base: position 4,796 of record JAUBOD010000408.1, on the reverse strand, counting down.
TTATGGGGATCACTGTACTAAGAATCTGTTGAGATCTTCGCTTACATTCTGTAAATGCTCTAGGATTAATTCATGTTGGGAAGGGGCAGGGAAAAGCCATTAAAGTAATGGGGGAGGGCATAGTCTTTTCCCACAGTAAGCTAGTAGTTTGTTTTGTCTGGCTTGGAAAAATAAAGACTGACAAGTGCTATAGTTGCTGTATATATCTTTGTCATGCTACACAACATAAGGAATGAAGATGAGCAATTTAGGCTATAGGATAATATGCAAGTAGAAAAAATTAGCAACTGGCAAGTATAAATTCTGAAGTACTTAAGAACCTTTAAGAACTCTGACATTAATGATGAGGGCAAAAAAAATCAAAATGGTTTTAAAATGGAGTTTTATGTTCAGGAAGAATGTAATATGAAAAGCCAGACTGAGATCTCTTTCAGATAATATTCTATGAATACAGAAACCAGATTTCTAACTGGTTCCCCTCTGTTTTCTTGTTTTTTTTTTTCCCTAACATAACCTCTTAGATGAAGATCTAAGTCTTTTGGGCCACATTGCTATGAGATGAGAAAAGACCCACTTAGCCACATGTCCATATGGAGATATTTGGAAAACCACCTCTTTTAAAGAGACTAGACTAGACAAGTCAGTGTCTGTGATGTCAGGGCTAAGCATGAACTAGGTGTTCCTCACTCTGTTTTCTCAAAATATCTACAGCTAAACATACCAAATGATGCTTTTCTGCAAACATTACCCTCCAAAATTCCCATTTCAGACTTTAAATCAACCCTTTTCTACACTGAATACTGCTTATATCATCCTGAAAATGCACTAGCCTGGGGTTCTAACAGCATTTATCCTCACTGGCATAGAAGTAGCAAACACAAGAGGAACATGCAGGAGCAGAGGCCTATCGGAGTTATATTTTTTGGATATCAACACCATTGAGTATATGAATTGCCCTGTGCTGTGCTGTTCCACACACAGATAGTCTTATCCTTGTGCCATGGAACTACTCTTTTACTCACTCTAGTTTACTACTCTGCCTAAGTTTACCTGTATACCTGTATGTATATATATTTTACCTATATGGAAAAGCATATGTACAGCTTTTAGGGGTTATTCTTTAAGATGGTATCAAAACATTGTCAGGATTGACACAGATTGCTCTGTGTATGTGTGCACATATAGAGACACACACTTATAGACACACATATGTTCACGTAGACACATATACACCAACTGGAATTAAGGTTGAAATAATTTCAAAAGGCCATAAAATAATGTTGTTGTCCTTTTAGAAAAACAAAGCAAAACAAAAAACAAACAAATTAGTAACCCTGGAAATAACGCAGAGGTTTCAGAGAGGCAGAGAAATTATACATGTATCCAAGTATACATGTATTCAAAGTGAGTGGATGGCCTACATACTCACTTACCCATCCACACCTGAAGGATATCTGAAAAGCTACATTTGTTGGCAACTGGAAATCATCTTACTCATCTATCCTCCACATTGGAAGCCTTCGCAAGCCAACTCTCAATGGAAAGAAGTGCTTAGCCATCCCATCAGGAACTGTCTTATCAAGACTGAGCAAGACTGTATATGCTTTACTCAGCAGTGCTGATGGAGGAACTAGTCCTTTTCCATTCAGTATATCCATGCCTGAAGATGAACTTAAAATACTTACTTAAAATAGTTGCAGAGTGTTAAACCTTCATCACCTGAGCACCTTTGACTCAGGTCAAAGTCTGCTTGGAGTTTTATTGTTTGCAGAATGGCACATTGCCTTTTATATGCACCGAAAAAGTGGCTTTTTTTCTGGAGTGCACTATACTGGAGGAAAAGCTAATGTGTGCATGTTTCTGAAAAATGTTGGTTGAGTTTGCTCTCCCTGCTTAAATACTGCTGTTAATATTTGATAGCAGCTGCCTATAAAACAGAAGCCTTTGAACTGTTTTTGTTTGGGGGGGAGATGGTTTGTCTTTTTTGTTGCATATGCCAATTGTAGTTCAACTACAACAATATGCATATGGCATAGATGGTTAGAGCCCTGTTTAAAAGTATTGTTAGTTTTAAATATTCTTTTGGGATGTTACCACCTCTACTTTCAAACAAAACCCTACTGATGAAGCACAGTTATGTGTGCTTGCCCAGCTCTAAGGAGTGGTTGTGTGGTTACTCCACAGTAACGATTAGTCACACATTAACCACAGCTGTAAAAACACGTCTATGGGAAAATCTCACCCAGACGCTGCAGGTTTTTGAGTCTGGTGCTTATTACTGAAGAGGTGTTTTTTCTGCATCATTTTTCTTCAGCATTGTGCAATGTATGTCTTTCTTGTTTACTTTGCTGTTGTATTCTGCTACAGATTTTCCTCTGGCGCTCTTCTCTGGTTTCCTCCTACCTCCATGTACAGGGGTCTATTGAGGTGTTAAAGTCAGAGCTGACTCAGCCCACATTTCTAAACAAGCAGGTCTTGCGAGGGGCACATTCACACTATCACAGTGTTTAGCCATCCTACTTCACTGCTACCCGAGGCAAAGCAGATGGTGCCAAATGATGACTTAGGGTTCTGTGACTCTTAGCAACTTTGAGCCCTTAAGGAGTAAGGCCAGCCTTGCTCAATACAAATATCCCAGCTAAAGCCTATAGCTACTTGTCTTATTTTTTATTCAACAGAAAACTACTGCCCATTATTGTCATCCCTCTCTCTACATCATCCACCACTTCTGCACAGGCTTTCAGCCAAGTATGGTATCATCCTCACATTGCCACGTCCTGCTCCCCTCCAGAAATTCTCAGAGCTCATAAAGCCTGAAAGATGAGAACTTACAAAGGATGAAAACTGCATCCTATGGAGGGCTGTGAGGCTTGGCAGGACCACACAGTCACTGGGTCTTGTCCTCTGGTAGCCATGGGTTTTCCACAACCTGAACTCCAGGGTTTGAAAGAGGAGATCCCTCATCCAATTAATCAACCATGTTTGCTGTTCTCTCTTCCACTGCTGTTGGCTTACCTTGAGAGAAAGCAGATCTTTTTTAAGCAGATCATTTCTTGTGCAGGGGAAGGACAGAGCAAATGACACATACCCAAATGGGAGCGTTTTCTGCAGAGTTGCTGTGGGCAAAGGAAGAAAAGCAGCGCTCATAAAGAGCATCTAATTACCATGTCCCTTGCCCCACCCTTGCTTCCTCAAGAGAAAATTCTCTCTTCAAATGTTGGACTGGATTCTGAATTTACTGGTTTGCTTCAGGCTCGTGTCACATGGCATGTTGCAAGTCAGCATTCAGGCAAAGAATCCTTCACATAAACAAGTAGTCTCCTTTGGAAGCCAGCTGCCTGTTGTACAGGGCAGGTAAAATTGCATCATGAGAAAGGGCAGGCAGAAGTTGCCCAACATCTGTGGGAGTCATTCATGACATTCCTAAAACGAAAATTCCCTTTCTGTCTCCAGAAAAGAGGTGCACATTTTCACAAGCCCTTGCACTAGTGATCTTCTTTGATGGTGCACATGCTGGTATAGACCAGTCTGGCGAGAGCCAGGCCTTGCTCACCACGGAGAACTGATCACTCTTGTTGCTAAAACCTAGGGAAGGCAGGGGCCCTGTGCTGTGCCATAGGCAGGCCGGCACAGGCAGAGCAGCCCCACACTGCCCTGCCTGCAGAGGGTGCTGCCGTGTGCCTGGGGCTGGCCCAGCCTGCACAAAGGGTTCCAGAGGCAGCGCTTCGGGTCCCTCACAGTGATGCAGAGCCAGCTGGAGACAGCCCTGACGAGCCAGCGACAGGGTCAGGTCTGCCCCCCACTGCTTCACCCTCTTTGCTCATGGGGCTGCTGTGGTGAGGAGGACCCTCACGTCACCCTGGGTTAGTGGCTGTCCTCCACTGCCACAGCTCCCTGGCCACACTCGCTGCTCTCTTCTGTCTCCGTGTGGATTAAGATCAAGACCTCTTGTCTTCTCAGTGTTTAAGTCTCCTCAGGGCCCGCTTTGCCCATTAGCAAGCAAAGGGGGAAGATGGAGTACTTTGACCATGCCCCATCTGTCACCAGCCCAAAGAGGTCGTTATAAGCCCCAGAGCTGAGGGGCTGTGTTCCTGGTCCCCTCCCAGCAGTTTCAGGAAGCCTCCATGACAGCTGCCTGTCTTCCTGCAATGCCAAGCAAGGATTATGGAGGAGACTGGAGCAGTTTGACCCACAGCAAAGGGGAGAGGTGGTGCCTTTTGAAGCATATGGCTGCTATCGCAGGAGTGCTTCCTGCTGGGAGTGAGGGCAGTCTGCCATGGGTAGAACGAAAACTGCTGGGCCTTCATCCTCTCTGTTCCCGTGGTGGACACTGAGGCACACAGTCTTTTCCCATCTGCTACCTCTAGGGAACAGCACACTGCTCGCGCTAGAAACGAGCTGTCATGTGCAGCGCATCTCCAGGCCCAAGTTTTCAGAGCTCATAAAGCCAAAAAGCTTAGATTATAAGAGCAACATCCCTACTAAAGAGTGTGGGGCTTGGTAGATTTATGTTACAGCTGCTCAAAGAAGCTTGTGCTCCCATCAATCCTCTAGCATTTTTGCCATCAGTGCTACTTCATTTCTCACTGTGGAATGAAGAGAACTCCTTGCTTATCTCTGAGGTTGTGGTGGGGAGGCCCTGGGAGAGGAGGCCCCTCAGCATCACCTTGCACCAGAGGCCACCCACACCTGCTCTGCTGGCCCGATTTCTGCCACACTTCACTGCTTCCCTGTCTCCTTGTGGATCAAGCTCATCTCCTCTACCTCCTCCTCTTCCTCGGCATTTTGAGCCTCCT
>JAUBOD010000407.1:186873-227922 GCA_032353885.1 Nothura maculosa | reverse complement strand
CCTGCTCTAGGTGCCTGCTGGAGCGGGAAGGTTGGACCAGATGATCTCTAGAGGTCCCTTCCAACCTTGAAGATTCTTTGATTCTGTGTGATTCTAATAGTTTTTCTTCTGAAGACATTTGTATATGACTATATGATACCTCCTGTTTTACATTCGTGTTAGCATTTTTCCTTTGCCCAACAATTGACACAGAAACTCCAAAAGTAGAACTCATCCCATACAGAATTTTATAGTAACGTGAAACCCACATGACTCTCTGAATTACTTCAGAATTTCACTTTTTCTCTATTTTAGCACATTCCTGAGGCATAATTGGCTGTCTATATCTAATTATGTCACAGATCTCCAAATAGTATATGAAGTATTTTAATTTCTTATTAATGAAAATAGCCAAGCAAACCATCCATGTGGAGCATAAAAAGCTATAAAGTTCATTTGATTACAAAGATGGAAAGTTTCTGAAGAAACCTTAGGCACCAAGTTTTATCAACATTATTATCAACCTCAAGCATTCAGAAATTCAAAATGAGGTCTTCAGGCACATTTTTTAAAAGTTTGGCATAATTTTGCAAGATTTCCTCCAAGAATGCCAAAAACAAAAATATTGATATTTCATTCTGTGTTACAAACACAAGGCCTTAACAGTTATAGCATCATGCTCTTTTCTCTTGGTAAAGCTCACTTTCTCCTTCCTGAGTTTCCTTTTTTTTTTCTTTTGTCCTGAACACTTCTCAGTTTTTAACACCAGAATTTGGAGGCCTTGGGCTGAGGACAGACAGCAGCAGTGGAAGCCATGTGTTGATAACTGGGCCATAATTTCATGTTGTTCTTTCCTTGTTCAGTGACAGTACGTGCACATGATGCTGCTGATGCTGAGAGATGAGGAGACATGAAACCTAAGGACAATCCACAATCTCCTTAGCTCGCCTCCCTCTCCCTGCCCCTGAGTGTCTCTACAGCATCTCAACAAGTGCATGGGAGATGAGGAAGGAAGAAGACGTTCTCACTTGGTGACATTTCTGCATGTGGAGTTCCAGAAGACATCTATTTTCCTAGGCACCACACTATGGAGCCTTCATGCTTTGTTACCCTACTTCCTTCTTAATTATTTCATGGATCTTTTTTTTTTTTTCAGATTAATCCATTTGCCACAAAAGTACAATTCTCCCAAACATGGTTTCACCAAGCTCTCCTCTCCCCTGCTTTTGATCAAAGCGGCTTTGTATCATTTCTCCCTTTTGAGTGGTTGTTGACATTCCTCACAGTTTGGTAACATCTAAAGATTACATTAATGTGGTATCTCCTTACTTTTCCTGATACTAAATGGATATTTTAAATAAAACCAGATTTACCACTGATCCCTAAATCCTCTGTCAGCAGTCTCCCCTGACCTTTGAACATAGCTATTTATCATTACTCTCTGTTCATGCTCAGGAGGTTTTCAGGCCACATGACTGTTTTCTTGCTAACCAATTCAATCAATTTTGCAAGTGGGATTTTGTAAGAGAGAGTTTGAAGGATTTGCTATAATTCAAGTGTGGTATTTGTTGCATTCTCCTCATCCACTAAATCTTTTACTTCTGACAAAAAAGCAGTCATGAAGAAACAATGAATGTTGTGCAGAAAGACAGAAAGTGCAGCTGAGTTTAAGATGTGCGTAATCAGGAATTCACTCTGAGTAATACAGTAGAAACACTGTTCATGGCTGAGGTTTCTACTTAATGCATACATAAGTGTTTTCCTTCTGCCATTTGTACAAATGTACTCCATCTGTGTGAACTACCGCAAATATGCCAAAATAGCAAGTAGTCTGGGGAGATTTATGGCTCCCCTAACCAGATGGAGCAAGTATATGTTTACAGAAAGAGGAAGAAAACAGTGTAACTCTAGTTCCAAAGATCACAGATGGACATTGGCTAGAAGAACTTTAGACTTGGTGCTATATGACAGTGTTCCGGAAACATGAAAATTTGAATTATTTCACCTGGCTTTAAAGTCTTAAGGGTCTTAGCTGTTACTGAAGAGAATGTATATCTTTTCTCTTTCCAGAATTTTAGATTTCTACTTTAGCTTAAGCTAAATGTTGACTGAAGTATCTAAGATGCAGATACGTGTTTTATTACAACCGTTTTTGATCAAATGAAGCTGCTTCTTGAGGCTATTACAGTAGAGGAATTTCAGCTGTCCATTTTGCCCTGTGTCATGCCAGAGCAGAGAGGACAGGAAGGCGTTCAGTTCTTACATCCAAAACATTGCTTTCAACAAGTCGAATTTCCACATTAGGTATATCTGTTGGTAGTATTGCCCCAATGCTTCAAAGTGCTACTCAGATCAGTTAAGTCTGTCACATTTTATGCAAAAGACGAATTAAATGTCTCTTCCAGGCTAATGAATGGTGTATAGCCTGCAAGGGTTGATGCTACCACCTCTACCTCCTCCTTCGTCGAACTGTGTGAGATAAGGTTGGAAACCTGTTTCCAGCATATACAGAGCTTGAAGCAGACCTGGAGCTACTTGTGCCACTAATTTTCCATGATGATAGCAAATTAGAAGGTGAGCAAAACTTGGGAACCTCTGTTCTTCATGGTTTTGGTTGATGTCATTAAAAGGAGTTTAAAGTAAGCATTGTTACCATGGTGAGGAATATTATCTCTCCAGTTCCACCCCTTCTAAATTAGCAGGTATTTGAGGGTTAACATGAGGATGCAGATACTTGATTTTTCCTGTAGAGCAGACCTCTGATACTATATTATCTATCTGAAACAAAATCATGTTGCTTTCTATTATCTCCTTTGCCAATTTCTCTGGGCCATGGAAGTCATTGTTACAGCTTATAACAATTAAGCAAACCAAGATAAGTTCTTAAAAATGCATATTTCCAACAAAACATTTTTTCAGTGCAAGTGCCATTGGAGACTTTTTTTGGCTGGAATATTGTTGTTATTTTGACTCTTTATAAATATGGACATGGTTCTTTGTGTTTCTTGTAGTTGATAAAGCCTCGCAATTTATGGATCCTACTTAGACTGTAAGCTGAACAGAAAGACTGAATTAATGTTTATTAACTAGTCAAAACTCTTTAGTGATGACTGTCTGAAATGGAACATCACATTACCTCTGAAATTAACTCACTCCAGGCACACTTCTTACATGACATAAGGCAGTCATACGCTGCTTTCACATTTTTATCCCCTTTTACCTATTTTGTAGAGTTACCCGGTACTGTGGCTTTATTATGAACAATATTCATAGGGGAAAAATAGATTCATACTGAAATAACATTTCCTTCTCTGCTGCTAACTTTATAATCAAATGCTTTTCAGTCTCTTATAGAATTATCTTAAGTGTAATGGTAACACCAATGGTAAATACCAGCTTCTCCTTGTTCTGCCACTGTGGCATTACACTTACCTATGACAAAAGCACAAAGCACATAAAATGTGTGCACAGCTTAGTCCTCTTAATCTTGTTGTTCGGGCTGGCAGCAGATTTCCAGTTGTGATAAGGGCTGAGTGATACAGATATTTTTCCTACTGTGACTGAGACCTCTTTTTACCCCAAATATTCTATTTTGTAAGCTATTCAGTACATTTTTAGACCATTGGTCACTAGTAGTCATTTAGTATTATTTTAATTGGATTTTTGCATAGAGATCTCAATCAGATGGCGGTAGTCATCAGTGTGCTAGGTGTTCTGTGCATAAATACAATGAATAGAGAGTTCTCTGATCCAAAGAATTTGAAACTTTTGTCTAGTGTTTCAGCAGTTTTTAAAAAACGATATACAATCAGTTGTAAAGAAAAACCCTCAAAACACAAAACTGTTGTTTCATATAGCCAATGTGAATCTGAATCAGTCATTATAAAAGAAAATACAGCTTTATGTTAGAGATCCTTTAAGAGTGAGAAAAAGTTTATAAGTTAGGACGTACAGTGGGCAAGGCTGCAAAGGTAACATAATTTTCTTTTCTTACACTGTCTGCTAAGGTGCACTAAGTGCTTTACTCATTCTTCTGCTAGAGGAGAAAAGCTGGCTGTAGCTGTGCACAACTCTGCTGTATAGCTACGTAACTGCCACATAGCTGGCAGCTACAGTATGTTGAACATCTACTGGCTTTCTTCTAAACCATCTGCTAAAATGTTTGTTTGTTTTGACTTTAAGGAAAAGCAACCTGGCTACCTGTCTCTCAGACTGTCATATTTCAACTTTATTTACTGCATTGTATAATAAGTAGAGAATAAGACCTGGATTTTGCAGCAAGATATTTTAAACATGACCTTTCCCTGTCTTTTCCATAGTCCCCTGTATATTGATGAGGTTGTTGCTGATAAAAGAGGAATCTGCACTGCAGATCTTAATTCAGGAGGTTTTTGAACAGTGCTTTTGGTGGCTGGCAGCTCTGATCATGTACCTAGCTATTTTTCTAGTATGGATTTTAGACAATAAACGAGCACAGAGAGCACAGTAGAGTATGTAGATATATAAAAACCTTAGGCTCAGACTGTTCAGATTTCAAGTTCCTACTCCCTCTCCAGGACCAGATGCTTGTTCTCTGTGGGTGTCTTTAAAGCAAAGCAAGAAAAACAGCAGCTACCCAGCCTACAAATGGACCATAAATTCTGGTACGTTCTTGAACACCTTTGACAAACAGCGACCAAAGGGTGGGTGTTTATACCCAGGCTCAGTACTGTTTGTTTGGTGAATTTGCTATATTAGGGAATAATAAAATGAGACCTAATGAGCAATTGAGCAAGATATGCATTTTTATTAGATTAACTCATCCTTGGAGAAAGAAGAAAAGTTTTGACCAAAGCATAGGCTTGTTACAGAAACCTGACTGCAGGAAGTTTCAATTCTTAAGGGTTAAATCTCCAGCATGCAGCAGAGTTGAAAGATTTAAGAGACTGGCTCTACAGAAAGACAACACACAGGAAGGGGTTACCGCCGCTGTGAAGTTTAATAGTTCTGAATTAAACCAGTTCATTTTCAAAGCAGGAAATGCTCTACAGCACTGACATTTACTGCCCTCTGGCAGGAAACGTAGTGGGTCCATATGGTACTATTTATTTTTTTCTCCCTAATAAAAAAGAGTTTCTTTTTCTTTTACCAACTCTTTGTCTTTCACATAATAGTCAGCCAGTAATAGGGGAAAAAAATGCCTAGAGAACATCACAAAGTAGGGGAAAAATGAGCATAACTATACTAATAATTACATCTGTTTATAGACCAGTAGGTGTTGACCAAGCCAGATAGTTAATAGAATGGCTGGCTTCCAGTCTCTTATCCAGCTGCCCACAGTGCTTTCTTCAGAACTGCACTTTTATTATACTGTCATTGCAGCTCATATCTGCACATACGCTTCATTGAAGAGATATTCAGTCATACAGAGAGAATGTACAGAAAACAAAGTGAATGTTACTCTCAATAAAATTAACTGTGAAAATATCATTGTCAGATTTTCCCATTATTAGCATTCCTAATGATATAGATCACTTTACCTGAAAAAACAGAAGTGAAATTTCAGCTCTGCTGAATTAAGTAGGTATTTTGCCATCAACGGATGAGGAGGATATTCTGTATATATTGTCTGCTGGAGGCAGATGAGATTCAAGTATAAGTCAATTGACTTACCTCTAACTAAAAGTTGGAATTTAAGTCCATCTTAATGAGGCATCTATAATGATGCCTCATTATAGAAATAAAGTTATTGGCATTTCTCTTGCCTGTGTACAGAAAAGAATTTTCTTCTTTGGCATTAAACTCTGTAAGACATCTGTACCCTGTAGCTGGCAGGGACTCTTGTTTGCTAAAAAAAAAAAAGAGTGAGGTAATGAAATAGTGAGGAAAACAGTCTATTACTCACCGGAACAGGCGTAGTACGGTGCATAAAGAAGAAAAGTATATAAATCACTAGAACAAACAACTAGATCAAAAATTAAATAGTACATCTGGACATGATAAGTCATTGCTGTCTTAAGGTATTCAGAACCCTCTCCTGAGCTTTAGTTACTTGCAACTATTCTAATGATTGTATAGCAACACAGAGTGCGTGGATTAATAGAAATCCTGACCTTTCCAACTATTTTTTTTCCATTTTATCCTAAAAATATCATTCATTTTCTCTTGCGTATTGAGGAACATCTGTCTATGTACATAAGAGAGAATACATGGATTTCATTGCTCACCATTGACTGACCAGTGTTATGTTAATACAGCTTTAATACATGACAGAGCACTGTGACTGCATTACATTTTTCATGTTGTCTTTGAAGGTAAGCAGCTTGACAAAAGTGATACTCAGATGTTAGTACTGGACTTTACAACTGTCCAACCTGCTTACCTGCCTACTTCAACTGCTTATTCTTACATGCTTTCAGTAGCCTCCTTCAATCACTGATTGATTGACATCATTATGACTCATTAGCATCATAACTCATCATCCAGAACTAATTTATATATATATTCAGATTAGTAAAGATTCCTGAGTCCATCCATTGCAAATCATCTGTTTATGAGCAGTTTTAGGATGATTCATTGTTCTAGATGTATTTCTGTGTTTTGAGTTTTTTGCGTGTCAGAAAGGACCTCAGAATCTCAAGACCTGAATGTTCTGATAGTTTCAGCTATCACAATATTAATTAGGGAATGTCTCAAAATGGATAAAACTGGGATAACCTTCAATCTGGTAAGTTGCAACGGGACAACTTTGAAGCACCAGTACCAAGTAAACAACCAGTGAGTTTAATTTTGTCAGTAAAATCTTCACTAATTTCAGCCTTCCAAAGTAGCCTCCTTTGTGTAGAACATATTGCAAAAATGTCACCTAAAGGTCACCAAAATTTGGTGGATAGGTTTTTACCTATCTCTTTGCAAAAAATTGGCTGATGCCTTCTATGTTTGTATCTTTTACTAAAATAATAGAGGCCTGGGTGCACTCACTGTTCACATGAAGATTGTCCTTCATTTATTTTGCACTTTGATTATCTTGCAGTGGTGACATCTAGAAGTTGTTTTTCCACATTTTTGCACGTATAACTTCACAAATTGTTCATTTGAATTCTTATTTGTTTGCTTTTTGGTCCACATATATGAAGAGAATCAGAAAAATATTTTCAAAGATAGCATATTGATCTATCTTCAACTTTTGAGACTATCTGATAAATCACTCTCAAATTAATGGTGAATCGGCAAGTTACTGCATCTTTTTATATCAATAAATAGTATTTGTATTTATACAAAACAAGATTCACGGAATTATAATTTTCTGTGATTAGAGATTTCTTGGAAGATAAAGGAAAAATATTTTAGTCTCTTTTTTGTATGCATTAATAGCTAGGTATGTTAAATGTATGCTACAAATATTATTTGTACCACGCAACAAAGTGGTTGTGTTTTTTGTGCCTTGCATTTTTTGTCTTAGACCCATTAATATTGGTCAAGTAATCTAATCTCAACAGTCACATACTTTTTCAGATATCTTAGCAGGGAATCCATGAATTGTTTTGGCATGGAGACTAACCTTTCACCCCTTGAGGTGGTCCTGTCAGAACATAAGAGAAGGTGCGTAAGTGGATTCGTGTGCAGAAGCAAGCACTGCTGATTCCCTCTTCAATGGCTTCTGTGAACATCATATTCTCACAGTTCTCACAGTAATACATCTCTGCGCATAACTGAAATAAATGTATTTCAATGTTGTTTTTTTCTGCATTTTTTTTAATTTTCTTTTCTAAAGAAAGTTTTCTGCTGCATGCTAAGTGCATATGCAGTGTAATACAATGTGAATGCAACTAATGAAGAACAGTATCCTAGCACTTTAAGCACTAATGGCTAATAAGCTGACTGTTTCCTGGCAGTTAATGGCCATCTGTAGGAGTTCTTAATCTGCAGGCTATTAACTGCCAGGAAATTATTGTCTTGGATGCTGTTATTCCTCTTACAAATGTAAAAGATTTTTCCTTTCCACTCTCTTCACCATCCTGTCATATTGTCTTGCAATCCTCAAATAGTCTCTGTGATGTGAACATTTTTCTTGACTGCATAAAATTTTTATAGCTGTTCAAAGTGTTTTCTGCATTTCACAGAGCCAAAAAAAAAACCCTCTTTGCCTTAAGCAGTCTATAACTTGAGGCTGCGATCTGGTATTTGTATCTATGCATAAATTTTGTTTAATCATAGAATCGTTATGATATTTGAATATTGCTAAGCATGAGATTTTGAGCATTTAGAAAGAGTGCAGAGAGGAATTAAAAATAGCGTTGTGGAAGGTCATCTTCATGTTATGTTCAATTGGTGATGTAGAGAGTCAAAGAGGAGAATGCAAAGGACTGGAAGGGCGAAGTGCAGAACAAAAAGCAGAAGTAATTATAGCAATGTGTCAGCTGAAATAAAGTTAGTAATGTGAATACAGCTGATTGTCAACATATAGCTTACTTAACAAACAAATTTATCCTAGAAGATGCATTGACTAAATCCGAGTGAGATCTGTAGAGGCAACTGTTAGAAGAGCGAGTTGATCCAATACAGATCAGTTAAAGAAGCAAGACCAGAGAACATCTTGGCTGATCCCCAACCAAAAATTATTGATCAGCTCGTAAAATTCCTTATTAAATTGTTAACAGTGGACTATAGTATCTGAATGCAAACTATCTGATATCTCTATTCTATCAGGAAACAACTGTTCCTAGGTGAAAAATAACAGGGAATAATAATTCATTTTTCATCATGTCTTTATGTTTCATACTTTAGTTACAAATTCTAATTACGTGAGGGAATTAAACAAAATTGGAAATGTACCAACGAAATTAATAAATGGCACATGTTTGAACAAAAGCATTACATGACAAAATGACAAATGTCTTTTAAAATATCATTGTACAATGCAGTTTAAGCCACATGTTGAGAGAATTTATGATGGCTTTGTTGTGCAAATCGTACTTCATTTCAGACTCTCCTCTTTTAATTCATTTTAAAAACTTTATTTTGATTAGTTTGGAAATAAATTGGACATACATGGAAAGGTTAGTAGATCAATACTGATGGGTAGAAGGAGAATTGTGTGGATGTAACATATATTTGTCTATTATACTTGCACTAGAAACTACAGTGTCTGTTGGGGCAGCTGCAGTTTCAATAGGTTGCAGAGCTTCCATGTGGCAATGTTTTTTTCTCATAATTAAGAACATGTTTATGGATAAAACTAGAGAAAGAAGAGAAAAATGTTAGGAGTGATAAAATTAATGACTTCTCAGCAGAAAGTCTTTGAAGGCATGAAATGTGGGTAATTCTTCGTTTCACAAAGTATATTTAAAACTTCATTTTGGTTCTGATACATGTGTTTGTTTTTTTTAATATTGAGACTTTGGATTTGACTACTATGTCAAATAGTTTACTTAGGGCCAGTTTGTGAACTGGTTCACTCTTTATATAGGCAGCTATATAGTGGGGTAATAGAGATTGTGTGAGTAAAAATACATGAACAAAGAGAGAAAAGATGAAAGAGTTTCAAGTTTAAAATGTATTTAGTACTTATATTTGTCTTATTTAATACTTATATTTGTTTAGAATCCCTGAGTAGCTAATATTGTTCCCTTTGGCCAGGAAAAACAAGACAAGTCATCTGTGTACTCTCATCTGCAAGCTCTTTAGAAGGCCTTGTCATGCCTTACCATTTTCCTGCTAGACACTGAGAAATTCAATGTAAAATAGGAGGCTGAATTCATGATTTGTGAGGAGCCCTTCTGCTGTGGGAGAGATGGAAAAGTCATCAATGAGCTGAGAAAGTTGTGTTGTCCTAAGTCTACCTGGAAGAAGATTTCAGAAGCAGAAAGTTTTACTGCCCAGAAAGAGATAGGCAGTATCTGGGTGCCTGAAAACTGATCTCTCTCTCCTTTTTCAGTGTATCCAGAATTGTCTCACTTTTGACAGAGCCAAGCAGCTCCATGCCTATCTTGTATATGAGTGTTCCAGGAGATCCACAAACTCAACAATCATCTGAATGCATAAGCGGAAGATTTGATCCTTAAATTATTATCAGAATAGAAAATATAGTAAAACTGCATAAACTGTACTAAGGCAGGTTCTTTCTTCCTAAAAGAAAAGTGTGTTATCTTGGTGGTGGAATAAGACTGATGTCTTCTTCTACCCTTTCTGAGTTGTTGAGTCTCATGAGCTTAGCTTGAAAAATCAGACAACACCAAGGTAGGAAGGTTTTAAAGCTTTCAACGAAAACAGTGATTTAGTGTAAAAGTACAGTGTATGGAGGATGTAGGTATCAGTCCCCTCAATATGAAGAAGAGATTCAATTGAGTAGTCCAATCACCTGAAGGACAGCAGGAACAATTAGACTGTCAGATATAAAGGGAAGGAGTATGGGGAAACACCTGCCACCTCATTTGCTCGCTGTGTTTGAAAGCAGAACAGTCAGTGCCACCTCTGAAAGAAAAAGATGAAGAAAAAGCTCTTTCTAATAGTGCTGTCTTTGATCTGGTAATTCTCTTTCTAGAATTACCTGGCTAAAATTACTGTTAGAGCTAACGTATCTATATTCTGACAGTAAAGTGATTTCCAGATGGAAAATGAAGTGAATTATTCATGGAAAAGTGACTTTTTTAGTTCCCCGATTCAAATTAATATTTGGAGTGTCTACCTGAACATAATGGCACAGTGTTTTGAGTGGTATATTGCTGTCATTACTGAGCATATTTCCATAAGTGACAAAATAATCAACATTGCCACTTGAGTACTCTATGATCTTGCCAAATCAATGCTGGTGCTTCTCTTCTCACGTGTGATATCATTAATTTCAAATTCAAACTCTTTCACAGGTTTGCAGATAATTAGGGCATTTATTTTCCAAACATCTTTGGGAAGGTAAGAGAAGAAACCTGATGCCTACATTCAAACATGACCAAGGGAACCTGGGGAGCTCAGTCTTTTAGCTCAGCTAATGAGTTAATGAGCAGTTGAACCTGTGTTCCTGTGGTCTATTCTATATTGTAAAGATGATGTTCAACTTAATTCCTTTTGATTTTTACCTGGTGTTCTATTTTCCTCTCTTGTTCTCCATTTTGAAACTTCTTTTTCAATGCATGTCAATTATGCTCAGATGTAGAAAACCTCATAAAATCCTTAGGATGATGTTCATCTCCTCTAACCTTAGAAATCCTTAGCGGAGACATCCCCTGCAGACCTGATCACCTTGCTTACTCTTTATAGTGCAGTAAGAGATTTTTCTGTTCACTGCCCACAGATTACTGGCTTATTTTTGTTGTTTATTTTAAGATGAATCACCCTGTGACATGTGTGCTTATCAGCTATAAAGAGAGCCTCCAATGGCCAGCTCAGATAGCCGAAACTGTTGGCATATTTTGAGTTATTTTCTCCATTTTCTTACTGTGTTTTTTTACTAAGTTTAAACTTAATCATTTCTGCTCACCTGACCTTCATACAGTGAAAAAGCAAGCTGCATGCAATATATAGCTCTTTTGTAATTAGAAGAATGAAATAACGTTTGATTTTTTAGTAACTTCTTGTCTTTTCAGTATTCTATACCCAGAGCCTTTCTGATATCTCCTTTTCTTTTTTTTTCCTTTTTTTTTTTGTAAATATTCTTTTTCATGTAAAAATTGGACTGGAACAACACTTGTTTTTTAACTTTGAAACATGAAAAAATCTTATGTAAAATAAAAATATAAATAAAATAAAAATATAAATAAATAAATAAAAATAAAAAATACGAAAAAATATTTATGCATAGGAATACACTAAATATATTTATTGGCTGTTTGTATAATCATCACAAAGCATTACCAATACAAATTCTAAACTCAATCTAATTATTTTTTATTCAGTGTATATAAATAAAAAAGTGTACTCCAAGCAATGTCTACAAGTTATTTATGAAAAATGTTTTTTGTTACTGTTACTTTTTGTTACTTTGCTTCAGTGACCTTCAGTGATCTCTCTTTAGATTAGAAGATCATTCAGTGATCTTTGCTTCAGTGATATCCCATCAGTGTTTTGGTAAAAACTTGGTGAAAATGACAACTTCATACTACTCAAAGCAACTGTGATATGATTAACTGCAAAATTTGTTTTGGGAAGATGTCAATGTTTAGTTACAGAGTCCTTGTACCCTGTGCTGTCCTGGCAGAACACATAGACCTTATTGAAAGATAATTGCTTACAAATCTTCAGGGAGTGTTGTGAAACCTGTTAACTAAAGAGCTCCATTAAATATCTTTGTGGATCAGAACTTTCTGGTCAAAAATAAGACTAAATAGTTGAGATCAATCAGCAGTGTCAGGAAAGATCATGCCTATGATCTTGTGATATTTGAATAGGCTCTCTTAGAGCAAAAGAAGACAATGCAACAATGCTTGTCCTCCTTCAGTACTTTTTAGGCAATTATGGCTTTTATCAGCTTTTCATTGCAGTTGTATATCAACACAATACCATCTTGTGAAGAGTACTATGATGTTTGGGACATCCCATGAGGAAAATATATATGTAGGATAGCATGGGAATGAAACTACTGATTTAGGGGATTCCTTAAAAGTTGCATTAACTTTGAATATTTTCTAACTTTAGAAGAAATACAGTTTTCTGTTATATTATATATTAGCAGTCAAACACATTGCAGGGCTTTTTTTTTTCTTTAGTTTTGTCTGTTAAAATCAACAGGCCTTCAGAAAAGGACATGAGCTCAGCAGCAACAGTTTCCAGGTATAATCCCTAAATTGTTAGCTTTGAAAAGAAGAGAGCTCTACCAAAACTGCAAGGTGATGAAATCTGGCAGCGGGTTTCCAGTGAGGAAATGGCGATGGACAACATCTGTCAGCATTTAAAAACAGACAATCCTCTGCTGACCTCTTAATCTTGTTCATTACAGCTGAATGGTTTGATAATGCAATAGTCCTTCACAGTAAGTAGCCTTGCCTTTTTTATTTTGTTTTATAGAGATGAATTTATATAACTGCCTTAGGGCTATTATATAATGCATCAGGAAGTTCCAAAGAAACTTCATTACTTTCTTTATGGGCAAGACTGATGCATATTTTGGATAACTTAACTGTCTAAGTTAAATGTACTTGTACTTTCTTTTTATTTGAGGAGTAAGAGAAGGAAAGGCTTTTCTGATGTACATCTGGAATTGCCTCTTAAAAGCAGAAAGACTTCCAAGCTATTGTAAGCCAAGTAAACACCCACTGGAAAAAAATATTTTATTGCCATACTATTCCTGGTGGATATTTTCATTGGTTTTATTTTTTCAAGTTGTAGTCACATCATTTGCATGGATGAGATTGCGTAATTGCCATTGATTTCTACACAGAATGTTTTTGTATAAAACAAGAGTGATGTAACTCTTTGAACACTAGTATTTTCCCTCTTGCCAGTGACAAG
The DNA here is from genome assembly GCA_032353885.1 of Nothura maculosa. Lineage (NCBI taxonomy): Eukaryota > Metazoa > Chordata > Aves > Tinamiformes > Tinamidae > Nothura > Nothura maculosa. The sequence goes on along the minus strand of JAUBOD010000407.1, from coordinate 214,521 downwards.
ACATGGGTGGTGGTTCCTCTGGTTTGCTTGTAGTTTCTGGGAACAAAAGAACTATTTCCAATGGAGGGAAGTGGTGCTTAAAATTTGTTTTAACTTTTGGGTATTGCAGCTAGCTTCAAAGGAAAAAAAAGAAAATCAAATAATTTGGGATCATGGTCCTACACATCATGTTACAAACTGGTCACTTTCTATCCCGGTAATGTCTTTTGCTGCATGTATTTGTGTAGTAACTTCACACTTGTGTGAAACTGCCTTTATGTTCTTTTTCTGAGGTTTGAACTTGCTTCCAAATGGATCCCTCCTTATGCAAAAAGTCATTCCTCTATAAGTCTTACTGGATGAAATATCTAACTTGCATCTCTGCAAAATATTTCAGCTCTGTTGGAAACAGAGCTCTCGATGTACCTTCTCATCTCTCTGTTTTTAGGCTACTCTATTTGTCATTTAATTCTGTATTGGAAAAATTTATTTCTGAAAAGCTTTTTAAGATATACTTTGTATGAGAATAACACATATGAAAACTTGTTTCATTAAACTGTCACTGAAGTAATGCTATTTGTAGAATCAGACTGATATATACCTCAACATTTCTTCCAGTCCTGTTAAATGATAAGAATAATTATATTGAACAAAATCAGTGGCTTACCTGTGGCTTACTGTTCTATGCAGGAAGGAGAGGAGGAAGAATATAATTCACGGTGTATGATTCTTCACCTTTATAAGATGAAAAAGTCTACTTTTGCAATGTTCCACTTCATCAGTGCCTGGACACATCAACAAAGGCAATTATCTGTGCCCAAATTCTGCTTCAGGTACAGAGCACCATCATTCATGGGAACTGAGTTCCTGTGCATGAGAGCAAAGTATCTCTATTGGTTTAAAATACCAGTTTAGCACAGTTCAAATTCGATTAACCCAAAACCAATATGAATTGGAAGAAAAAATCCCAGCCTGATATGCCCGACTCAAACGTGTTGAGCAAGAGATTGGCAAGTGCCTGATTATCAAACGGAGGTGACTTAAGTGAGAAGAACTGGGAGCCTCGGAAGAACAACTATGGAGCTCTTGAGCAGAGCTGACTATGTAATATCTTCTCTGCTTTCTTGATGAGGAACAAAGTTCTTTATAAAAAAAGATAGCTTTTGTGAGAGAAGATACTTCCTAAACTTTGTCTTCTGTATAGAAAAGCATGTCTTTTTATTGCTTGGAATAATATTTGTGTTCTCTCATCATTCATAAAACTCTCAAGTAAGACTATGAATCTTCTTCTGTTTTGGTGGAGGGATGCTGCTTAATTAGTGATAAATAAGCTTAACTCACTTTTTGTGAGAGAAAAAAAAGAAGCAAAAAATGTTGTTAACTATGTAGATTTGTAACTAATGAGACATTTCAAATATTTTCATACATTATCCTCCTCATTAATTTGAAGGCAGATACTGAATAGATATTTAGTACAAAGAATTATACTGTGACAACTCAATATTATTTTTCCCATGGTATTTCAAATCTCTTGTTTCATTTGGTCTTTGCTTAGCTTAGCTGTAGGTTTGTTGATTGTCAGATCACAATGGGAAGATGAATTACAGATACCAGTGGTAATCAATTGTTTTCATGTACCAATGTATTACAGACAAACTTTGAAATAGAAACATTGTAGGATTAAAATGTATACTCACTTCACAATACCTAACACTGTGTCTACTTTTTGCTTTCATTTCTTTTAGCACACTATGTTTTTTAAATTACTATGTACAGTAAATTTTTCATAACGGTTAGTACATAATGGCCTACCGATGGGCCACTTTCAAACAGAGGGACTGACAAATGGCATGATCCTGCAAATTTCGTGGAAATGGACAGGAATGGTGATTCTATTACATCCCTCTCCACAAATCTTGGCCTAGTCATATCAGTCCAGAGTTGCCCTCAGAGCTTGAAGGTTTGATTTGCTTGGTAAGTTTCTTGTAAGATTTTTCTGCATACTCCAGCTGGAACTCTTATTGTTTGCAGTATCTTGAAAAGAACTTCCATCTTATTTTTTCTTCGTAGCATAACTTTACAGTGGAGTAAAATTATTTGTTTATTTTTCCAAGGATGTTTTATTTATCTTGCAATATTGTCTGTATATTTTGATGGTGACCCTAATGCACTGAAGGGTAGAAGAATTTTGCTTGCCATTTGTCACAAAAGTCCGTTTCCGGAAATAGAAGGTTTTAAAAAAATTTTAACTAAAAATATAAAAACATGAAAATTTTCCAATGAATTTTAAAAATTATGATGGAAAGAATTTTCTGACCCTTTTGATCTGAAATATCATAGTGCTCAATCAAGTTACAATGAAGTAAAGTTGCAAATGATAAAAAGATAAAAGCAGAAACAAATTAAGGTTGATTTACTTTCATTGCTCAAGGGAAATAAATGTAAAATCATTATGCAATCACATACGAAGCGAAGGTATCCAGTCCTTTCAGTTTTCATAATCAGCAGTGCTGTTCACTTGATAGGTAGGGAGGAAAGTTGGAAGGTGCTTCTTTAGCCAAATGTACCTTTCTAAAAATAAATTCTCCAGGAGGATGCAGTATTATTCTCTAGAGTAAGAGTATCCCAGAGACCTGAATTAACATCTTTTTATCATCCTGGAGGACTATATCAGCTAACAGGACTGAGTCAAAACTAACAGAGTTCGCAGTCTGCATTAAGGAGCAGAGTAGCATCAAAACAATTTGTAAGGTAAGCATAAAAGGAGTGTGTTAGACCTGGAGTAAACAAATTCTGAAAACATAAAATTAGGTGGAAGATTTAGAGTCTATGATGTTACTTAGAAATCAAACCTTGCTTTGGGAGTTAATTGTAGTTGGAGATAAGCTATCCTGAAAGGTCATAGGGTTTCCTAAAGAATGCATTTCTAGCCTTAAAGATGTGGGAGCAAGAGAAAAAAGTTGGAAGAAAATTATTGAGATATACTCTTCATTTTGAAAAATGGCAACATGGAAGCAGAAAAGAATGACTAACATAAAAAAATACAGGGGGATTTGTAAGGCATATAATAATAGAAAAAAAAGAGAACTTGTAATAATCAAGCAAATACTATCCATTTGTGTTATGTATAGGTGATACTAGGAATTTAAAGGATGCGGGATATCAGAGGTACTGTAATTCAAACACTGATAAAGTGCCTCACAGCTGCACTCTTGAAGAACCCTTACTATCCTTAATTGCATGTCCATATTACGGGTATGTGTAAAAGCTACTGTCTCTCTTCATTATAAATGAGAATACTGAGAAATATAAATCTCCAAAATAAAATATCCAACACCTCATCAGTGATCACGTTATATCTTGTATGTGTAATACAAGTTGGCACTGGCATCTGTTTCTCCATAGTCAGCTTTCTTTTCCCAAAAATCTGATTACTCCCATTTGGATTTTGTGGAGGGGTTGTCTGAGGATATAGTTTCAATTAGAGGTGTTTTTGGAAGTATGTATGTGATCTGTTAGTAATGGTGGTTAAAAGACTGAATGGATCGTTGCCCAATCATCTGTTTATGACTTTGAAGGATGGCGAAAATTTATTTCAGTAGAGATTTTTCATGCTGCTTTGAACAAAGCCAGCACAGTGAAATGTTTCAGCCTCTTCCTACATTAAAAGGCTCATAGGGTAACAAGTATCACAGACAGCACTAATACTTGTCATTGAAACTGTATATTTTCTAATAGCTTCTGTTGTCTGTGCAAATTCTACCTCTCTGTGTGTTAATACACAAGATCCTTGCTTTGGAATTTGCACTGAAACTCTGAAATCTTCACAGAATCACTACTTGCCTTTCTTTTCTCTTTCCCTTTCTGCTTCCCTTTCTCTTGCACTTCCCCTTCCCTTCCCCCTTCTCCTCTCCTTCTCCTTCTCCTTGACTGATGCATAGACTGTGTGGGGGAATAGAGATTTTCGATACATGTATTCTGCAGTAGTTGACTATAAGGTATTATTTAAGCCTTTTGAGGAAAGGTAGAAAATATACAGCCTTTGGAGCTAACTCCAGAGGTTGATGTACTTAGAGTGTATGTTCTTGATACTACTGTGACACTCAAAAATAGGTAAGATTTGCATAAATTTGGGGACAAACACTTTTTGCCTGGCTCCTCTGCCATCAGAGGAGATGAGCAAGGATAAAAATGTTTTCTTGTACACAGCAAGTAGAGGGAATGGAGAAAGTGTAGCCAGTATAATTCAATGGGATTCTTATTAGACAGTTAAAGTAGTAATCTCACAAAAGGAAATGTGATGTTAGCCTATTTGTAGTGAGTGAATGTTATAAATGTTAGTGAATAACTATCCATTACAGAATACAAATAGTTAATGGATATTATAATCATATGAATCTTTCTTACTCTCATGTTCTCACTGAAAATTTAACACTCTAAAAATCCTTTTGCTACAAAGTTGAAATTTTAGTATCAGTATCCACTTGATTGCAATAAGGAGGAAAGCATAGAATAATAAAGAATATCACTATACTTAAGAATTTGATTATAAATTGTAAGAAGAGTCATTTTTAAGCCTTCTCACATTAGAAAACATTGCCAGTGTGTAGTTTTGCAGTTTAACAGATGTGTTTGCAAGATTCAGTATAATAACTCCAATGACACTATTATACATCTCAAATAATAAATCACAGTTTCTATTAAATGTAATTACTTCTCCCAGCAGCATAGCAGCATAGCAGCATAGCATAGATCACTACACAACAAAAGCTCTTTTCTTACATTTAAGTACTCCCCCTTGCAGCTGCCATAGTAAAGGTGTGGCTGTTAGACAAGTGTGGTCAGTAATGGAGAAAGCTTCTAAAGATGAAAGGAAGATGTTATGCCAAAAGAAAAAGAGAATGAATCACATAGGGAGTAAACTGATTTACAGGGGAATCATTTGTTAGAGGTTAATGCTACATGACAGCTCACTGAGGAGAAAGATGGGCAGAAAATCTTGAAAAACAAAATTGGCCAAATGTCTAAAAAGGGTACATTATGTTACCTGCATTAAAACTCTATTAATGGGACATCTGTCTCATGGTGTTTTAAAGCATTTCACAAAGAAAGAGATCATGAATGATAGCAAAAAAATGCTCCTAATCAAGAAAACTAAGCAAGCTCTGGCAGTAATATAGTGAAATTATTGTAAGGAAAGTAGTATAGTGTATGTAATTTTGGTTATTTTAAAGTCAGGGAAGGAAACTGGTAAATATCATTTAGGAAGAAAAATGAGATAAATATAACTCTTCCACACCAAAGAGATTTACATCTACTTTTGGTATATATATAAAAATATATATGTATATTTATTTATTCAAAACAAAGTTTTAAAAGAGATGTATTGGAAATATCTTAAGAGAAAGAAAATATGTCCAAAATCCTAAGGGACATGCAAAAAAACTTTCATAAGACTTCATTTCACTTTGGGAAAAGTGGTTAAAATATTTAATTGAGATGAAGCAACAAACCTAAATGAGCTACTTTGTGAATTCCTAATAAGTAGATAATCGATCTGTTCAGTTATGTGACAAAATAATTTAAACTGCTTCTAAGAGAATGGCATTTCCCAGAGAGTTTAAGAAAAGTAGAAGAAAAATATAGCTGAAAAACACTCTGATTTCACTACACTGCTATAAATCTGAAGGAGTTTTCAACACTAGAGACAAGAATCCACCTATACTTGAGCTGGTTACCCTTGACCCACCGTAGAGTGAGTGGACAGAAGAGGGATCTCTAGGAAATGGTCTTTTTTCTTCCAAAGCAGATGTGCACGGCCAGATAATAGGATCGGAGAAGGCCTGGTTTTCTCCACTGATTAGAAAGGAAGTTTAAAGTGATATGACTAGATACAACCTTGCAACATTAGGTGTGAATAATTCCCTTTGCTATGGTGTGACAGTGTAGGGAGTTTTGGAGTTCAAGTTCAGGTTTTTGATGCACAAGGCTGCTAGTGCTAGATTCTCCTGAGGAGGTTGGTCATGATCAAAAATTATCTTGCTTACTTCGTGAGATATAGCATTAAGAATTCCCTTAGCAAGGAAGGAGAAAAGATCCTTGGTTACTGCAGGGTCACTACTCAGATTGCAGCTCTGCCTAGGAACTTCCAAACATCGAGCTATCTTTGTCCAAATTGACTGTCCAAGTTGACTGTCCAAATACATTCCGCTCAGTTCAGTTCAGGCTTATTAAAGCTCTGTATACTAATCTTATTTTTTACCTGACTGTATTTCAATGGAGATTTTTTTTTCACATCAAAACTGGCCCGACATTGGGCAAGCTTTCTGGAAATTACATTCTTGCACGAGTTAAGATGACAAGATTTGCAAATGCATGAGATCCTTCTCTTAATAGAAATAACAAATATCTACATCTGAGCAGACCAATGTAAGTTAATTGATATCTCCCCATCTGCTTTCATTTTCTCTTCAGCTTTTTTTCACATACTATTGAAACTACTATGTTTTAAACAAAAACACTCTCAGAACAGGTTTATATTACAAAATAATCATTTACATGCTCAGTATCACCGGTCAGATTTGTATTACCCTCTGGGGGTAATGCATAGTGGAACCCCTTTATTTCAGCAGACCCCTATGCCTGCACGCTGTTACAGGATTGAGCTGGGCCACCCATGAAGAGCAACCTGCGCGCTTGGTAGTGCACTTCCTAGCAAGGTAACTTAGATGTTGTGTTGTGGCACTTGACTTTTTAAGCACTGATGTTATTGAACAGAGATCATACACAGATGGAGATTCCAATTCAGTTGTGGCTGTGTGCTTGGAAAAGCCCGCTATGAAAGCAACATTAATTTAGGTTGCAGTGCTCTAAGTATTCTGATACAGAGCAGAAACCAAATCACAATGGAGACTTTCTATATGATTTCTGACTCTTACTTGTTTAAGAGAGAACAGTGGAACAATATATGGTTGAAGTTAGGGTATCTGCAGTCTTTTACATGTCCAAACATGCATGAAAGTAAGCAGCAACTTCATAACAGCTTTCGTTTGGTTTTGATAATTAGGAAAACATAGGGACATTTTATAGCTTCTATATGTTCATTTCTAATTCCTTTCCTAAAATATTTAGAACAAACTATAAATCTGCTCAGAAGTTCCAACCAAAATTAAACAGCAACAATCAGTATCTGACCATATAATTTGTAATTTAATTGGGCTGCTTTGTAGGTCTCAGGATGCTAGGAATGAATTGCTTCATTCTCAAGGGAAGGGAAAGAAGCCCACTGTAGAAGCCAATATAAATCATATTTTATGGAAATACAACAATTTCACAGGAATATCAGCATTTTCAGGTAGCTTTCCCTGTGTTCATCTGTGTTTTACAAATGTTACAGCCTAATCTAAGGACATTTTAGAACTGCTGTTTTCATTGAGACCCTAATGAACTGTACTGCTATACTTGGTTAGCATTCTTGGCCCAGGTTAGCAGTGGAAAGTATTTCATATCTGATTTGGCTGTATTTAAAAGTTGAAGAAATTTAAGATGTATTCTGTCTTTCAAAACTTAAATTTCCTTATGCACAAAAAATAATTGTACTGATAAAATATCAGAAAAGTTACACATGAACATGTGATTGTCTTTGATGCTCCTCAGCAACTTTTTCTAAGCATTTTATGTATAAATAACAACATATAGAATCTAGCTTTATATAGCCTGTTGATTTGTTTTGTGATATTATAAATAGATACAAATGTTGCAGGATGTAATCAAAGCTCCACCACTCAACCATGAAGCCAGAAACTGAAAGATCAGCAACACAGTATAGGCACTATGTTTATATTTATATGCAATGTGGTTAATAACATTGCTGTTTCCATCCATCTTTTTAATGAGTGAGGGAGGAAAAATGATCCCATATAAAGTAAGAAGCTAATTTTTTTTGGCCAACTGATATTAGTGATGTTTCAGTCACAATTCTCTGGAAGGACCAAGGAAATAAGTTATCCAGGAAGTACATGTGCTCTATTAGAAGGACATTGTTGATATATACAAAATTCAGAATGCTACCTTTAAAATTGTATATGTCACCCTGGAAAATGATACTAAATTTAAGGCTTAAAGGAAGCTGATGGAATAGTGAAGACACCATGGGACAACTCCATAGCGATAATGAAACATATGCTATAGACTTACATAGGCTTTATTTTAATAGGACTCCTTTATTTTCTGTTCTCACTAATAACTGTATGTTGGAGATCCTCAGCCACTTCCTACATGCGGTCCATGGAGCAACAGAAGATTTTCAACCATCCTTCATATCCAGTATGCGACAACACTGAGAACACATTGAGGGCACAGAGCTAACTTGAATGAAGGTGGATGAAAAAGCTCCCACATTTTTCTCCTTATAAACATTTTGGCTGGACATTGAGGAGTCACTGTGAGTATATTTTGAGACAGAAAGAATTCTTGTTAGGATTTTAAAGTGAGTTTAGAGAAGTATAAGTATTTCTGAGTAAAATAAATTTCAGTAGTGTTTTGAAAGAAAGAATGTATTAATTTCATGTACATTTTCAGTTTATATCGTGTCTTTCAATATTTAAACATCTCTTTTATTCAAAGGCCCTGATGATGCTAAGCAAGTAGTAGGATTTCACCACAGAATGTATTGACTGATGGTGTCTGTTCAGTTTGATATCAAGGTAATTGCCCTAATAATTGGAATCTAAGGGTCATTTCTTGTTTAGACTTGAATTCTTAATATTATTATTAAGTTCTTAATTCTTAAGTTCTTAATATTGTTGCTGTAACTGTGGACTCTTTATACTTCCATACACCTATCTTTTAATGTGCAAATACAGACTTTCAGATTTTATGGATCAAGAGCATACTAAATACTTACAAATGCTTGTGCTTTTACTGATAGCTAGAGGTTGTTTATTTATGTTTCATGGTAATTATCAGTCCCTCACCTTCTGCATTAAGGCCAAAGTCTGAATTGGAAAGAAGATCTTTCTACTGACTTTAGCGGGAACAGAGTTTCACATAGGTTGACCATTTGATCCTTTTAAATCTTGTTTGCAGTTCTGGAAATCTGAGTTGCCAGGTTAAAATTCTCCTTTTCCAAAAATACAGCAAGGCAACAGCAATAATAGCACTGTAATTAAGATACTAACTGCTCTGCGTGTCAGTTTGTCTTGAATATTGCCTGCTTTTCCAGTCTTGGGGAACATCTAATGGGACTGTAATGGAGACATATAGTACATTTTTTAGGAAGCAAAGTATAGCCTGACCCACAGCTAGTTTTAATAAATCTACATCCTGTCAGGATCCTCTCATTCTCTTTATGTTTAATCTATTTTGCTATGACGTATTTCTTATTTTGTTGAATATCCTTTGTCATATTGAGAACAATAATGGCTCAGATGTTATGCATGTTGGAGAAGTAATATTAACATCATTTTCAGACATCCAAGATTTGACATCTCTCAGATAAGCCTTGGCTTTGTCCTCAAGAGTGTGCTGTCAAATTAAAGACATCACACGGTAAAGGAACAAGAGTTGAAGATCCAGGTTTATTAAAGGGATCAGTTATTTTCTGCAGTATTTCATAATGCATTCAAGAGTTGATATTAAACCAATTATGTTTTTCTAACCTGTTACAGCAATGATAAATTCCAAGAAGTTTTCTAAATAATTAAGTTTAAATTTCCTTAGAACTCATGTCTGGCTGTTTTCTTTGGATTTTGATTGTTTGTAGTTTTATTTTTTTAATAAACATTGTTTCATAAAGTAAATAGTGTACATTATTTTTATGACAAATTATTTTGCCAAATTTCTTCAGTGTATGTGAGATTTACCTTAGCATTTGATGTGAATTTAAGAATCTAACAGTATTTTACTTGGTACGTGTCTTTGTCCCTCCCCTGCCAACTTTTTTTTTCTTTTTAAACAGCAGAGATTTGCCAGCCGTTCCCTGAAAAGCCTCCTAAGCCTACAGGATATGTTATCAATAAATTGATAAAGGCTGAAGTTATTGGTATGTTTATCAAATAGCATCAACAGAGTAGTTCTCAGATGGATAATGAGTTCTGAGATCAATTCTGGGTTGCCCTAATTTTTTAAAATACTCTCTGCACAACTTATGGTGCATATAGCCCTCTGGACTCTTAAAACTCCTCAGCACCATGCATGGTGGGTGATACATCAGACTTTCTGCATTAACTTAACACAGGTGCAGGATCTGGCACTCAGTGTAACCAAGGGAAGTGATCTGATCTCCTGGCCATTCAGAGGCTTTGGTGGCACCTGGTGCTGTGAACTCTGATGTCTGTTAGGTTAAATGCAAAATACTTTTGCATTTAAGAAAAATAGCTTGTTTCATATAATTCATTGACCAGATGATGCTATACTTTGGGTCCTAATGCACAGACAGAAGGAGCTGGAGTTGAGTGATCCCTTTAGGCATGAAAGCTCTTTACAAAATCCTGCTCGGCAGCCCATATTTTACTGTGTTTTTAATAGAAATGCAGACAGAGAGTGACAAATTTTGTTTATGTAAGGCTACATTATTAATGGAAATAGGATGTAATAAAGACTGGAGGCATGGGTTTCTTGGAAAAGCACACAAGTACTTTTGTGATTTAAGTGTGAAAAAATCATCCTATTAGAGCCAGAGATAAACTTTGCAATATACACACTTTACAGTATACATTTACTTCTCTATACATCCACAAGAGAGAGATTATTAATTCTCCTCTGCTGACGTCAGGGAGAAGATTTATCCTTTTATTGGCTTAGGGTTTGTGAATGTTAAGGCAGTAAAACTAAATGTAAATAATAAGCATTACATCCCTGATTTTTAGCTTGCACCATATGGGTTTGCTTTTCAGATTACTAAATTGTTTCTCTAAATTGTCCTCAAATGAATGTAAGGCCTGAAATTAACTCTCAGGACTTCACTGTTGTTGCAAACCTCTCTGTGCATTTGCTCAGGGTCAACTCTCTGAAAGGTCAATTATGATGATCCTTGTACTTGGTCTGATGCTAGTTTTTATATATGCATCTATTGCTCCACAGATATTGTTTCAGGGTGCTATGGAAGGAGCAGCAAGGAATTCACTTTGAAAAAACAGATGTATAAATTCATCTTTCTGCTGCCAACCTCTTGCTCTCATACCTAACACAATGTGGTTTCAGTTGTTTGGGAGCAGTATTAAAATTTGTTATCTCTGAACTCCTTTGCATGTTTTCTTTCATTTTTCTTTGTGAAAAGGACTGCACTGAGAGTGGTGTCTCAGTTTTGGAGAAATGCTGGAGGAAACCAATTATTCTACTGTTTTTTTAAGGAAATGAATTGTTCTACTATTTATTTTTCCTGGAAAAAAGAGTTTTGGTGCTTTTGGCGATGACAGGAAGAGACAGGAAGGTGAATACAGGCAGCTTCCAGCTATGTTGTGCCTCTGGCTTGGCCCCTATTAGTGCTTCTGAAGAAGTTCCTCAAAGGCCTTGGGAAGCAGGATGTTGTCACAGTATACTTTGCCCATATGTACTGTATCAGGAATTTGGGACTGGGCCATACAAAGTGTTCCTAGGCAGCTGTTTGTTTGTCCCAAGGCCTCATTTCCCAAGCAGGACATTAGAAAGAGAAAGCAAGAACTATGCGAGGCCTGGAGCTTGTCCAGGAAGATGAATTTGAGCTATTCTTTATTACTTTTACCTAACGATTTTTTGAATAGGCTTGTTATGTATGATTAAAATTAAAGGAAAAAAAAGACCAAGAGGCAGGTTTATATTTTAGGTAAGTATGGCCAGTTGAGAGACTGGATGGTTGAAATCATGCTTACAATCCTACTGACTGCTTGCTTTTGTTGGTGATATCTAAACTGATATCTAAATCGCAAAGATAAAATCTTCAATCTTACCCCTTGCATTTTTGTTTCAAAGGCTATCTAATTTGTTTTAATGATTTGGGTGAGGATCTCCTGGACCATTTGAGGCTATTCGTGTGGTTAGGACCACAGAAAATATCCCTGTATGAATTCAGTTTTCAGTGACAACCCCTGCAGTAATTTTTTTCCTTTTTTATTATTTTGACCTCTGAAAATGCAACAGTCCATAGATTACATTAATGTGTGCTGATCTAATGGCTGTTTTATGATGTTACTGCAGTTACAGTGATGATATGTCCTGTCTCCCTAACGTCCTGTAGCTGCTCTGCTGCCACTGTCTGAATCAGACACTTGACTTATATTGCTATAGGGCTGTACAGCACCGAATAAGCAAATGGAAACATTAAACGCACCTCAGAGTCCAAGCTGTGTTGTTGCTGTTCGCTGCAGAAATACCTAACATTTTGTTCTGACTGAAGAGTGATTGCCAACTGGCCCTATCTTGTCCTTAGCAGCAAGAGTGCAGAAGTGCTCCTGGCGTACAGGAGGAACAAACAAAGTTCTTCAACTTGCTCAAGATTTTAGCCACAGATTGCAAGGTTAAGGATATTGATGTCATCTGCAGCCACATTCTTTTCCCCTCAAGAAATCATAAGTTTGATGTGATACAGTAAATATCTATTCAGGTGCACAAGTTGGTGCAAGAAGCACATACCCTTAATCCCAGGTGATTTCACAACAGTGCTGTGTATACTTAAGTAAATGAGGATCTATTGTTATCCTTTCTTCCTTGATAAGCATCCAAGAGTTCGTCTGTTTTATGTCAATCTATTCAGAATGCAGCAGTCCAGATAGTCGTGCTTTGCAGTTATGCCTCCCTTGCTTATTTACAGTAATGGGTTATAAAGGCCAGATTAAATTTAGCCATTGACCTATTCACTTGATTATCTGCTTTCTGGCTGTGTTTGTGAGCTGTTTCAGATTCTCTATGAGTAGATAGTATTTTGGAGTTAAGCTGGAAACAAAACCCTTGTTACAATAGGTGTCAAGGACAGGATTGTATTTATTCCTTGCTTTGTCTGTCTGTCTTTCTCCTTCCTCCTTCCATTCCTTTCTTTTCATTCCTTTCTTTTCTGCCTGGTACTTTTTTTTTTTGGTCTTTTTCTATCATTCCTCTGAAAACTAGCAGTCTTTTTCTCTTGTTGTTTAGCTTGCCTCATTTCTTTGTAGGAAGAAACTGAGAACTTAATTACAAGAGGGACAAGCAAAATAAAGGTTGTGAAAGCCATTACATGCCTCTGTAATTAATGTTTGGTTATCTTTCCAGTTGTGGCCTCATTAACAGTGGTGTAAACACAGATTGATGTGAAGACAAGCAGATACAGAGCTCCCATTGTTGTAGATTTGTTGGTTAGCAGGAATCTAGAGGTAGGTCTTGCTCCCTTGATTGGGGGATTTGCTCCTTTTAAAGTTGAGCTACACAGGAACACAGGAACACAGGAACACAGGAAGCCCTGTTATGAAACACTTATTTCTTCACATTAAGCCTAGCTCTGGGATGCTGAAGCTGTCCTTCAGCACAGCAACCATCTCCTCAACAGATTTCCATTTCTCCTAGCAATAAGAATTACAAATATGAACTAGAAAAAAAGTAATAAAGTAGCTATGTTCTCCATGAGGTTGGAGGAGAGCCTTTCAAAGACAGAGCGGTTCAAAGGTGTGTTCATCACTCAAAAATTCAGCCAAAAATGCTTGTGATTTTTATCTGCCTTTTGTTGACAGCTCTCCTCCTGCTGCATACCATTACCCACCATGTCCCTCCTCTGAGTTCTGCCTCAGTGTGGCGTGACTGAGAACTGATGTCTAATGTGGTTCAGATTTTTTAAAGCTAGGAGTATGTCTGCCCTTCAGCCAAGGGTGTGTTTGCAGTTTGTGTAGACATTCCCTAGCAAGTTTTAATTTAGCTAGATTGGATATTGATAGCAGTTTAGCCACTACAGCCTGGAGCACAGCAGAGACACAACTCCCAGTGCTTTAGCTCAGTTCTCAGGCAAGTTTTCTCAGCCTGCACTGAGCATTAAAGTTGCTGCAGCAAGTAGGCAGCATAGCTGGCTATCTAATTTAAGGGAAGCTTAAGTGTACCCTTATGAGGTGAAGTGGCAGTCTGGCTGAGTACTGATTTGTAGCTGGCTGATTCCTAGTTCCCCAGAGCTTATGTCACTTTTCTAGCATGCACTCAGCAGAAGCTGACTGTTAGATCTGGCATAATTTTACAAGTTAATTTTACTAATCATCACTCCATCTTAGCTTCAAGGAGGTTTCAAACATTCTGCTGTTTGACAGAAATATCTGCTTCCAATAGCTATACTAAATATTGCTGTACTTCAAATATATTTTTAAAGTTAGTAACTGTGTAAATGTGTGCTAACTGATTAACCTCAAATTGATGTGATTGTTGTATCATAAGTAACCTATTAAGTCTAAATTAGATCCTTGTTTGCCATATTTGAAATAATTGACACAATATTTCTTTTTTTCTTTGTAATTTTTCTGTATAATTTTCAAAACACAAATATTTTCTGTGTGTGGATTTTTTAGAGGAAATGTACAAATCTCCTCACAGAATCATTTTACAGCTGCTTCTTTAATGACATTAATTTGGAATTATTGGCCTGAGTATTGCTCATTCATGCTTAAATTTGTACAGAGTTGTCAAATGCAACTCAGGTGAGGAAATAATAGATTAGTTGAGAATAGGCAATTACTTGCCTCCATTGATGTCCAATTTTATTTTGTAATCTGAGATTAATGAGTTTAATTGAAGTTAATGTAGGGCATATCTTCATAAACTTTCCAGAACCTGAGTAGCCCTACTGATTTATTGCTTGTAGTTGTGTTAAATATCTGGCATGTCTTCCCTTTGTTATATGTGTCCAAATGAAGATTTTTGTTTGTTTGTTTGCAGTGTTTCTCTTTTAGATTTATTTGGCAAATTGTGACTTTATTATAGTGCTATGCTCAGGTATAAATTATTTTCAGATAACCAGAGAAAATGATTGTCTTATCTGAAGGAACTTCAGCTTGAAAAAGATGAGTTACTCACCAATATCAAGAAGTTATTCTATTGTTTGAGTGTTTTTGTGCATGAGAGAAACATAGAAGCTAAATATGATGTTATTTTTTGTATTCCATTTAACAGTACAAACTTTTTTGCTCTTGTTTGCTGGGAAGACCAATTAAGGAACCTGCAGTGCAATACGGTAAGCAATTGTGATAAATAAGCTGTATTGAGTCTTCCTGTCCTATCTCACAAATTAGTAAAAAGAATTAAGTAAATGTGATTAATCTATTTGTAGAAGTATCTACCAACTTTTGGGACTTTTATATGTTCTTTACCATCACAGAAACACTATATAAGTATGTTGATCAGCATCTGAGGTAGACTTAATTAAATCAATATTTTTATCATATCTACCTGTTCCTGTAATACTAATTTATTAGCTAATTGATCAAAGGTGAAATAAAATTAAAGGTTCTCTGTTAATTTAACAGTACCTTAGCCTTGCTGATATCCACAGAGACCTGCCTGTGGTAGCCATGTAAATAGTTACATAAATTCTAAATGCCTTATCTTATAACACTAGATTAAAAAAAATACAAATAATCCATGCACAGAACTGACTAGATATTCTGCAACCACAAATTGAGATAAAACAAGAAACTAGAATACAAATATTGTTCATTTGTGGAATGAAAATGGAATGAAAACAGAAGTCATAGTCCTAGAAAGTATCAGGTTGAGCTCTAGTTGAGCGACACGTCTATTTTGCTGCTGTTGTAAGCAGCCTCTCAATATACTTATGAGTTTTCAGCTTTCTCCTTAAAATATGTAAGTTGTTCTCAGCAAAGCAGTGGATAGGAAAAAATGGTAAGGAAGCTATGTGAAGATCTGGGTTGAAATGGTGCTGGAGAGAACATCTATTCATATCATGTCTAAGAGAGGAGAGATGGGAATGGTAAGGAAAGGGATGGGGAGAGCGATGCAGATGATTGTGAAAGCAAGCTGCTTCCTGCAATTCCATCATCACAACTGCTGTTTGGTCCTGTCAATTGATGCCTTTTGCTTTGTGTCTGCTTTCATTAACATTTTTGGGCTAGATTTAAATTTCTCTGCAATCAACAAGAGCTTTTTTTATTCTTTGATAGTCCTTGTGTTTGAGCCTTAAGGGAAAGGGACTTTTTTTTCCTCTCTCTTTTGTCTACAGCATTTAACTTGCTCTTGTAACTGGATTTGATTCAGTGCCAGAGGTTCAGTTCAGTATTCCTGCTAAAAAGCCCACTGAAACAGAGGTGGGTGGATGTTTCTGACGATGAGTTTGCTTCCAGAAAGTTGTAGGTTTGGCCTTTTCAAACCTATTCATAATTTGGAGTTGAATTTAGTAAATAGAGATGAACTAAAAAACAAACAAAGCACTGATGAGGATCTTCTTCCCAACATTTCCAAAACAAACAACCTTGCTTTTCTAGTCATAGCTTGCCAAGAATACCTTAAGTACTTTTTGTAGATGACCGGGGGCAAGAAGTCCATCGTTACATCTTGATACTGAGAATGTGACAGCCCTTGTGTTTCAATTGCTTTCTTTCTTTATGGAGACCAAAGACCTGAGCTATATTTCTGTTGTCAGAAATGTGCTTTCATTACTGGTCTGCAGAATGTGCTTTCCACTCTGCTCCTGAAGCTGTTTTGCTTAGTACAACTAGTTAAACACTTGCTGGTTTGAAGGGAGAAATTCCATAGCTGCTTTTAAAAACCTCTATGATGTACCTGTTTCTTCCCTTGCTTCTCCCAGATTGTGAAGTGCAATGGTGAGGCTCCCAAGAGGGACAGAAGCAGATCAGTCAACAGCTGTAGGACCTTTCCTCCAGGTGCTCCTACTGTGGCTGGAGAAAAGGAGGACTATCATGCGAGGACTTTAATAGAGAATCCTCATAAATGAGATTTTGATCTCATGTATTGAACAGATACTCACCAAGCTAAATTCCCGTCAATTGAATATTGCTATTTTAATGCAGTCCTGGCCCATTGTAAAAATGACTACATTTATGCTGCAGCAGTACATGCAAGGCTAAGGAGTATTCATTTAGGTTTCCACATCCTGAAGGGGCATGGATTCCTGAATCAGAAGAAAAGTGGAGAAATTACATGAAATCAAAGTGACTATACATAAGCATTAGAACATATGTTCATTTAAAATGGTTAAATAAATAGTTAATGTAATTTAATGGGAAGCTACAGAAATTGCTATAGAAAGCTCTTCGTAGTGGCAGGGCTTGTGAAACCCCATGAATACTACTGGTAACATGGCTAAGGGGAAGCTATGACTGAAACAAGTCAAGCAAGTGCACAGAAAAGAGCTATTTCTCACTCAGTTCAGAGAAGTGAAATTCCTTGTTCAAACTAGAGCAGGGTGAATTGGAAAGGAAGCCACCAGGCAGAAAAAAAAAAAGGAGAAATAGATTGCTTCCATTAAACAGGTTGCAAAGGACTATGCTGACAAATATTATATACATCATATGCCTTTAAAATATAATGGCTCCGATTTATAACAACAGCTGGAAAGGCTGGATTCAAATAATTTTCCTCTCTGATGTCCATTTGTGATGAATACCGCAAAAAGAATTATGCAAGCTGATGATAGTTACAAAAATGTAACTAAGAGAGCTACTGCTTGGAAGCTGAAGGTAGAAAACCATGATTATCTTAGTTACATGGCTGATTTTATGTTGAAAGCCTTAGTTTTCTGATTCTGAAAACTAAGGCAAACCTATGACGATTGATATTTATAATATATAAATATATTATAAAAGGAAAGCAATATATATAAACATGAATAATTAGCAAAGTCTTTATCTATGGTATAATTGTAAATGTTAGAGCTCCATTTTGGTTTTAAACTGTGGAAATACACAGAAAAAAATGCCTCCAGATCATTCTGTTTTGCTGCAGAAATAATTCTATTTTGCTGTGATAGAAACAAATAAGCTCTTTTTATATTTGTAGCTTCAGGAGTTTTCATTAAAATCAAAATCCTTTTTTTGGGTTAAAGATAATTTTTAACTTTCATTTGTAAAATATATCCAGAAAAAAACATGTCACGACTGATAGAAGTAAAGAAAATGTTCTTTCTCTTTTCCTTTCTTTCTCTCTCTCTCTCTCTCTCTCTTTTTTTTTTTTTTTTTAAGAAGTAACTAGTAACTTAGAATATGTGTGCTGTGTAAGAACGTGTGCTCAAGTTTCATGTTTCAGGTAATCGTCTTTAAAATAATGAGAGTATAGATTGCATCAGTTAGTTCAAAAACTGCTACGCTATTGGTAGGGAGAAAATGGGATTAGAGCCAGATTTTGACTGTGTTACTGCCAGAGTCTGTATCAGATTTAAGACACATGCTTCTGCAAGCTTCCATGAAGGCTGTGAAAAAAGTTTTTATACAGAGTTGGATTACAGCTCTCTAGCTCAAAACACTGGCCATTACACTACAATCTTAAAAGGCTGCTGTAACACGGAGCACAAAATAGAGCAGATCTTTAAATTTTCGGGACCACAGATGGATTTTGAATACCTCTTTCTGTCCTGATGGAAGATATCTCAACTTTATTAACTGGAATCCACAGCTGACTACTTGTGAGATTATATATGTGTGCATGCAGATATATATCTATATAAACTTTTATCATGATTTTCTTTCAAGTATATCTAAAAGCTTCTCCAAGAAATGACATTCTTTAGAGGAATTTATAATTGTTTTGAACAATAGAGTTAGATAACTTACTCTCATACCCTGGAATTCTTTGTGAGTTTATAACAGAAAATCTGGAAGCTTTCTTTTTTTTTTTTTTTGAATTGGTGATAGAGAAATGCATTTCAAAACAGACACCTCCAGCTGTATCACAACAACTGCGTAGTAACCTGTGGATCTGAAACATCAGAATGTACAAACCGTGTGTGACTCTGAATATTTTCATGGTGTCTTTTCTACATCTGCTGCAGGGATCTGATTATGAGAATGGATCTGTGAAGGTAGGTGACATGTCCTTCATTATTATTGTAAATAATCCAAATTGCCAGAAGTATATAAAATTAATGTGCAAAGTGGTAGACTTTTTACTGTATTTTATTTGTGGTTGTTTAGTTTCACAGATGTTTAGCTGCCATAGAGGAAGGAGAATCTATAATGCAGCTTAATCCATACTCAGGGTTTAATATTGCCTTTTGCTGCTTATTATTATTTAATTAGTGTATCCTTACTTTCTAAATATCAGTTGTCCCAAAACAAAACAAACAAAAAAAAACTTGTTAAGTGAACTTGTTTATTTCAAGAATCTATGGTTGTAGGAATTAGTAGTCTAATAATGAATTTTAAAATTAAAATAATTATCTCAAAATAGTTGTTCATCAGTTGTCCACTTGTTTCTAGAAATCAGATTCTTCTTTTGTTTTGTTATGAAATATTACCCAAGACTAGTCATAGTAATAATAAAGCACATTGCCTGTGAAATAACCTTTCTTCTGAATGGTTAACACACAGAAAAAAAAAAAGAAAAAAAAAAAAAACCAGAGTGAAACCTCACCTTGAGGGTAGGATTTTCAGATCTGACTTTCTGAGACAATGTAAGAACATGCAGGAACATCACTGCTAAATATCAGAACTAAAAAGTGGAATGACAGTCTTAACATGGAGAGTATCCAAAACATGATTAATTCTGTGTGTGGCTCAGAACAAATTATTTGTTTTTTTGTCGACAGAGCAAAACAACTTAAATCTTTTGTTTTCACTTCAGAAAACCTCCAGCTTGCAAGGGAGGATCACGCACTTGTCTACAGTGACCTCTGTTTTAGAAAAGCAATGTTATGTATGTGCTTAATTGCAGATTCCTGTTGCCAGCACAAGAAGTTAGTGGCGAGTGGTGTGTGCTTCAGAGTGACTGGTGACTAACCCTTTTGCCTGCTCACTATTCAAAAGCTTTGAATTTGCTGAGCTTCAGCAATCAGTTCTTTGAAAGCATTAAGATTAGTGCAATCCATGTGTACATATCTTACCTTCACAAAGAGCATGACAAATCACTGGTTTCTTACATGAAGGAGTCACTTCATTTAAATCAGAAATCAATTTATAATAGAGAAGACTAACAATTGTGTAATTGGATATGATGATAATTCTATTTTTGCATGACACAAGTTTATTCAGCATACTAGTAAAGCACGAGTTAAAGTTTTTAACTGATTTTTGAAACTATGTCCATTTTGCCTAGAATGATTGCAAGAGCTCTTTTTGCTATTGTACCTAGCTGTTATTCATAGTTTACAGCTTATTCACCATAATAGCATTGTGTGTCCAACAGATGCAGAGCTTTATTTGCTTTAATATTGTTAGCTACTGATGTCAAGCAAGCACAGTCTAGCCATAGGGTATTCTCACAGTATAATGCCATTTATTTGCAACCATAATAAAGATGCTATAATAAAGAAATAGCATAGTTCACACTATAAAGGGCTATGTTTCACATACATTAGTTGGTGTTTACCAAAACAAAAAGTCATTTTCTCTACTTGTTCAGGTTCTTTCTGTATGGACACAGATTCTTGGCTAACTTGCTCATTACTTTTTTTTGATGTTTTATTTAGTATGTTAGACTTCAAGGTTATTTTGACATTTATGACAACGGATTTTTGTGTGTGCATACATACATCCCACAAAAAAATCCTTCATGTTACAGTGTTTAATGGTAAGCAAGGCTACACCCATTTTTACTGATCCACCTCAGTTTTAGTTACAGAACACAGAAACAATGCAACCTTCCTTTAAAGCTTTTTACGATCTATGTTAATAATGCCAGAATAAAAGCCACAAAGTCAAGAAGGTAAAACACAGTTAATTAGAAGAAGCACAGAAGTTACACAAAAGCAACTTACTGTCTCTATCATCAGTTATATTAGTTCAAGTAACTGAGTTCTACATAGTAGATCCGAAGTTTTAAAGCTATTAATGGCTGTTAATGACTCAGGTGGTGTCAGTGTCATAGCACTTGGATTTTGGGGGGAATTAAATACTCTATATACTTCTTTATGCCTCTTCCACAAATATCCTAAATAACATGGTGAAGGTAAAAAGCTAACTTTCCCTAACCCAAAGAAATACTCATCTATTGTGGGTACTGTCATCTCTTTTTTTTTGTTTTTTTTTTTTTTTACCCTGAGTATGCACCAATGCTAGTTATTCCCTGCCCATTAGTCCCCGTTCTTCTTTCCTCTCTCTCTAAGTGATCACTTCCCATTCTTCATTCATTCATTCGTTCATTCATTAGCTTCCAGACCTGTATCACTTGACATATCCCTAGCGTACATTCACTTTTTCTGCTTGGGTTCTTTGGGTGCTCTTTATGCCTTCCTCCTTCCCAAGGAGATCGGGATATACATCCTCCCCATCAAGCCCTCAGGAGGACAGTCTCTCCCAGAAGATTCTCAGTGCCAGTCTTGGTGCCCTTGATGCCCCTCATTGCTTTCCAGCTCTGGTCTGCTTATCCCTACTTAGCTTTCTCCACTTCCATGCTCCTATCTCCCTGTTTTATTTCCTTTGGGTTTAGGCCTTCTTGCCTTTCCAGTTTCTGATTTTAGTCTCCTCCAATACTCTTAGGTCCTATTTTTTTCCATCAGGGTTTATCTTCTCCTTCCATACTCAAATCCGATGACTTCCTTTCCATGTTGCCCAAGCCCAGTAGCCTGAGGAAGAGCAAGGGAGCCTTCGCCTCTGTGGGCTAGGCCTATGCTCATCTGTAGCCACATCCTGCTCAACTCCAGGCTAGAGTGTGGTCAGCACAATCTGAAAAGAGCTTAGCTTGTAAACTAGAAGATCTCTGTGAAACATCTTTGGGTTCCTTTTATTATCATAATCTATTATATTACTACTTTAGGGTAAGTTTTTACAGATACAGGAGTAGGGACGTCTTTGAAGAGGCCACAAAGCCTCTTCAAATATCAAAAGTTAAGATTGGTGATCCCCAACAAGACAATGCTAGACACTTAAGACACTTACACAGACGAGATTGGCAGGAAATGCTTTACGTGGACAAATAAAGAGCTTTATCCTCAACTATGGTGAATTCATTTTGGCTGGAAAAAAATTACTAAAATCATCTTGAGGCAGATGTTTCATGGAAAGTTTTAGCCTGAACATCTAAAGTCTGGCAGTGTTCTAGGCAACTGAAACCAGAGTCTTGTGATGGGAAGTGGTAGGCAGCCTCAGTTTGGGACCAGGAGTTATGCAGGTATCAGACATGATTCTTTAACTGAAATGATGTCAAGGTTGGCAGTAATCCCTCTTTATCACATTCCTAATATTTGACTCATGGTACCCATCTGACATACTGATTCTTCAGAGAAAAATTAGATTTCCACATGAGTTTTCTGAAGACAGAATATTAATTTTTTTCATCAGGAAATGCTTTAAAAAATCCCTGCTGAAACTGTGCCCTAACAGTCTCTCATGTTTTGGAATCCTTTAGCTATAGAACCGCAAACTTTGCTGTCTCTTTTCCTGTCTCTCCCCCACACATTTTTCCTCTCCTAAAGCAATGACAGGCATTGCCTACTTTTTCCAGAATTTTAAAATTAGATGCAAAGGACTATATCCTATATACATCACAGACGAGACAATTTTGCCAAGAAAAGCTGTCAGAGTTACTTTTGTCTTTAATGAGCAGCTCTCTAATGAGGCTGCAAGGTCCTGATCTTTGAAAATTTGAGTCCACACTGTCTCTGCCCCTATTGATAATAAAAACTTAAGGGGAAGGTAGAAGAAAGGGACAATTGGCAATGCTCAATTTATAATAGACTCACAGCTTTCAGAGCTTTTTTGCAAAGGTCTCACCCTCTCTGTGATTAATTCTTCCTTCATCCACTAGAGATTTATGGCTGATAGGTCTGAAGAGTATCACTGAACTAGAAAAATACTTTCTGTCAAGAAGATGGGAGGGCTATGTATTCCTCTTTGCTGGAGACATTCATGGCTGCTCTCTGTTTTATAAACTCCTTTTTCAGAACTAAACTGACTTTTTACCTCTGCATCATGTGTTGATAAAGCCTTCAGTGGCCACTTTTGCTCAGGTTTTCTTACATCCAGTAATCTTGTATTGCTACTGTAAGATGGATAGAAATGGAAGATCCTTTAGCAACTCAGGTAATACCTGTAATACCTGTCCACTGCCCTGCTTTGCTGATGAGGAATGTGAAATAGCACTTCAGTCCCTAGAGCAAGTGATAAGTGCAGAATGCCTTGCCCCATCCATGATAGGATGGAAATATTGGAGTACCATCATGTGAGCATAAGGAATCACAAAACTCTTTGCCTCTTTCCACCTAAAAGCCATTTGCAGTCCATCTGTACAAAAAATAGACATCTAGGAAGGAACTTGACCTAGTTTTAGAAGAGCTTTTTTTTTTGTTCAATTGCCCCTGATACTGCTGTTCAGACAGTCAAATCCACCCAACAGTTGTAAACTTCACTCAGTTTCTAGAAAAGAGATTCTAACAAATCTTTTATCTCCTAGTCCTCTTACTCAAAGACAACTGTGAGTAGTAGTCCCTTGCACAAAGCAACTTTGAAGATTGTAAGAAAAAAAAATCTCTCTTTAAACTAGACTTTTCATTCTTGCATCCAACTTTCTTTCAAAGTTAACAGACTCATTGAAATAAATACTATGGAATTGTGGTTTTCAAACGTGCTTTATTATCTCAGCTTTGTGACTGCTGCTGTTGAGTCTTTGTGATTACAATCTCTGATAGGTATGATGAGCCAAAAATGTGTGAAAATATATTTACAACATTCCTGCAGAAATGACTGTGCTTTTCCTCCAGGGTTGGGAAGCTATTAGGGAGGTTGTGAAGAAAGCCAATTTGTTCCGACTTTTATCTGCTACTGACTTGAGAAGCTACAGTGAATGATAAGAGAACAATTCTGTATTGTTGCCATGCCACATGGCATCTATTCTTGGCTCTTATCAATTTGGAAAGGCAACTGCTAATACACAGATATGTTAGTGCAGCTCTCACTTATAATAGCAAAAAATCCCTCCCAGCTGCCATCCCTATCCACTCCGTCTCAGTAAGGAGTCTGATGTCTGAATAATACATCAAAGTGTTTAGATTAATCAGACACAGCATTTGAGAAGTGTGCTCTGTCAGTCAGCTGCTTGAAATGAAGACAGCACTAATTAAACTTCGACATCAATCGTCACACACATCTGGAGCTCTGTAAAATCAAGGGGAGGCCGGAAGGCAGATTTATAGGGCAGTAAGGCAACTTTCAGTTGATTTATGATCACAAGGCAATCAAAACAAGGAGTCAGCTTGTGCTGCTTGTTTTGTGGCTGTTTTTGACAGCCTGCTTGTGCTTCTCCCCTGCAGGGATTTGCCTTCTTTCTAGCCACTGCTGTGGCAGCACTGAGGTAGGCCCTCACAAGAAGGAAAGAGAGCTGGAAGGGAAATAGTCCATTTGAAAATGGAAAAAACTGCTGAAAACTCTACCTTGCCAGACCCCTACCCTGTAGTCCACAAGTTTTGTTCTGAGCATTATTGTCTCCACTTTGCACTGTATCTAGGTAATATTTAATAGTGTCATCCTATCACATTCTGAAGTCCATTTGGCATCCATTTGAGATGGAGGCTGATTATTTATTCTCATTAAAAACCTTCTACGGTAGTTTTTGATAATTATCACTAGATGTATAAATTCTGTGTGTTTCAGACCACTCCACTAGTGGTACAATGCCACCTAGAGTCCTTACATGTCAGCTGAATGGTTCTGAGTAAACAGAGGGACAAACATTGTTGAGCAAATGGGATTTGGCCATCCAGTGTGGGCTTAGAGAGGTGGCTTTGTCTGAACCATGCTTTCTGATCTGAAGAACTTTGAAGAACAGGATGGTTTTGAGAATTCATTGTCCCTAAGTGCAGTGCAGACACTATTTGGCTGCAGCTGGTGAAGGAATGATATCTGAGCTTTGTTATATTGAAAAAAGATTTTGTTTTGTTATTGTATAATATGTCACACTGCATGTAGAGAACATTCCATAAAAACGGGCAAAATCTTTCACTTTAATTAGCAATGTGACTCAGAACCCACGCTACTTAGAATACTTTCCTGCACTGCTAGAAAAGGTTAGTTAAGAAAACTCACAATTCCAGGAAAATGTGTGCATGTGACTGGGGTAACATAAGTTCAGAGAGTACTGGCAGTTGCTCTGCTTTGTGTAGTGACATTTTGAAATCCTACCGTCCAATTGGCTAGTCACACTTCCAGAACATTTATTAAAGTGTCTTGGGTCAAGACCAGAAACCGATGAAAGCTCTAACTAAAGGAACCTTCATCACATTAAAAATATTTTTGAATAGTAAAAGAATCATTAAATTGTCATCTGATTTAATTCAACTCCTCACTGCTGAGACATTCCAAAATCACTGTCTAAACGCCAGTGCCTTCCAAAGAACAGGCAATCGTCAAAGGAAAGTGGCTACAATCTGGATATGTTCTTCGTAAACACATAAAATAAGTATTTTTTGGTATGTAACCTATGACAGTGTTAGACTAGTGCCCAACAGTGTGTATTATGAGGTAGAGCTATATAATGTCTCTATCTATATGCTATATTGAGCATCAGGTCTACCTGGAAAAAAGATCATAGCAATGCAAGATAATACAAATAAGCAAAGAAATAAAGGTCCAAGAAATACACTGTAAGATTCCCAAAGTAGTATCAGCGCCATGTGGGGCATATCAGACAGTGGTTACTCTAGGCATTTATGACTGAATCCATGTGTATCCTTTATCCGGCAAATATATATGTATATATATAGTATTCCTCCAGTGAATACTGTAGGAGGAGCATAAATGTAATCTCTTGGTGTAGATGAGTAGACACACAAAGGAAGAAACTCTGCATCATGGCAGACATCTGTTTTTTTCCATCACTGCCAACAAAACGATACAGAGTGAAGAGGTTACTTTCAAAATCATATTTAGTGTCTTTCAAAATCATATTTAGTGTCTATGATGAGTATTGTCCATGAGAGCCGAAAGTCTTGGTTGTGGGGACAGAGATTTGCTTAATGAGAAAGTGAAATGTTTTCAAAACCGTTGCTGGCTAAAAGTACATACCTGTCTCCCTACTTTTGGTGTAAGGATCTAGATGACTAAATATATATAGCTGTGAAGGTTATTTTGACTCTCACAGCTGTATGGTATCTCAAAGTCAGTCTCTGACTGCTGTGGACATGAAAATGAAACTAAAATATTCCAAGTAGATTTATGCTTTCACCTCAAAACCAAGCAATTTCCTGCTGTTTTAGTCCTTCACTTTGATTATTTAGGTTCATTCAAAACAACTGAGTATTTTGATGGTGTAAGCACGATACTGAAGTGCGACAAGTCTGATCTGTTTTTGCTGTAGACCACAAGAGATCTAGTTCTGGTTAGAAAGGCCAACCAAAATATAAAACATCTGTTCTCTTGAAACCATAGGGTAGTTAATATGATTTATTTGTGAAAATATATAAACTTCAGGTGAACTACAGGCCACTTTATCACCACCTTGACCACTCAGTTTAGGAAACAGGTAATTATGTCTTCTATATTCACTGGGAGAAGAATATAACAAGCGAAACTGAAGTGAACCTTCTACCATGCTGAACAGCAGAGGTAAAACTGCATAGAAGTTGATTCCTTTCTCCAAGGTTTGGGCTGCTGGTCAAATGATAGGCTAACAACATTTTAGCACAAAAGGCCCTCAAATATCCTCCTGTATCATCAAGAAATGTGACTTTCTAAGACGAGCGTTCCCTCATCGAGCTTCCTCAAAAAATATCTGCACACCTATTATATTTACCTTTTGGTGTTACTCTCAACACATGCAGAGTATCTCTCCATTTCTGTGCTCTGGACAGTCTCCTTTGCTCTTCCTACGGGACAGGCCACTCTGCAATTTATCTCCTAGCAGTAATGACATACTGCACTGTAGGATGTGTGTCTTGATCACACAATTGCTCTTTTCGGACAGTATGCATGGCTAAGGCAGATACTCTGTAACTCCTGAGACAGGCAGATAATAGGCTCTCTCCCTCAGGCTCTGGGCAGCGGAAAGAAAAGTTTCTTCTAGTGCTGATTCTTCAAACCCTTAGAAATGACTGGGCAAGCTGGGCAAGCAAACTGGCCCACAGGCCTTCTACTCAGACTACCATTTCCTCCTCTGCAGGTTGAAGCTACTGCTACTGCTGGAGTAGCTGACTGAGCTTTACAGGCACATAACGTGTTTCTGACCCATGTGGATGTTTGCTAACAGAAGATAAATAGAACTGCCCTTGGATGCAGTTGCAGAAAAGGCGATAGCAGTAGGCACGTTCCAAAAGTGCAAAACATTATCAGGAAAATCAAGGCTTTTTTTGAAAAGGCTTTAGAAAGTAGTTTGCCTCCAGGCCCAAAGAAACCAAATCTTTGACTATCATAAAATTTTGCCTGATACCTCCTTAGGGTTTCTCAATTAAAACACAGTCCTTAACTCATTTTATATACAGTGAAAGACTGTTTAGGCCATTTCCAGGCTTTTCAAGAAGAAATTCAGCTGATTCCTTCTCCTCTCCTCTCCTCTCTCCTTCCCTTCCCTTCCCTTCCCTTCCCTTCCCTTCCCTTCCCTTCCCTTCCCTTCCCTTCCCTTCCCTTCCCTTCC
>JAUBOD010000407.1:163335-182185 GCA_032353885.1 Nothura maculosa | reverse complement strand
ATTATCACACAAGGGGTAGGTTTGAGGTGCTATCAATCCTAACATCTTCATCTAGTTTCATATTTTGAAACTTTTTTGTATTTCTATGAAAATTTGTGGGGTTTTTTAAGGGGAGCTTTCCTGTCAGCCTTAAACAGGGCTTAAGTTTTAGATTAATACATAAGAATAACATATGGTACTAACAGTTATGTGGTCCATCATATATGATATTATTTGAGATCACTAGTGTGTTTTCACTTCATGCTGTCCTTTCCAAAAGACGCTGACTGCAGTTTAGTCTCTAGTATCAGAGGCTTTAGTGCTACGTACTATTGCGGGGGTTGTCTTGTCTTCCACATCATTTTCCTTTTTAAAGGTTTTATTTTTGGATGCTTTTAATTTCTACATAATATTTTGTACAGTCAAAGTGTCTAAAGATGAGGAATATCATTCCACCCTGTCAGTACTCTAGAAAATACTTAAATGATCTTTTTATATTAAAGTATCTGAATAGGCCAAGTGAAGCCAAAACAGATGCATAAGCAATATTCACAGTTTGCATTTTGGTCCTTAGATAGATCGGAATAAAGCTAGGAGCTCTCTTCAGATATTTTATGCTCCAGATACTGCAGCAGGAGTCATTTGACCAAAGACTTACAATACAGACGTACACCTCATGGAAGTCCGCGAACTGTGGATTGCTGGGCAGCCAGCAATGTGATTTCATCCAGTGCAAGCCAAACAAATTACACTCTGAAAGTGTAGTATAGTTTTTTTGTCTTGGCTGTACATGGTGATGAGTTTAACTAACTCACAAGATAGATATCAATCTAAAAATTTACACATATGTGGGATTCATCCCTTTTCTGAAGTGCTACAAGTGCTTCCCATTCACCATCATGCCTAGTGTCAATAGAGCTCAGGAGAAGGAGTACTGTTTTTCTCAAAGCTCTTGTCTTTGTGGGAAAGTGTGTCTGGATAGTGATTTCTGGGAAGAAACTGTAAAATCATTTGTAAAATCTTTTTGCTCCAAGGAGAAATCAAACAAATATAAAAAAGAAGACAAAACAAAACTCTGATATATGAGATTGTGGAGATAGGCACCTGGCTGCCTTATCAAACCAAAGGCTTGTGTAAGTGTTAGGAAACATGAGAAGATGAAAAGAAAACAGACAAAAGATTCACTTAGCAGTATTAGAGTCTACAGGGAAGTCATAACAGAGTTCTAAGGACTCTCTATGAGTCTTGGATAATCATCACTCAGTTAATGATAAACAATTTCTGATGGCTGCGAAGGGAACACTGCTCATTCTACTTCCTTTGTACTTCTCTGGGTTCCAGTAAATGAAAAACAGTACAAAAAGACAAGGAACAATCTTCATATATAAGGCCTGTCTATAGTCAATGCTACTAAATACAGCAATATGGGAGGTACATTTTATTTTAAGTTTGTAAAAGTCTTAAGAGTTCAGGTATTGGTGCTAATTATTCACATTCCATATGAAATTCATGAGCAGTCACTGACCAGTAAAAAGTGACCACCCCTATAGTGGAAGGATCATGACAGTGTGCTAGATATAATGTTCTGTAAGGGTTTAAAAGAAGACTTAACTTATTCTGAGTTAACTACATAGGGAATTTTAGGTCAGTGAAAGGTAATTACCCAAAAATGAACTTGGCAAGAATGCACAAGCTGACATTTGTATCATTGCAAAATAAATGTTACAGATGTTCTAATAATGAATAGCAGATGTGGTCAGTGTCAGGGTTTTATATCTCATCTAAAAGACCTCCTTTAATTGGGGGTTGTTCCCCCAACCTCTTCTTCAACATTACACTGAGTATTAGCTTGCTACTGGTTTAGACTTCAAACTATTATCTACTGAATCACCAGCTTCCTATCTTGTAGTTTTGCCTTTAAGGACTGGTGTTTTATTTCTGAAAGCTGGCTGTGCAGCCTTTTATTTACAAGTCCAAAAATACAGTCAGTTGCACTACCAAAGAGTACATCCGAGAGCACCAGCCCAGAGTAATACACCCATTGAGAAAGATAACCTTTTACTTGGGTTCAAAGTAATAATTTCCACCAGATCTGGTGAGTCAGTGGAAATAAATACTGAGTGTCTTGAAAAATGTACAAACTCAGATGTTGGAAAGCAGCAGCTGAAGAAATGAATATTGCTGTGTGGTGAGCTACAATGATGTTTTTGTTAAATGAGTGACTTTTAAATGGATGAATAACTTCAAATTGGTGGGGTAGATCTTTGCCGGGAACATCCTACTTAAGATATGGACACTGATCTCTTATGGAAGCATTCAGGGGACATCTGCCTCTCAGGAGAATACAATGGTCTCAGTACCACTACTGTGAAGCAACAGAGCTCAGGCATGGCTTGAGGCCTCTCTATCTGACTTAGGAGTAGTCCAAATGGTAGTTGGGATGGGAAATCATGGACTCGCCATGTGGATGTACCCTTATATGTGGGTCAGCTTTCAACTATCACTTGTCCTTCCAGTAATGTTACATGAATGACACCAGTGGTTTTCCAGGAGGGCATTACGTGGGTCATGCAAAGGTGCATGGGTTGTGCTTGCTAGCTGACATTGTTCAGGTAGTCTGCAGTGGTGGCCTGGGATTCATGCTTATGTGATAGACCACGTCAGGCACAGGAAGATGTGTGCACTGTCTGCCGGGTTCTCCAAGGTCTCTGCCAGGCTCTCCAAGAAGCAGTGATACAAGGAGTGCAGCCTGCATTTGTCAGTCATCCTTGATGACCTGTGGTGGGTGAAGTGACTATTTCTGCTTCCCAATTCATGGGGGTACAAATCCTGCAGACTGGTTTGACTCTAGGCACTGTCAAAACATGGAGAAATTCCTGTATGTTTTCCCAGGCTTTGTCTGTTGTCCTCAATTACATGCTATCTTCTGTATGAGTGTTCTGTGTGCTGTGTTATGGACAGGCTGGAAGGTTCTGCCTTTCTGATATAGCTCTTTCCTTTCAGAGGACGTCTCTGTCAGCATTAGAGCGGTCAGAACAGCAGATTAGGAGAGCATCCAGCCTGGAAGAGCTGCTTCGAATCACTCATTCTGAGGACTGGAAGCTGTGGAAATGCAGGCTAAAACTCAAAAACCTGGCCAGTTTAGACTCCCGCTCTGCGTCACATCGCTCCACCAGATTTGCCGCTGCTTTCTATGATATTGATACACTAAAAGGTAGGTGCAGGTCTTCAGCTGAGTCTGGTGTCAGCTTCAGGACTACTGCTGCTTGTGCACTAGAGAATTTAATAGCAGGAGATTCCTAGAATCAGTAACAACAGGCATCAGTAACAACAAGGCATTCATGGAAAATGACATTGTACAAAAGAATGTTAGGCAACAGCATAAGTATGTCTCCCCATTTTGGGCCAAATCAGGCTTATTGTTCTCCGCATACTATCCAAAGGAAAGATGTTTTAAGTATGGATTTGTCAGTCCACAAAAAAAGAGAGAAAAGTAAGTAAGCAAGAATTGGTTGGAATGACCAGCTGATGGACCTGCCAGCAGCATTATCCTAAATCTCAGATTTTGCCCACAGGCAGAAACAAATGAGTTTTACAGCAGGCATAGAAATTCCCTTTTTTTATTAGGTATGCTCTGACATAGGGCATTGTATGCACTATCAGCAATGACTGTGTGGGAATTGCTGAGGAGATTACTGCCCTAATCGTGATTAATTTGATGAAATATTTATGGAGAGAAGATGTAGATCTTGAAACAACCAATCAACACTTGAATGCTGGAAATCACAATCTCCCACTTGGAACAAAAAAAAAGAATACCTTTCCTTGCAGGTGAAAGACTAAAGAGCCCATTGTTAAAGAGCCCAAGAGCTCATTAATGTAAAATCAAGGATCCAGTGTTTTGTTCAAGAAAGTACAAGTCCTGCAGCAAAAACAAACTGCAGATTTGACATAGCATAGAGCATAACACTTTTAGAATAACCACAGACACATTTTCACAATGTTATGGTCCCTTTCATATCTTTTATATTTCAGCTAAATTATGACTGAACAGAGCCCTTCATTTGATTCTTTGACCCAGAACACAGAAATGCATACCCGAATGCCAATTAAAAGAGTATTTCCACAGGATGGCATGGCTTTAAACCTCTCATAGAATTCTTTTTTACTGAAAAGAAACCCAAAAACAAACCCCAAAGACAGAATTCAATAGATGCTTTAGGAGGACAATTAATAGGCCTTTAATTAACAATATGCATTTGCTGTGCATACATTTACAAGTTTATACAGAGATATTAGTAACAAAGAGTTTTACTGTACTAAAGTACTACCCAGTATCAAATGCTGGATTTTTTTATTCACTGTTGCTCAGCCCATTTTGGGAGCATTAGCATTTCTGTAAAATTATATTTATTTTATCAACGCAATGAGACAACATAGGATTTTGGTAAATTATACTCATAATGTAGATGGCAATGGGCGTTTCTCAATGATAGAATTATGCAGTTGTTCAGGAAATAAGATCAGATGACTCTATAGTCTTATAGATATCTCTTTACTGTCATTAACAGTCTGTAACAGCTATTAAATTTCATCCTACTTACCCTTTAAATGTTCAGTCCTAGACTCAGCAAGGTCAGAGTGTCATTCACTGAAATTTAAGTTAAAAGAGCTTCCTGGATCGTATTCTCCATTCCTCCATCCAAAGTGGAATTGTCCCTGCACATAAACTATTTTTGTTCTAGTATTTTGATATGTTCAAAGTACTAAAGTCCCAATTAAAATACGAAAATAAATATAAATTACTGAGCCCTTGAACAGGTTGCCCAGAGAGATTGTGAATTCTCCTTTTCTGAAGATCTTCAAAACCCGCTTGGATGCAGCCCCGTGCCACGTGCTCTAGGTGACCCTGTGTGTGCAGGCAGGTTAGACTAGATGATCTCTAGAGGTCTCTTCCAATGTTAAGGATTCTGTGATTCTTTCTTTCTTTCTCTAGTTCTTATTTATGTTCCAGAACATGAAATCAGAACATGGCCTCAAACTCTTATTTCTTGTATCTTTTGTATAACTGACAGAGTGAATCAACTCTGGGGAAGAACTCTCCAGGCATAAAGAACTAGTTTGAGGATACACAGGTAAATAAAGAACTAATTACAAAAACAAAAGGTGAAGTAGGAAATAGAGAGTAAATGTTCTTCAGAAGACAAGTTAGAGCATAAATTCAAAATCTTCCACAAAGAGTTTTTTTTCAGAAATTTCATACAGCCAATTCACTGTTTGCCCAACAGCAGGGAGGTGGACTGCTTAGGAAGAAATAGCAGCTTTTCTAATAGTATAGAAGTTGGAACTGATCTCTTGTAAGGCAGCTGGAGAAGGGCAGGCAGGAAAAATGTTTTCCGTAAATTTAGGAAAGACTTAAAGGATAAACATTGATGACTCTTCTGTAATTCCATAACATGAATGAGTTAAGCAAAAGCCAAGATAAGCAGGGCCATCTCTAACAAGATTTGAGATAATACTATATAAACATTACTGTTTTCTGCCTCTGGTTCAGTCAATTAATGTACAGTAAGAATTTGACAGATCAATCTAAAATAAATTGGTAGTCTGTAACAATTCAGTGTTTAAAAGATGCCACATTGTTTAGAAAGGATAAATCATGCTTGATTTCATATTCTTGTTGTTCAAACTAAAAACCCCTGAGGGTACTTAGGTGTGAGAGTGTTTATCTTGGATTTCATTAAACATTTTGGAAACATTGTTCCCTGGCTGACATCCAGTAGGATTATTAATACCCTCTGACCAGAATCTGTTAATCTTTAATGCACTTTTACAGTCAGGGTCTGTTTTGATAAACAGTGGGGTAAATGTGAGGAGATCATAGAATGATAATAAGAAGGTTTGCCCTGGAGAAAATGAGAATAGGGTTTGGATCAGTTTTCTCAGATAGAGATTGTGGCTAAGAGAAATCAATACTGATCTACTTGACTCACTCAAATTAATTGAGATTTTGGTCATCCATGTTGTGAAAACTTCAGGCACATCATAGATGTAACAACTCTTTGCCAGGGCAGTTGGTGTAGGTCAGTGGCATAAAATTGTCCTTAGACTTTCTCTGGTCCTTAAACTGTTCCACGTATCAGCAGATATTGCAAATGGTATTCCAGCTGTTCATTTTTATTTATATAATGCTTTTGCTCTCTCAGATGTTTACATTGTTGTCACTGCTTATAAAAATGGTGTTTTCTCCAGTGATAGATGAGGAATGGCAGAAGACTCAATGTGTGCCACGGGAAACCTGTGTGGAAGTTGCCAAAGAGCTGGGTACAACAACCAACAAATTCTTCAAGCCTCCCTGTGTGAATGTATTCAGATGTGGAGGCTGCTGCAATGAGGAGAGTCTGAGCTGCATGAACACCAGTACAACTTATGTGTCAAAAACGGTAAATAAGAGGATTTATCTGCTGTCTTTTACTTTGGCTCCTGAGGAAGGGAGGAGAAAGAGGATGTTTGGTTTTTGAAATCCTGTTATGTCAGATCTGTCTGCACTGTCGTAACAAACATGAGAATTAATGTTTTATCCATGTGGAGTGAATGCAGGTGTGTGCAATAGCATTTTATATTCATGAAGAATAGTTAAAATGGCTATATATGCATAAAGATAGAAAATAAGGCCCCAAGAAAATGCATGCAGGCTCCTGGAATGCTGAGAAGCTTAAGAAACTAAGTAGTCTAACTTCAATGTACTCAAATTATCTAAAGTGACCTCTCAGTAACTTTGTGGAAGCCCTGGATCCTTGATTAGTTACGTGTGGGAGTTTCTGATGTGACCTACACAGCTCAACTTTCTTCCCCTGGAAACCAAAGCCTGGGGTACAGGTCAGCATGCCAACTTGTCATGGCTTCGTGCTGCATCTATACTTAAGGGCCGAGAAAAACTAAAGTTATACCGTTTGGACATTTAAAGGAAGGTGTGGAAGAGCCCTGCTTCAGTTGATATGAATATCCTTCAACATTGAGTATTTCATATCAGGAAAATAAAATGTTCTTAGTAGCATGGGAGTAATTCCATTGATTTTAGAGTAGTAAATCTGGATTGATGTGGTTGTATCAAGGAATGGAATGTAGCTGGGGGGCTTTTGAGGGAATGGTTATTTTGAAGGAAGCTAAAGGAATGTTACAGTCTGCAGAAATGTACTTTTCCAACAAACTTATTAACTGCTGTTCCCAGAATACATAAATAAATAAATACTTTTTAGCCTTATCTAGCATCCTGAGCTGATCAGATGTCTTTTTGATATGGCTAACAGCTCATAAGAGATTTCTCCTTCTGGTGTGGAATGGAAACAATTAATAAACATTGACGCAGGAATAATGGGCACTAGTTTATTTTACTTAAAATATATTTCAGTACAACTGTCTTCGGCATGATAGAATTACATTTAAAAACCCTAAAACAATAGAGAAGTGAATCAAGCTTGCTCTCCTTAAAGTGTCTCCCCTTAAAATGTCTCTTCAATTTTAATTTTAAAATAACTTTCTGTGTTTTTTGTTTTGATTTAATAAAATCCTTTTAATAACTAGAATTTAATATATTAATCCAAGCACAAAAGGTTTTATGAAGGAGGCGAAGACCAGTCTACTGTGCTCCTTCTATAGACTGTGGACATAGACGTTTCTATCCATAGGGTTGAATCAAAGAACTAAAGCTGGAGTTCTGCTCAGAGTCTCTCATTGGAGCAAGGGATCTCTGTACATAGATGCTGGAGAGAGACAACAGTGAGAAGCTGTCTGACTACTCTCTTTATCCTTACTTCTTGGCATTCACTAAATCCCATGTGTTTATTGCCTATTGCACCTGAGTAGAAATCAGCTACTGCCTTAAGCCTTTCTCTTCCAAAGTGACTTATGATTTGGAGCATTCATATCCTGAGACATTCAAATTACAAAATTTTTCCTGCCAAAAATGACTCAATTTTTAGGCTCACAAAGCAATGCATCAGAATTTATTGGACTGCTTATTTGGCACTGACAGCAATTTTAAAGATGCAGATCTCAAATGCTTGGCCTCATTTGACAGATTTTCCCAAATTCTCCCTTAATCCTTTAGTGTGGACTACTTCCATGAGCCAATGCTCTCAAAAGGTCCCATATCCTAGTAAGAATACATTAAATAAGAATTAGCTTCTTATAAACAAATACGTTTGTTTAGATACTCCACAGGATGACTCCCTCAGAAACCCAAGTGAAGAGAACTACACTGTCCTCTACATGTTCCTGTTTTTTCTCTAGGGAAGTTGTGAGGGCTATGGTAGATCCCTACAGAAGCATGGTGTGATTGTACACGAGGACGATCAAATCTCTGTAAATGGCTGTAATTCAACCAGTGATACAAATGAGAACAAAGTCCCCAGCATTTACATCTTCTTCAGTTTGCCGTAGGAATGCTGAAGAGGCTTTTGAATGTGCTGGCAAAGCATTTTAGAAGATGTTGAGTATTTAGGAGCTGGTAGCACTGGGAGCATCATTTTGGCAAGTTCCTACCTTGGTAGGCATTGCTTATTCTTCTCTTGGAGAACCAATTCATTTCTGTTTGTGGTAACTATCTCAAGAAAAGAGTAATAGTTAACACAGATGGTAGCAAAGGTTAAGAAGTTTTGATTTAGAACACATATTAGTGTATCATGAAAACTGAAAAAGATATATGTTTATTTCATCCACCTAGCTCTTTGAGATCTCAGTTCCCTTGACAAGCGTTCCAGAGCCCGTGCCAGTTAAAATTGCCAATCATACAGGCTGTAAGTGTATATCGAATACCCAGCGTCATCAGTATGCCATCATACGAAGATCTGTCCAGTATCCTGAAGAAGATGGGTAAGTTCCTTCATTTACAAAATGCTTCACAAGATGTGCAATTCTGAGTAGGAAAAGTGCTTTGTTTTGAATTGGCACTAAAATAGTCCTTTTACTTTGTTTCCCAACATTTTTTTCCTAATATCGATTATCACTCTGCATTAAAAAAATCTGAATTAAACCTAGTAAACTGTAAGTAAATGAACACTAGAATCCACAAAATAGCAGACTAGTTCAGCAGGTTTGGGAGTCATTAATACACTTAAGTGTTTGAGGGGAGGACTTGCACATGGTATCACATCTAATCACAATGTATATGATGTAAACATACCTTTAGTCCTGATGAGAACAGATTACATTAATGCAGCCAAAAGTCTGGAAACAGAGCTACATTAAGTAACTTAAAGCTAGCTCATATGTCTCTGTCTAGCCTTGTATGTAGATTTATCCCTGTAACTGCTCTGGAGTTAGGGCTGAAAAGAGATGATTTCAGTGAAGCTACCACAGCTCTTCATCAAGTTCCTGTCTCCTTCCAATGCAAACAAGGAAGGACCTCAGCCTCATTTCAGTTTGTAAATTCTCCCAAATCCCATTTGGAGCCTAGCAGGCCATCTGAGACAATTAGGGCATAGAATGTTTTGTCAGACTGACTCCTCTGACCTTGAAAACAATCCACTGAACATCCTTAAGCATAGGTAAAATCCTAAGTGCCATTGTACTTTGCTGCATGACAAAATTGGAGCCTGAGTAGAGCCAGCTGTAAGCTTTGCTGGACCAGGTAGAACTGTGTTATGAATCAGTGCAGCTGCAAAATTGCAGCTATTTGCTAGGCATCTATTCCAAAATATATGCTGTATCTGCTAGTGCTAGTTGTTGGGAACCAGAGAGCTGAGCCCTATCAGTAAATTAATTGATCCCTAAGGTTTTCTGTTTGCAGTAGTAATGCAAACAGATGCAATAAGCTCACATAACACTAATGACAGACCTACAGTTCTAGCAGGCTCTTTTTGCCAAGTGGCTGGACTGATTTCTTTTTGCAATGTTATATTTTTTTTTCCTAGATGTCCCTTTACCAACAAACTTTGCCATAATGGATGGGTATGGGATAGTGACAAATGTGAATGTGTTGTAGATGCACAGCACCCCAACAGACGGGAAGGTAAAGCGGAAATTATAAATGGACACATTTGCTGTACTATCTTTAGGTTGATTATGTCTCATGTTGGTTTTGCTCCCTTTTTTTACTGAGAGAGTTAAGCTTGGATTTCACATTGCTAGATAGCCTCTATTAATGGAGTAAAAATACAGCTCAAAAGAAACACAAGTATGTGTTTATCCCCATCTCGTTAGCTGGTTGGGCAATTTTTTCTATCAATACCAACATCGTGAATAAAGAAGAGGAAAGAGCATCCTTACTAAATTGTTATTTACATAGAGCTGAATTTTCATGTGGGAAATTTCTAAAAACAGGATCTCAACTCTCCCAATTGGTGGTAAGCAACGCAATCGATTATATGATCTTCCAAAGTATTTGTCTTTTTTTTGGTTATAATATTATTTAGTAAACTTAATTTAGTAAGCTACTTAGGAAGTTTCCACAAGTATGCCATATGTACTCAGGGAAATGACAAGTACAAGAAAAAACATCCTAGCCAATAATAAAAGCAATATAGCAAACAAATACCAGACTATCAAGCTAAAGTCAAATAACTTAATAAACTATTCTGTTGGTTACAGTCTTCTAAAATGCAAGAGATCAGCTGTAGTGGTT
Source organism: Nothura maculosa (assembly GCA_032353885.1). Classification (NCBI taxonomy): domain Eukaryota; kingdom Metazoa; phylum Chordata; class Aves; order Tinamiformes; family Tinamidae; genus Nothura; species Nothura maculosa. Next base: position 171,582 of record JAUBOD010000407.1, on the reverse strand, counting down.
TTTATAGGATATGTTTGCATTCTGGATCAGATTGTTTATCCATCAAGTTAGGCATTTGGGCTCAAGTTAGGTTCTTGGCTCAAAAAAGGATTAGTACTCTTATTTTAAAATCCAAAGGACTGAAAATATTAGCCCTTTGTAAAGTCAGCTTGCAACATTTTGTTGACATAAGCTAAATATTTCATCAAATAAAAATCATTCTTTGAAATACAATGTGTTTGGCAGTGGCACAAAGTGGAACAAAATAAAATTGTCTTAGTATCTGTCTTTGAGGCTGAAACAAAGGGTTTCTCTACACTCTACATCAATTGGTACATGCCAAGCTTTATCACCCCAAGGAAGGGTTTTCTTTTCCAAGAATTTGCTGATTCCTTTTTCCCTTCAAATAGGATACACTTTTTATTTTTCTTGGATATTGGATCTCCAACATTAAGTAAACAATAATGAAGGTTTCTTTCAAGTAATGACTATGGCTTTTTTGGCGACCAAGATAAGAACTTAAAATTGCAGAGGTCATGAACATAGGTTACATTCCACGTTCCATAGGTTAAATCTAAGAGCTAATTGCAAAACGACAGGAAATTACCTTTCCAATGACCCATTATACACCATGACCTTTAACCAGGGATGTGCTGCCAGAATATGAGTATGACTTTCACAAAATGTGTTCCCTTTTTGCTAGGATTAGTCTTATATTGTACTCCAGATGTGTATTTTGAAGGAAGATGGATGAGGTATTTAGACTGTGCTTTCATTTGGCCGGGATTTTATTTTTGAAACAAAGTGTTTTCTCCTTTCAGTAACTGTCAAGTGTACATATGCTGTTCATTGACCGGTGTTAGACGAAATTGCACCCTGCTAAATAAGTTATTGCTTTTCCTGGCAAATAGCGTAGTGCATTGACAAGTGTGATAGTTTGTGTGGATGTGCACTTTACTATGACATTTGGCTCTTTTAAGATACAGCCCCCAAAAAATGCAGGGTTCAGTCAGCAAAGCCACAGGAAATAACAGGGTTAGACTAAGGGAAATAATCAGTAAATTCCTCTCCTGAAAAAGCTCCAGGAGCCCTTCTCTGCACTCCAAGTTGTGACAGATATTCTAAAGACCAGAATCTATCCGAGAGTATAAGTTTAGGCCCTATTATTTGCAAATAAAGAGCTACGTGTATCTCCAAGGGCAGAGCTTAGCTGTGTAAAGCTTATTACTAAAATACACATATGCTGTTGTAGGACTCCCTCCTCTTGCTGAGCTGGCTATGTGTGGACAATATATGGAATTTGATGAAGATAACTGCGAATGTATCTGTAGACAGAAATGTCCCACAGACTTCTTTCAAAGCAAGGAGAACTGCAGCTGCTATTTGTGTAGGGAGAGCCAGGAGAGTTGTGCTCAGAAACACAAGATCTTTCATGCCGAGACCTGCAGGTGAGTGTTCCTTGTTCCGTGTGTGTCCATACTGCAAGATCTGAATTAGCTTGTGCAGATACTGGAGGTACAAGTGCACAGTTAATTAAGGGTGAAATAGCCTGCTCCATTATTATGGAGATAATAATATTAGAATATTTGCAATATTTATAGAAAAAAACTCTAATTTATTTAATGAATGTACTTCGAGAAGACTGGACAAAAATGCTACTGCAGTAAATATATTTACTGTTTTTTCCACCCTCATCTTAAGGGGATAGGGATGCTACTCAAGTAAATATATTTACTACCTTTTTTTTTTACTACCTTCTTTTTTTCCCCTTAAGGGGATGACTTTTAAACTGTGTTATGCCTGAAAGCACTGCGTGACACAGACAATCTATATACTTTATAAGTTCATGGCAAGGAATATGTGGAAGTACCTTTGCATTTTTAGACTCAGTTTTGGCTGAGTTTGGCATATAGAAATTACTGCAGTCTGGTCTCAATTTGTATGCCAGGCTTCTACGCCCAATAGCCAGGCTTCTATGCCCAATATTTTAGGAAGCTGAAAGTATCAGGTGATCTTGGGACATTTCTGTTTGAATATAATGAATTTTATACAATTTGAGAGCTGACACTCTGTGTTTCACTGCTCACAAGAAATTAAAGCATTACTTAGGCTGCAGCTGTGGACAAACTGTGGCCAACAATAAGATGTGTTGATACAGACAAGCTGTTAGGCTGCGAAGTCTTGTCACATTGCGCTGTAGGGTGCCACAAATTTCCTGAGCATCTCCTACAGGAGAGTATCACAGTGTTCAATGATCAAAAAGCTGAGGAATGTGATGGAAAAGAAAGAACATTTTATAATGCTTACCTCTTTTTGTCATTTTCTCCTTTATTGAACAGCTGTGAGGACAAATGTCCATCCCTGCCCCGGACATGCCCAACTGCAAAACCAGTGTGTTCCAGGCATTGTCGTTGTCCAAAGGAGAAGAGAGGTTCTCATGGTTCCCAAAGCAAAGAAAATCCTTGACCAAACTTACCTTCTTCTTCAACAATCCACTGCTTTGCAAAGTAGCTGTCACTGACTTTCAATAAATAGTAAACATGGACATCTTCCACGTTAATAGCAGAAGAATGGATCCAGGCTGCACTTATTTATTAATCACTAACTGCAATTGGGTCCTCTAGGACATTGATTACTATTCTCTAAGAGGTACCAACAACTGATGAATTGTTGGCTGTCTAGAAGGATGAGTGGAAAGAGACAGCTTCATGGTGGATTATGAAAGGTGAAGCTGGTTTATTGGTGATAGTCACAGTTGCCATCCAGCCTTTCAGAATTTAAGACTAAATAATCTTAGCCTCTGAATTCTTAGCTAGTGCAACTCTTGGGTGAAATGTGTCTCAGAAATTCAGTGTACAGGATCTGGCTTCTCATATCTTGAGCACTGAGTTATTTGATCTACTGTCCAGCTTCAACTATCATTTTGAGTTTATTGTACAACTACTGTCAGATGTGCCATATTTAAATGTATATAAGAAAATAAATACATCAGTTATTCAAGTGCTTTTGATTTTCTTCTGTTATTTTAAAACTCTGCCAAGGAAAAAGAAAATAAGCAAAAATGCAAAGCCGTCTCAAGGACAGCATTCTTAATGTTTGTCCCACTGGGACTGGCCCCTTCCCAAACCCAGGTCACTTACTATAAGAGTTTCAGTAAATAATTGCTTTTCCCATAGCTGCCCAAAAGCTGTGTATGATTTATTTATTTGTCCCTGGTGTGTTGTATGCACCTCTCCAGAGGGAGGACAGACACGTTAGTACCAAGTCTTCAGTGATTTTTGGAAAGGCTTGGTCCACTGAAAGATCATTTTCCTTTTAGCTGACCACGCTATGAAATATCTCCTTTGCATTGAAATTCCTTCCACCAGTTTGAGGCCTGCATAGCAGTGTTTTGACCAAATCAAGTACAAGACAACTTTATTTGCTGAGCCACGGGAGTCTAGACTAAGCCAATCTAGAGAAAACAACATAAGCAACAGTCCTGAATTGGAAGTGAGGCTAAGTCATTTTTTTCCCCATCACTGAATTCTCCAGCTCCATTGTGAACAGATGGAATGAAGGAAACAAAGCAGCTGCTACAAAGATGGAAAGGTTGACACAATACAGAGAACAGAAAATGACTTTTTGATGAACATCTGAGATTCATATGGGGGAAATAAAAGGATTTATTTAAAACAAAATCACAGCCAAATACTGTACAAAGGATTCAGTTGGTGGGCAAAGTGCCAATGTAACGTGTCTACTGTCAGAATAAGGCATGGTAGATTTAACCTTGGATGATTACTGGACAACCACTAAGCTTTCTCTGATTTGGGTCTACGCAAACATACTAGCAGGCTGATTTTCTTATCAGTGCTGAGAAGTGACCTAGGAGCCTCTGAGAAAAGAATGTGGACCGACTTGTGACCGTACTGAGTGGAGCTCCTGCAGGACAGTGCACCGTTACATACAGGTCTGCACTGGGGTGTCCTGCTGAGGGGTCTCTTCTAGAGCTCACGCCACGTGCAACATGCAAAGCCTGTACATATAATGGACAAAAAGGGGAACGTGAGTCCTGTGCAAAACAGAGGTGAGTCAGCTTGGCAGTAGAAGCACAACTTTACATTTCCTCATTCCTCTGAGAAGATCTACATTCAAACACAGATTGATGATGGGTAAAATCCTGAATAATATGAATGTCCTTACAAAGAAGGAATGTCTCCTGACGTCCTAGTAGGGATGGGTACCCCAACTTGTGGTTGAATAGCTGACAAGATAGACCATAGCACGTTCCTTCAGGGAGCCAGGAGCTGCAGAAGCACCAAGCTTTGCAAGCCCAGCCCATACTGAACAGAAGCTTGGGGTCACTAGCAGAACACAAGATAATAAGGTAATAACGTGTTCACATTAGTTTGAGACTCTATAACAGTATTTGTGTGGACAATTTTTTTCAAGCATTAAAAAAACTAAGGTATATTTGTTGACCATAGCCACACTGCCCATGGGCAATAGTTCATAGCGTGCTTTAACAACGGAAAAACTGGAAAATAGTTTACAGGTTGAATCTGAGCAGTGACCTGCTAGACTCATGAATAATTACTAAAGTCAGAAGAGCCATACTGACATAAAGCAAGTGTAGATGAGATCATGCCCTCTGGGTGCACAGTGGTCTGGCTTTGAGTTATATGCGGCAAGAATCTAAGCTTTCACATTGGCTAGTTCTTGTTAAATTGAAATATAGTGACTGAAATATCTTAGTGTAATGAATGCTGAGCTAGAGTCATCCTCAGTTTTCTGTCCTGACGAGGTAGTACTTAAATATTTTTGACAAAACAGAGCTGTTCCAGCTTCAGAAGGCTCTTAGATATGGTAGTCACTGGGAAGCAGAAAATCGAATTCAAATGCTTCTGTCAATGTGGCAGAGAGGAATTGAACATGAGCTATCTAACTGCCCAGAGTACAACATCCACTAGAATAGGGAGAATATAAAGGTAACATCATTGACCATCACTATCTTTCCCTCCAACCCTTCTCTGAATTTCTTGTGGATTCTTTAAACCCACTGTAAAATGGAGCTGTAAAGCCTGAGGTCTAATTTAGAACTGAAGATCTCAATGGGGAGGAGTGAAATGTTGCTATGCCGCAGGCTTCAGATTAAGCCTCTAGTTGAATTTAACCTTTAACCCCCAAATTTTGCCCTTTACTCTTGTGGATCACCTTGTGACAGGCATAGGTAAATAATTTTGGTATAAATATGCTCAGCTCAAACAACAGAAAATCTGTGGTCATCAAAAATACATCTGAAGGTCAAAGTAAAATTCAGTGTTATTTTCACATTTAATCCTGACGGCTCTTTTATCTGTGAGGAATTCTCATTTTGCAGCAGTACTGTGCCAGAAAGCTTGTGAAGATAGAACACGTCTCAGACTTTATCTTGAAGGCGGAAAGACAAAATGCTTATGATACCATTCACTAACAAAAGTGACATAAGCAGCTTGTACACTTTAATATTTACCTAGTTTATTTTAATGTTTTTTAGGGATCGTGGGCCTAATTTGTAATAGACTTATGAAAATGCTTCTCTGGTCAAGTAGGATTGTTAGCTTCAGTTCACAAAGTTAAAACCCATGCTCAAACCTGTGAGACGTGTGTGTGTGTGTGTGTGTGTGTGTGTGTGTGTGTGTGTGTGTGCGCGCATAAGCATATTCTAGTGACACAACAGTCATCAAATAACTCCTTCCCTCTGCATTCAGCATTAGACTTCACAGAGCTTTTTCTCACTCCATGATCTCACCAGTCTGTCAGTGAGCCCATTGGGTCCCCTCAATGAAGGCAAGGTCAGCACATGCATGGCACCAGGGCTGGCAGGGACAGGGTCACCTCCCTGTGGTGTCCTGTACTCAAGGCGACTGCACACGTAGGGGAAGTATTGCAGGCCCACAGCCCTCCCCCGAGATTTAGCGTGCCCATGCCTCCTCCTTCACACCACCTAGTGTGAGCAGTATCCTCCATGGCAAAGCAGAGACGTCTAAGTGAGTGGAACAGGCCAGATTCACATACACTGCTGCAGGGACATATCTATGCTTAACCCTTTAAGCTCAGCCCTGGAACTACTGACGCTGTCCATCCTTCATCCTTGCTTTGGTTCCTGTGGAAGGGCAGGGAAAGGCACTGCTGTCTTCCAAAGCCCTGATCCATATGCTTTAGGGGCTGCATTAGCTCATGGCTGTGTGTGCAGCACAGGGAGCTTATAGCTCATCTCTCCTACAAGAAGATCTCCTATCCTAGCAGATCATCTGCTCCCAAGGTCCTGTGCCAGTTACTGCATTGCTGGGAGCTGCCCTTTTCCATCCTGTTCTCCTGTATGAGAAAAGGACCAAACCTAGAGTATATCCTGGGTATTTATAACATTCCCGAAAACAATACACTCAAGAATTTAAGCATAACGCTCTGAATGCCAGTTCTATGTGACAGTCTTGAGTATAATAGCCCAAAGGAGATCTGCATGATGTTAATATCATGGCATAGGCCATAAATCTTTTACATGGAAAATTATGACTAAAAGAAAAATACTGTCAGGAGCTGTGTGGAGAAGGAAACACAAGCAAATAATTACAGTTTGATGAGGATTTGTAGAAGCTCACAGTTGTTACTTTATTTGAGAAATTCTAAAGTCAATTCATTTTTAAATATTCAATAAACTTTAAAACAGAATTGTTTCAAGTTATCATTCATATCAATAGATAAGAATTTAATAACATTGATTTAATAAAACAATCAAAAGATTTAAATGACATATGTATAATATATGGCAGATCTGTTTTTCACTTGTGTCACTAGCTCTTAACCTATGACTAAATGACCTTCTCAGAGGGAAGGTTATTGAACAGAAGAGCATTCTGTTTGAAGTTTGAAACGCCTTTTATTACGGTGTTCAGCATGACTTGCTTTTTAAACATATGGACATGATTTACAGATTTCATTGCCAGAATAATAATGCTAAAATTTCCTGCTATTGTGTGTCTTAGTTTTTATATAATGAGAGGAATCTTGAATTCTGCATTTGGATTACACTCCTTAAAATATTGTTGTGCATAAAAAGAATCAGAATGTTTAAATAATAAATGATAATTGTGAATAAAGCAAGACTAAAGTCTCTAAAAATCTATTTTTTTTTAACTAGTAGTTACCTTTCAAACTTCCACTTGCTTTTTAGAGGGAAGAAGGCAGTGGATTGAGAGAGAATTCTAGCAATACACAAAAATGAAACAAACACACAAAAAATAGTATATTTCAAAGATTCAAGAAATCATTACCCACTTCTTAAAAATGTGTTTTCTGGAAAGACAGAAGTACGTGTGATCTAACAAAATGTCATGTGACAGTGAAAAAAAGCACATCTTGTAAGCATAGATAAGATTTACTCCAGAGCCAATTCACATGCCACATACTATGACATTGCTTATAGCAAACATTACTCACAAGGAAGTTGACAGAGTGCATATAAATCATGTCCTAGGCACAGACATCTATATAGCATATTTATAAATCAAATCTCTATATATCCTTTAGATAGCGAGTCCAGCTAACTCTTAAGGTCCCTTCCTCTCTTACATTCATTCTTCCCAAATCTGCAGGCTCTTACACAGCCTGCAGATCTCTAGCTCCCCAATTCATCCCCTTTCCCCTTCTGCACATTGTGTACAGCTGCAGATTTGTCCATAGCCCATACCTTGAGGGAAAAGATATATTCATCGATGGTATTTTTCCTCCCCAAAATGTCCATTGGCTCAAATACTACAAAAGCAAGGCCTCCTCCCTCAGCACCCACGCATGAACGTGTTGGGGAACTTGTGGTCTGGACTCAGGAAATTCTGAAGCTAGTTGGATCATAGAATCATAGAATGCTTAAAGTTGGAACGGACCTCCAGAGGTCAGGTAGTCCAACCCCCCTGCACACGCAGGGTCACCTAGAGCACAGGGCACAGGGCTGCATTTGAGCGAGTTTTCAAGATCTCTAGAGAAGGAGACTCCACAACCTCTCTGGGCAGCCTGTTCCAGTGCTCTGACACTCTCACTGTTAAGATTTTTTTTCTTGAGTTCCTCTGGAACTTCCAATGCTTCAGTTTGTAGCCATTTCCTCTAGTCCTATCGCTGACCACCACTGAAAAGAGCCTGGCCCATCCTCCTCCCTCCCTCCCTTGAGGTATTCATAGACACTGATCAGGTCCCCCCTCAGCCTTCTCTTCTCCAGGCTGAACAGGCCCAGCTCCCTCAGCCTTTGCTCAT
>JAUBOD010000407.1:131033-143884 GCA_032353885.1 Nothura maculosa | reverse complement strand
GCGCTGGACTCTCTCCAGCAGCTCCACATCCCTCTTGTCCTGGGGAGCCCAGAACTGGACACAGTCTCTAGATGTGGTCTTGCTGGGGCTGTGTATAGGGGAATGATCACCTCCCTCGACAATGCACCCCAGGATCCCATTGGCCTTCTTGGCCACCAGGGCACACTGCTGTCTCATGGTCAACTTGTTGCCCACCACGACGCCCAGGTCCCTCTCTGTGGGGCTGCTCTCCAGCAGGTCAACCCCCAATCTGTACCGGTGTCCAGGGTTATTCCTCCCCAAATGTAGGACCTTGGACTTTTTCTTTCTGCAGGTCGGTTATATCATTGTGCAAGGAAAAGTTTGCATAATATTTATATTAAGGTGTTAACTTATTGGTTTAATATCTTGATTAAATCAAAATCTTAGAGAAATAGGTTAATCTGAAAAATTCTACTTTGATGTATTTTCTCACTTTCCATTGGTGTCTAGTGCACCTGATAGGGTAGACACTGAAGATGCAAGATATGAGGTCAGCTTTACGAATTTTTTTTTTAAGCGGGAAAATATTAGCATCTCCAAATAAATAATTTCCTGTAAAAATTCATTCTGCTTTTCCACCAACTCTTTGGAATCTTTAGGAGAGAATAGTTGTCTTCTTTCCCTTTCTGTATGTTGAAAGGTAAGTGCACCTGTGTAGGAAGAGGATTCAGTCATGTAATAAAATCTCCCTCTTGCCTCTACTAACAGGGAAACAGGCTTAAAGGTAAGTTTAAATGATAACAGAGTATCTTATAAATGCTGTATGAATTACATGAAGAAAAGGTACTCTGCTTCCAGGGGAAGCACTTTCAGAAAGCCAAAGGAAAGAATGTTAAAGAAAGGATGCATATTCTTCAGTTTCAAATATTACACCTATAAATTAATGTTAGACAATGCAAAAAATTACTTCCATTTCTTCAAAATAGTAAGGTGCTATTTACCTTATGCATCTCTTTTACCTTTTGCCTCTACTGGAAAAAATGCCAGTAGATCCGTTATGTTGTTACTTGTTAAACTTGTTACACACTTTTTAAAGACTTTTTAAAGACTTTTTTCCCCTCACAGAATAAGTTTGATCTCTTAGCCTTGTCTTTGCAAGTACAAGGTTTTATTTACTTCTTTTATGAAATTATTTATCTTTCATACATTTGCCTTTGTTGCATATCTGGATACAAGCAAAACTGTTGCTAAGCCTGGAAAGACAATGAAATATTCTTCCCTCAGTGTCCTCTAACAATTTCTGCCACTTATGCTGCTTATGTGAAATGAACTTCTGTATATGAGAAGAAATATAATGTGAATGTCTTTCAGGTGATTTGGGCAGCCTTCATCTGAAAATGTACTCAAACACCCATCCTGATAAGTGTTTGGAATGTATTGATGTTTGTTTCCTATATGGCACAAGATGTTAAAACCAGCTTAATACTTGGTATTGTTATTTAATATCAAATAGCTCATCCCAAATAAAAACAGAATATATTTTTGGTAACTGAAGAACAGCAGGTTCTGAAGGGTTTAAAATAGATGTCATATGATATCAGTAGTATCTCAGTGCAACTTAGCAGACTCGAGAAACTATTCAAAGAGCAAACCAAAATGGAGGGCAGTTCTATACTCCACGGTTTCACTAACATTTATTTGGCAATTTTTGCTTTATTTTGCTTCAAGCTTTTAATTAAGATTTCCTTGGCTCTGCTGACCCATTTCTATATTGTTAAAGGCAACAGAAAAGAGGCTGCCAGGATAGCAGAAGAGATCTATGGAATAGTCCCAGGTAAAGTAAAAATTTGGTCACTCTAGCATTCAGATGTATAGTTGCTACATTTTGGTTGCTGATTGGTAATGAGATGTAATCGTTGAGTTGCCATAAACTGAGGAATCTGTTACTAAATGCATAGGGGAGATATCTTATCCTGGGGCGTCTTCTGTTTCTGAGGTCTTTGCAGTGTCAGTATGTGTTGGCATGTTTTAGGTGTGCAAAATATGAGACTCCAACAATTACTCAGCTAGAAGAAGGACAACATTTGCTCAAGTGGGTGCTGAATAAAAAAGATTGTTCTAGGAAGCAAGGCATCCTGTGGTGTTTGTGGTGTGGGTTACAGAGGCTTTTAATAAATAGCTAGGTTTACTACCAGAGAATAACTAGGGCAAAGTTTTAATATGTGGATTTTCTGAAAGAAGATACTAGAGGAAGTGATAAATGACTTTATGAATCCAAGCCAGGAATCCCTGTTTTGTTAAACCAGATTGTAACAATGAAAACAGCTAAAATTATTTGGAAAAGTAAAAGGCACAGTATTGTAGTGTATTTAATAGGCCATAAGAGCTGCCATTCCTTTATTTTTTCTTTCTTTCTGCTTATTTACCTCTGACGCTGCTTCACTGTCATAATAACGAATAGACAGGTATTAGCATGTCCAGTAATTCCGCTAATTAAAAATGACACACAGTTTTATATTTAGGACTAATGAGCACATATTTTCCTACTGGAAGATTTGCATCAATCTTGCAACATTGCTGATGTGCAAACGTGACTCATTTGCTGGACTGCTGTTTTGTGATGAATTGTTCCACCGTGAACAAGCTCCTGAATTGGGACTATTTTTGATGTGAGATGTCCACTAGAAACAAAACAACTAAAATCTGTCCAACGAAAAAGGCCATGTGAGTGAAAAGTGAAAAGATTCTCACTCATACACAGGAGTGCCCATCTCTGGATTGCAAACATATGTGCTGCTCTTTGGAATATAATCCCAATGATTTTATAGTGATTTGTTTTTTTCCACCTAGTGCCTTCCCCTAAGTGAATTGTAGTCAGACACCTGACAAACGTACAGATTCTTTTCTAAATGGTTTCATGTTTAGCAGACTACAACGTATTTTTATCTGCAAGTTGCCATTTGCAAGAAGCTAGCAAGGCTAGTCTTTCAAAACACAGGGTCATGTGGGGTTCTTGCCCGTGCACTCCATTGCCTTTCAGAGGGAGTTTCACAGCCTTTTCTCTTTGCAGTGACTTAGTGCAGCAGCAGCCAAGCTGCTTAATTTCTCTGTAGAAATTTAGAAAAGAGGCAGTAATTTCAGACATGTCACATGTAGCTGTGAGAAGAAGATGCACCCCTTATGGGATCTACATTTGCCATATGTTTCAGGGAGGTAGGTTGCTGTGGCTAGCATGACACCAGCATGTATTTTCACGGCGAGGCGCGTGTGTGCATACACATACACTGTAAATGCATGTGAAAAGAGTTTGTGCATACTATATACTATGCATAAGAGTACAAATAAGGCACTTAAAATCGCTTTATTACCTGTTACCTCTGAATCTTCCTGCTCGAGAGCCCTATTTTTAGTTGCTCATAATGCCATCAACCACTCAGCTTTTTGAACTGTGGTTGTGTATTTCAGTTGCCAGCAACAGGAAAAATGTGCAGATTTTTGGATATTTTTAGGCAAATGGTTCTTTTTTTCTTTTTTTTTTTTCCTCCACACCCTGTCTTCTAGTCCTTGGCTCATTAAAGAAGCCTTCCTGATCCCTCCTTGGTCCTCATTTACAGTTACTTTGCCTGGTGAGCTCTACTTTATCTCAGAGGAGCCAAGTCACTGTCTGCGTCACTTAGTCTTTCAGTGCCAGCTTCCTGCCTTATGAGGCCAAGAAATGGCTCCTTCCATAACTATAAATAAAAGTAAAAGCTCTGTTTAAACCTGTAACCCCATGTATGCAAGCAAATCCCAATTTGTGCCCAGCAAAAGGCACGTACCATGGTGACAAGTTGCCGGCTGTCAAGCCAGGGTAATGAATGACACCGAAAAACTCCCAGAAATTTAAAAACGTTTGCAAGGTGTTGTGCTTTTCCCAGGAAATCACAGCTCTGCACTGTGGAGGGTTGTTTTCAGGGATCCCCTGCCTCCAGGTCCACCTCAGTACTTTTGGAGTTAATAATTCTGTTTTCCTCCTTTAATCTGCTGGCCAGGAGCATGTTTAGGGGCAGCTAGGAAATGGCAGCAAGCTCATTTCAGCTTTTATTTTTATTTGTGTTTGTCTGTCTGTGTTTGTGTGTAGGAGATATGCCAAGTAGGGGCATATTTAGGAAGGGGTAGGAGGAAAGTAAACACCCCTCATGGACACGCTGGAGACCAGTGGTACACGCAGTGCGGGCAGGGAGGCACCTGCCTTAACCCCTGAATGACACCCACCCCAGGGAGCTGCCTTCCTGCCTTAAATCGGGTCGTGGGCTGGATCTGCTCCCTACAACTGAAATATGTTCAGGTAATCACTGAAATATGAATGCAAGGTCTCCCTTCTCTGCCCTTGCTGCACTGCAGTCCCTGAACGTGGCTGACTCCGAGATGGGGCCTCCCCAGCGCTGCACTCAGCTAAATGAGGCCCTAAGCGAGGCCTCCCATGCCCTTGGCTCCAAGTCTCCAGGGATGTTTCTGCACCTCTCACCCCTTTCTCCGTGCGTGCAAACATGTGGAATAGAGATGAATCACACTTTGCATTCACTCTAACGTGTTTTGTAACTGAAGAATATTGAAGACGACACAGGGTTCAAATGCTATGCTCATGGGGTTCCTATATAACACACTGTGAATACAAAAGTGGAATTGCTTCTGTGCTATTGCACAGCAAATGCAGCCAGCCCTTGGAGAAATATTTACTATATGCTGTAGAGAAGCAAGGTTTTAACTGTTAATATACAGCAAGCAAATTCGGTTTCCAGTGGAGTTGCAGTGATTTACAGTTGGCTCACTGACTGTAAATATAGGCAGTAACTAGGTTAAGGAAGAACTTTTCATGTGAATAGATTAAGAAGGGAAAAGGGTGAATCTAGCCTGCACTAAAGAGTCTGCACAGTTCTAGACCTCGAGTGATTAGGAAAAAGTAGTGAATCCTCAGGCAGAATTTGTTTCTTTTGCTATTTTTATTTTTTCTAAAATCTTATAGTGAGTCAGAAGATGAGACTTGTAACCTGCTAGTCTGACCTGGAAGATATTATTTATGAAATACTCATTTCAGGAAATAAAGCTGCCAAGGACATGCTGGAATTCATTTGATGGACAAGTCATTCTATGAGGATAAGCCTCTCAATAAAGTGCGAAGGAAGCTGGGAAATGACTCGTGACAAAAGCTCCCTAGAAACGACAGAGGCCAAAATATTTGGAAATAGGGTTTGCAGGAGTCAGAAGTGTGTTGTCAAGTCTCAGCTGCATTTGACTCATGGTCTTTGCTGGAACAATGTGGCCTTTTCATGGCTTTAATTTTGAGTAGCTTTAAGAGTTCTGCCCATGATCTTTTGCTTAAATACCTTAACTAGAACCCCTCTTTCTCAGAAGTGCTGAGCCTATGGCTGTTCCATGAAAATCAAACAGTTTCCCCACTGATGGTAAGCTTGGTTGTAGGACCAGCCCAACCCAGTGGGTTCCCCAGGATCTTGCTTGCACTGCCCATCTGAGCTGACTTGTGCTAATTTTCTCTTCTAGGCAGCTGGGCAGACAGGTCACCACTGCACGATGCCGCCTTCCAAGGACGCCTCCTGTCTTTGAAAACCTTGATTGCACAGGTAAAGGCCCCCAAAGAAATAAAAGGCTGGGTGGCAGCTAGTTTCAGTCATATTGGACCTGTAAGGAGGTGAGTTGATAATAGGCTGTAGCAGGGCATGAGAGACAGGTAAATATACAATATATTCACCTGCATTTCTTTGGGCATGTAACCGGTTTGCTTAGGTAGGCTGCTGGGCACAAACCCAGACTGTAGCTTATAGATTTCTGTGTATGAAGTAGTTATCCCTAAAAGTACTGCTTTCAAAGATAAAGAGAGCAAACAGGGCTCAAGGGGAAAAGAAGTGGCAATATATATATCAGCTATTACTGAAAATCAGTATAAAAAGTATGTGTTGCTTTATCAAATATGAAGCATGGTCTTCCTAAAGAGCCTGAAACCCTCTACTGCACACGAAACCAAGCATTCAGAAAATAGAAAGAGAGGAGGAGAGGATATATTGGGGACATTAAAGAACTTGGATGTGAAAGTGTGTAGCTGCAAAGGGACAAGTTATGACTTCACCAACCATCCTCTTCATTTCCTTTCCTTAAAACCAGTGCTGTACTCTAACACAAGTGATTACATCCTCCTCTCCTCCTTAAAGAAGAAAATAAATTCTATAAAATTAACTCCAAGTTCTGTAACTTGGCAAATGGACTTTTTATAACCCAAAGTAAATATATATATATATATATATATGTATGTATGTATGTATGTATATTTTTACCAGTGATGGTTGGCTTGCACAGGTAAAGTTGTCTTCTTAAATGGACAGCATCCTGGAGAAGTGGAGCTGCCAGTGTAAACTCCTCCACTGCAGACACCTGTCAACGCATGGTCACTGCTAAAATGAGTTGCTGTTTACAACCGCTTTCCCCCCTCCCACTTCCTCATCGTCCTTTCCCTCACCCGCTGACATCAACCAATTTTTATGGAAAAGGAAGTGATGGGAAGAGATACGGATGAAGAGCGGCCATTTGCTCAGGGCTTTACTGGCTTCCTCACCCCCCATCTCCAGTTACACCAATGACTTTACACTGCCTCATCAGTGAGGGGCAGCTCAGGAGTGAGCGTGGTGACAGTCTAGCAAAACACTTTCCTCTAGAATCGTCCACTTCTGGGTTTCCTTAAACACACAGCAGCATGAAAATAAATGCTTGTACGTGGCAGAGTTGCCTTGATATCCCCAGGAGCAGGGAGATATTAAAATGGCACAAGACCATGTCACCTTGACCTGACCCTGGAACCCCCCTGTATTTTTCTACATCGTGCACTCGTGCACATTTTGCTACCTGCTTTCCCAGAAATGCACAGTCCAACTTGGAGGGAGCTGGGAATAAGGAGGAGCAAAAGCAATCACTGTTGGGGTTACACATTATTTAGTTAATCTACTCTTTCTCATTCTCTCAAAGAAGACATTAATTTTAGGAGTGAAGGATAGGGAGTCCCTGCTAATGGAAATAGATCAAGGCAGCAAATATCTGTAGAAAGTGGATTGGGGACAATCTACGACAGTTTGATAAATGTAAACATGAAGCTGTTCACAGAGCAGTGTTAATCTTTGCTCACTGTTTCTAAGATATTTATACTATTAGTCTAAAATTAAATATGGAGCTATATCTTAGCATGCATACTGGACTTTCAGAAGTCTCCGCCTTAGGACCACAACTTTTAAAGAAAGCCAGCAAGGCTTCTGCTGCGAAAGGGATGCCTTGATGTGAAAGTACTCTGCATGGAAGGAAGAGACTGAGTACTTAAAAAAAGAGCTCCAGAATTCACCAGTGCCTGCTCCAGCACTACAAGAAATGTTTGATTCTTCCAATAGATTGACAAGAATTTATAATTGTCTGAAAACAAGGCTAAAATGAGCAGATTTTGGCAAACAGGTTATAATAAATCCATATCCACCAAGTAATGCAAGAGGAATCAAAGTTTTCTCCAAAATATCAGTACTTTCATTTGCAATAACCAAGTTTATTTGTTAAATATATATAAGGATAATGGCCAAGTATAGCCAAATATCCCATTATCCCATAAGTATAGCCAATATCCCATTAAAAAATGGGATATTATCTCATGTTTTACTGAGATTTTATCTATTCCCTCAGCATTGAAATAAAGTGGAGGATAGCTCCTGGGACAGCTTTTATATCATGAATACCTCCTCATTACTGAAAAATCTTATTTTTATATCTTAAAATTTCTAGCTTAAAATGACTAGGTAATTTATTTTTAATGCTCTTTGCATCAGGATTTTACAGTGTTACATTGCTTGTGGATATTTATTTCTATGGATAGTAGTAGTTACTGCCTACCAAGAAGTGTGTTGCTGCCATCTTGTGAGCTGCTTAGTTTACAGCATATGAAATAGAAGGGAATTGTAGGATAAAATTTGTGTCTTTACATGCAGAATAATGCTGGTCTCAAACTCATTCTCAGACGAGATTTTAAAATCTTATTTACCAGGACATTTAGCTGTGTTCTGGAGACAACATGCATCATGGTTTCTTTCTCCTTTGCAAATACATTTTATTTCTATTTTGACAGGAACAGATGTAAGAACAGTTCTTTGAGGAAATGCCTATAAAGAGACATTTATAAGTGACAGTTCTTTATTGCAGTATAAAACATATTGGAGGTGGTCATTGAAAAGAAACATCTTTGTGGGTGAGATTTCTCTAATCTGCTCTACAGATCTACTAGGTACTTAATTACATCTCAGTGAAGATAGGTAGGTATCCTGTTTAGTTAGGACAAGTGTTTCTAGGAAAGAATTCATCTGCCCTATCAGAAATATATTCCTTAGCCTGAGATGAGTCATATCCTAAAAGTGTTTTTCTTCCATATCCTATAAGTCTGCTTCTTTCCACTGAAGGAGCTTAAGGTGTCCAGCTCGGTAGCTGGTATCTATACTGGAGATATCCAGGTCCCAATAGGTAAGGTGAATCCTGCCACCTGTACTCAGGAAACCAGTACCACTCCTAACCATAGTGCTGAGTGTGTATACAGTAGATGTAGCATTTGACAAAATTAAAGCCTCTTTTTCGCACTGAGGAATAAAATTAAGTTAATGTCACCCTTACATGCTAATGAAACGTGAGGTTTTTTTCTGTGATTAACCATGTATTATGAAAAAATAGAAAAAAACAGATACAATTCATCATTCCTTCTCTATTTCCACCTCCAGCGAAAGTATTTGGAGACAAATCCTGAAGCACTGAAAAGTAACAGTCCAATCAATGCAAGTTCCCTTCTTGTTTACCCAGTAATGTGGCCAGATCCAGGCAGGATCTGCCAGTCCTGCACATCTGGGCAGGTGCAGGGGGAAGCATTTGCCCTGGGGAGGGCTTTTCTTTCATGGCTTTGCTCTGAATTCCAGGGATTCAATGTGAATCTCGTGACCACTGACCGCGTGTCAGCTCTCCATGAGGCTTGCCTGGGTGGCCATGTGGCCTGTGCAAAGGTGCTGCTAGAGAACGGCGCTCAGGTGAGTCCTGGGACCCATCAAAAACACTGCTGGGTCACTCTTTATTAACTTATTTATTGGGGAAAAAAGGTAGAATTGTCTTTAGAATTGCTCTTGATTTTCCATGGAATAGTTTGGGAGTCTCTCCATAAAAGAAAATGGATATGGTTAAAGCAATGAAATATTTTATCTGTTAATAAAATAGCAGCATTTCTCCCCATTGATCCTATGGTAGAATACATGGTTAAAATGGAGATAAAAGAATAGGATGAAACACATGAGAATATATTTCATTCAGCTGAGATTTTTGAGTATAATTTTCCTGGCAAGAAGCTGAACAACACTTGAACAGGCAATCAAGCTACACTTTGTAGAAGAAAATACATTTATTTATTAGCTTCCTATACTACATATCAAATTTAAATCTCTTAGAAATAAGAGAAAAAAATCCTTTCTTTATACTTAGGTTACTTGATTTTGATACACTAATTGAAGTATCTATTTAGAACTCATAAAAATTCTGAATTATTTGTTGCTTTTCTGAGAAATCTGTCCCATTCCTGTTAGTAACATACAGATACAGTGTTTTATATATATATATATGTATATATATTTTTCTTTATTTTTTCCCATTTGCTGTTCATAAATAAAAACACCAGATAGTCATCTAACTTCTAGGAAGAAATGTTCCATTTTGCTGCTCTGCTTTATTGCCATAGTCTTATTTCCATTTTTACCACTTACACCAATGCCAACTGGAGAGGGAAAACAAAGAAGTCTTTTTTTTTTCCTTCACTCACCTCCTTGCTTGCCCTCTGACAGGAGTATGAATGAATTGTTGGCTCTGATGATAGATCCTCAGTGCCTCCCAGCAGCCTCACAAGAGCCACGTCTGCCTCTTGTGCCTGCATGGGTGCACCTGTGGCTGTTGGACTGCACCATGAAACCTGTCTGAGACGCAGATAACCCTCCAAATCCAAGCAGACAGGTCTCCCTCATGCTGTGGCCACTGGTAACTCTCCATCCAATGGTAGTTTCTCCAGCTCCTGACCCTGCCGTGTTTATTTTCCAGCCAGATCTGTTCCCTGAACTGTTTTTCTATGAAGCTGAGCAAGCAGAACAAGCACCCAGGAGGTAGGGCCAAACTGATATAGGATGACTGCTGAAATATGTAGCTGCAACTTCATGAGTAGGGACATTTGTTTGTCCTGGTAAATATATTATGTATGACCCGTTGAAGTCAGCTGCATTGCCCTGCCTTGCAAATGGCAAGGACTGATTTATAATTGTGGGAAAAAAAAACAGTTAAAGAGTTAATTAGAACAGCATCAGATACTGTTGAAATAAATAAAGGCAAATACCCTTTTGGCCAAGAAGGCCAATGGGATCCTGGCTGCATCAGGAGGAGCGCTGCCAGCAGGTCGAGGGAGGTGATTCTGCCCCTCTGCTTGGCTCTGCTGAGGCCGCACCTGGAGTATTGGGGGCAGTTCTGGGCTCCCCAGTATAGGAGGGACGTGGAGGTTCTAGAGAGGGTCCAGCGAAGGGTACAATGTAGGGGAGGAAGGGGCCAAGCTCTTCATGGTGGCCAATGACAGAGCAAGGGGTAATGGACATAAGTTGAAATACAGGAAGCTCCATATCCAAATGAGGGGGAACTTCTTCCCTGTGAGAGTGACAGAGCCCTGGCACAGGCTGCCCAGAGGGGCTGTGCAAACTCATTCTCTGGATCTTTCAAACCCACCTGGATGCTGCTCCGTGTCCCGTGCTCTGGGTGTCCCTGCTGGAGCAGGAGGGTTGGACTAGATCTCTAGAGATCTCTGGATCTCTTCCAACCTCAGCCATTCTGGGAATGATATTTAGAAAGGTACCAGCTAACTGCTTTTGGTCTCTTGCAGAATTAGCTAGAATAAATCAATAAGTTTTATAAATATCACTGTATTTCTTCACATTAAAGGCAAAATACCTTGCTAATTAAACTTACTAGCTGATGTATTTCTGCCATGGTGCTCCCAGCCCTTTTCAGGACTGTGCATTTTCCTTGGTAGCAAGCTCCAGCAGCAGTGGATTTTCCCAGTGGTCCAAGGCTCCTCCAGCCCTTTCTGGTCTCTTTCCCACTCAACTTGTTTTAGAAATCTCACAGATTGCCAAGTGGTTTCATAACCCGTAATATTTTTTTTTCAGTTTGGCGTAGAATTAGAGAAATAGGGATTTGCCTCTTGCCTCGAAGGGCTTCGTGTCTAGTCAAACTTGGTAGTTAGTGCATTGTAGAGCCCAGCCTGGACACTATGCTATTACAGTGGGAAATGGGAAACAATGAGTTTTATTAGATCTTAATATCAGAGATCAAGGAAGCACACTCTTGCTCCATGACACACACATACTTATGAAGACAGGCTCTTGTCACTTGCATTTCTGTTTTTGATTGAGGCTGTTTCTATCATGATTTTGTTGTTGTTGTTATTGGAAATGTGTTTTCAGGTAAAAGCATTAAACACGAAGTATGCATTTTCATTTAAAAAGCAGGGACATTTTTGTCTGAAAACAGGAATGAATTGTGGCTTTGGGCTAGCCCATACCAAACAATCATGTACATGTCAAAGTTCTCCATGGAAAGGAAGAATTTACATTTTCTGAACAACTCTGGGAGGAGAATTTATAGTAATCAGTGTCATCACCTTATAGAAATAGCTGAGAAACCAAGCAGACCTTGAAGCATAATGTTATATATGTTGTTCTGCAACAACATATAACTGAAAGTTGTGGCTAAAATCAGTTCTGAAATTAAGCAAGACAAAAGTTGCTTTCAGGGCATTTCTGGTAAACGTGTGATGCTGGCTGTTTACCCTACATTTTTATGCTTTTCTAAGTACATGTTGCCATTGCAGGTCAACGCAGTCACGATGGACGGGCTCACCCCTCTGTTCAATGCCTGCTGCAGCGGCAGCGTGGCCTGTGTCAACGTGCTGCTCGAGTTTGGGGCCAACCCACAGCTTGGGAATCACCTTGCTTCGCCTCTTCACGAAGCTGTAAAGAGAGGTAACGTTGAGTGAGGCTAAAGGTGACTACATCAGGTAGATATTTCTTGGCATTTAAGATGTTATTTTTTTTTGTTTGTGTCTTTGTTTTTTGTTTTTTTTTTAACATGTTCAGGTTTTTTTTTTTAACATGTTCAGTAGGGAACATGCTTGGCTCATTCCCCTCATTGTGCTTGTGGATCGTATCTGGGTGCATCATGCTCCATGGCACTGAATTGAGTGACGTCTCTTCTCCACCACGCAGGTCACAGGGAGTGCATGGAAATCCTTCTGGCCCATGAGGTGGACATTGATCAGGAAGATCTGCAGCATGGGACACCACTTTACGTGGCTTGCACTTACCAGAGGACAGACTGTGTTAGGAAGCTTTTGGAACTAGGTACACCTGAAAAAGGGCTACGGGGGTGCTGTGGTAGCATGAACCAGCAACACTGTTTTCTCTGGGCTGCCTTTCTACTGCAAGCATTGCAAGCTCTTTTCATAAGAGACCTTTGGACAGCCTGAACTGGTGAGACTTGTTTCAGATAGCTAAAACTTTCACCTGTATTCAGGAAGAATACAAGATTTCCTTAGTAAAAGATCACTAACTGCAAGGACTTAGTTGAAACGCAACCTGTCTAAATATAGAATACAGAGCTTTCATTTTCCAGAATGATGCCACAAAGCATAGACAATATTGGCTACTGTCGATGATCAAAATCAACTCTTTTGATTTCGATAAACTCCCATGCTGAGAATTAACTTTCTCTACTTCTCAGATGGCAGTAAAGGCACTCAGAAGTATAAT
>JAUBOD010000407.1:108573-130933 GCA_032353885.1 Nothura maculosa | reverse complement strand
GATTTCGATAAACTCCCATGCTGAGAATTAACTTTCTCTACTTCTCAGATGGCAGTAAAGGCACTCAGAAGTATAATTCTTCTAGGCACAGTGTGGGAGCTAGTGCAAATTCCTGCTGCCAGGACATATCAGGGTAATTTGCACCTCACAGAGGTATGAACCTGCAGGCCATACCACAGCAAGCCCAGGACAAGCATTTTGCTGGCTGTGCTCCCAAAGGTATTAAAATGAGGTACAGAAAGTGTGCTTTTCCCCTGGTAGTTAGCACAGTTTATGTAAGTCAGATTTTATGATGTTAGAAAAGGTACATAACATATTATAGATTTCAAATATCTCTCCAGTAGAGAGTCAATGAACTTCTGTGCTTACTCAGGTCTGTCAATCTCAGACAGCATTTGGTAGTTCAATAGATGTTTATACAGCAGGAATGTGATTTGATGAATTTAGGGCTGGCTTTTTTTTTAGAGAAAGGAGGGAGGCCTGTGTGAACAATGTCCTTCATTTATTGACACCAGCATGAGTGATGCAGATCATAGATTTGAGCAGTTTCTGCTTCCTCCTGGCCTTAACCATGCACTCTGGTTCACCTAAGGAGCCAACGTCAATATGGGTAAGCGGTTGGACACCCCCCTCCATGCTGCAGCAAGGAAATCCAATGTGGAAGTAGTCATATTGCTGACCGACTATGGTGCTAGCCTGAAATGCAGAAATGCTGATTTCAAATGTGCGCTGGATCTTGCTGCACCCAACAGTAAAGTGGCACAGGAGCTTTTACTTCGGGAAGGTAATGATTCCTTTCCTTCTCTCTCTCTCTCTTTTTTTTTTTTTTTTTTTTTAATAGTACAATATTCATTTCTATAAGTACATTTTTTCTTAAGTGCTTCTTCATGTACTACTCTGTGTAATTTCTCTTGGCTTCTCCACTAATTTCAAGCCTAGAGAAGATAACACAGAAAAGAGTGAGAGCTCTCTGCTGTGTTGCTATATTTGGATGTTAGTGGGCATCTTGATCAGTTGTTCCATACTTTTGTTTCACACTTATTTATGGAAAATTTTATTTATTTTCCTAGGGGGATACAAGGGACTAAGGATTAAAAACTGCCATGAGAGTTTATCCAGTGGCATTATGAGAACTATTTTGGTGGCACCCATTTGTGTTCATCTTGGCCCCATGGCTCGCTGCCCAGCTTTCTGCAGAAAAAAAATGATGTGCATGTGTGCGCCCTTGGTCATGGGGAGAAGGCAGAGGTAGCTTCAATATGGCTCTTGCTTCTGCCACACAGCTCTTGCGTGCAAATTGCAGGGGAGCAACTCAAATATCAACTAGCAGTGTCCTTTGCAGGCTACTTTTAGCCTCTCTACCATAGTCATATTGGCCATTCCAGTCCACTCAGGAGAAAGATCCTAAGTAGAAAGGAATGTAGACCTGCTTGTGTCATTTTCACATTTTTTTTTTTGTATGCTGTGCAGAGCCAAAACTTGAGGTTCATCCCTGAGGCCTGGACATGCCAACTTAGCTACATCCTCCTATACACTTGCTGCTTCTCAGCTTACGTGTACTCAAGCTAGTAGGTGCTTTGCCAACCCAGGAGGGGAAGAAAGCTCTTTCCCCACTGTGGGCAGCCTGCCCAGGCACCTCTGGCTCCCTGCCCAGGAGAGGATGAAATACAGGGTGTGTGGAGTGGGCTAGCAGTGCAAAATAACTCTTAGATAGCAAATTGTCAATGTACTGCGTAGACTTTGTGCTGACCCTCTGCATGCAGGTGGGTTTTGCAAGGGAAATAAAACATTGGCTTAACATTCTTCCATGTCATTCCTTTCTTTTTCATTGTGCTTTGTGCACAATCTTAATCTGTCATGTCTAAGAGTGGCCTAAATGTTTTCCACCTCTAGTGTCTTCTGGCATAGTAGCTCAGGACTGAGCAAAAGCAGGATGCATTAGCAAAGGCAGTGCTTGTAGACTTGTTCCACCTGCCCTACCTGTAGGAGATTTTGGCTAAATATAGAAATCTCCCAATATTAATAATTTTCTGTGCTTGACAATCCAGTCAAATGGGTTGAAGTGCACTGTGTGTCAGCTGTTCAATTTTTAGAAAAGAAGTTTCCTTAATATCTGAATTAATTCACATAACCCTTCAACCTTGCTGTTGGATACTTATTTTATCTTACATATACAGCTGAACATTTTCTCTACTTAATGTGTGTTTTCTGAGGACCTTCTGTGGAAATAAACACTTCAGGAGCTTCTCTAGGAAAATTTCCTTTCTTCCTCCTGATTTTTCTGCTGTGGTTGCTTAAGTGGTTCCCTCTGCTCTTCCTGACTATTAAGCAATGTGAAATATCAAATGTCAATGTTTTCCTAACTGCTTAAGGAGATAAAGTTTCTTACTTCAGTTTCAGTGACAGTAATACAAGTGCTTTCTGCTATATATGCCTTCATTATTTATCTATTTCTTTCTCCTAAGGAGTCATTTTCAGTGTATTTAGACGCCTAGATTTTTTATGTAGTAAAAACAAATTTTGGTGAAGCTTATTTGGAAGATGTGAGCTCAGGCTTATAAAAACACTTCCCCAGTCTTTAAAACAAACAAAGAAACAAACTTTTGGCCTCTTCTATTTAGAGCAATTCTATGGATTAGGACCCTAGAGGGAAGAAGGTCCAAGAGAGATGGTTAATATGCAAGCATCACTTCTTCCAAGCTCAAGATTGGTGTATCCTATAAGTAAGAAGTCAGGCAAAGGGGAAAGCAGACCTGTATGAACAAACAAGGAGTTCCTGTCAAGGTTCTTCATCAGGGACCTGGACGAAGGGGCAGAGTTCGCCTTTAGCAGTTTTACAGATGATACCAACCTGGGAAAGGTGGCTGACACACCAGAGGTTGTGTTGCCATTTAGTGAGATCTAGACAGGCTGGAAAGTTGGGCAGAAAGGAACCTCATGAGGTTCAATAAGGCCTAGTGTAGGGTCTTGCCACAAGTACAGTCTGAGGGCTCACCAGCTGGACAGCAGCTCTGCCGAGTGGACAAGTTAATCATGAGCTAGCAATGAGCCTTTATGGCCAAGAAGGTCAATGTTATCATGGGATGTATGAAGAAGAATGAGGCCAGCAGGTCAAGAGAGGTCATTCTCCCCCTCTACTCAGACCTGGTGAGGCCACACCTGGAGTAATGTCCTGGGCTCCCTAAAACAGGAAGGATATGGAACTGCTGGAGAGAGTCCAACATATTGAACATGAAAGATATCAGAGTACTAGAGCATCTCTCCTGTGAGGAGAGGCTAAGCTGGATAGGAGAGCTGGAACTGTTTAGCTTGGAGAAGGGAAAGGGGATACACCGAGCGGGGATCTTATCAGATATACAAATACCTGAAGGGAAGGTGTCGAGAGGATAGGGCAAGATTCTTTTCAGTAGTGGACACTGACAGGACAGAAGGCAACGGCCCCAACCTGAAGCACAGGAAGTAGTGCTTGAATATGAGGAAAAAAATTTTTCTCTATGAGGGTGACACCCATTGGAACAGGTTGTGAAGTCTCCTTCAGAGATACTCAGAAGCCATCTTGAAATGTGCTGCCATATCCTGTGCAAGGAGACCCTACTTATGCAAGGAGACTTGGCCTAGATGATCTCCCCAGGTCCCTTCCAATCCTGACCATTTTGTGATTCTATGAGCACCTGCTTCATCTCACCAGAGGAGCCAGGTAGGCAGCACACTTGGGGTTCAGTAAGCTCCAAATGCCTGCTGATTCTTACAGCCCCTTCCTGTAACAGAGAAAAGTCCCCTGACAGCCTTCTTACCAGTGGGTTCTCTGATATCTAAGAAGTTCTTAATATGAGCTTCAACTTATCCTTTGTGGTAGGAGGAGGGCAACACGTCCTCTCTCTCAATCTCTCATTTATTTATTTATTTTTAACTCAGATTCCACTTCATACTGAATTTTGTAGAACTTTCTCTTAGGTCTTTATGTCTTTGAGGTCCTTTTCCCTCAGTCTCAGTTAATTAAATTGGACAAGGCATTAAAAAAATGATTTGGAGGATCATGGACAGACTGACTGGCCTACAAAAATTTTAAAAGACGAGGTGATCCTGCAAACAAGCTAAGTTGCACTTACTATTTGTACGTGTGCCTGCAGAGACACTAGCTGGTGGCAGAAGCAGCAGCATGGAGTATACATGCATGCCGCGGACCTTCGTCAGGATTTGGTGCCCAGCGCGCGGGGAAGCACAACTGACTCAATATGAGTGATCAAGGCTTCCCTTTATTGCTCTGAACAGGTCGATTATATAGGCTCCAGCACACACTTGTTACAATCTTAGTGGTTACAACTTCTGTGTACCCCTTTGCTGATTGGCTGATCGCCTGCTCCCACATTGCAGGCTACGTGCTCAGATCCTGGTTTTCCCCCACATTTACTTCACTGCTGGTACTTTGCCATTACAAAAGCCCCCTTGTTCCCTTCCAGGCCTTGTTGGTACACTTCATTGTGGCCCTTAACGATTCCCCAATAGCCCTTAACGATCCCTTAACGATTCCCCAATAGCCCATAACGATCCCTTAACGATAGCCCTTAACGATTCCCCAACAATAGCCCTTAACGATCCCTTAACGATTCCCTTAACGATTCCTCAACACATGCAAACAATTAACTATATTCTATATATAACTGTATGTATATATGTGACATCACATGATGGCTGGCCTACACTGAGCACCTCTGCAGCTCCCTAAAATCCATCTTTGTTTTTCTCCCCACAACAATGCTGAGAGTTCCCTTATTTCCTGGGCAGAGGCTATGCCTTCTGGTGCTCTGTCTTCAGTGTGTGCATCTTCAAGATATTTTAAATGTTTTCTCAAGAAAAGAAGCAAAAAAAGTCTAGCTGTGCATGCAGAAAAATGGTTTTAATGCTCATTATTGTCAATTTGATGAACGAGTTTCTACAAAATATGTCAAATATGAACAGTAGTCGTTGTAAGTGTATATGGATACACAAGTATAGTGCTCGATCTGATTTTCAAACCTTGTTTGTGTTTGCTGCTTGCTTTATGACTCATCTTGGTGTGTGAGGAGGTGCTTATCTTTATTTTCTTCCCCCCAGGTCCTGCCAGCCTTGCCCAGCTGTGTCGGTTGTCTATCAGAAAGCAATTGGGTCGATCGTGTCTATATGCAGTCCACAAGCTGCACCTGCCTGAGCCACTTGAGAACTTTCTTCTCTATCGATAAATATGTGACTATCTTTATACTGGAAAAGAAAGAGGAACAAATGGTTGTTTACTCCAAAATCGTTATATCAAAGGAAAAAAAAATCAAAGACATCATTGCTGTCTACTTTATAAATTGAAGCTTTTGGCAAAAAAACCCACTTTTTTATAGGTACTGAATGATATTATGGATATAACATGCCCTCTCATTTTTTTTGTCAGATTTACTTAAGGTAGATTGAGAAATTATAGTTGACGTGTATGTAGATGCAATTGCAGACATCAAGTCATCCCCCCCAAACACACACATAGGACACACACATGGATTTCTCCCACGTTTAATGTTATCTAACAATCCCATATTTTCATGTAAAGCCTGTACAGCCTCTTCTTCTTGCCCTCCAGGTTTCAGCTGTAATACTTAAGATCTGATTGTATTCATTATATGAATATTTTCTCATAGCTAAATTTGAGGGCAAAACTGAGAATGTTATTTTCATAGACACAGTAGGCCAGCTTTCAATGACTGTTTCTTGCAAAGTTTAAAGAAAATCAAACGAATGAGCTACCTCCTTTCGTCTTTGCATGTTTCTCAAGATAGATCCTCACATCTCAGATCTCCTCAGGGTGAGGTGAGGGAGGAGCAAGGCCTCTGCAGGTGGTTTTGTATTACCTGGATGCTTGCCTTGATGGATATTACTCATCAGAAGTTTGCAGGCTTATCTGCTCCCTTATCTCTACAGGCTTTCACCATTTCCAAGGGAAAAGAGATTTTTAAAGAGTATTACAGTTTTAGCCACTGGGATAGTAGTTAAAATGTTTTAGGATTAGTAGTTTGGATACAGAAGATCTAAAGGCCTTCCTGAGCACAGAAATTTGAGATCCAGTAGTTCCTGCTCTATTTGCATGGCCCTATAAAGATTTATCTATTTTTCCCCACAAGTTGTTTTGAGGGGCAAAATGTTTCTTTAAACCTGAGTTTTGGTGTATTTTTGCCACGAGAGGGACAGTGGTGGTTCAGTGGATTTAGTAAAATAGGATGTAGAGCTAAAAGCCTTCCAACACTTAGCTCTACTTTAAGGGTTTGAGAGGCAACTACATTCTCAGCCTACAAGATCTAGTAGTTTTATGACAAACCAGCTGTTCATGATAGTTTCTAGCTGTTTTCTGGCAATTTCATGGCCAGTATACCTTAAGTCAGGAGAAACAGGCATGTTAGAGTCTGAATACCGGATGGATTCCAGACATCTTTGCATTCCTGTCTCTATTCCAGCAGCACCAGCCTGGTGCTAACCTGTTAATTTCACCATGATAGTTACCCTCTCTGAAACAGAGGGCTAATATCACCCATACTTTTCATGATTAATTCACCACATGTGAGATAAATTTTACTCCTAGCAGTTCATGAACCAAGGCCTGTAATACTACAGCCAAAAATTAATGTAGTTTTCAGCCTGTGAAGTAGCCCGTGTTTTCACATATTGAATGCTTTTTGACAGCAAGAACTATAGCTCATAAAGTTTCCAGTGACATGAATGACCTTGCATAGTACTGTGTATCATGAATCTCACAGATCTGAACACTAAAAATTCTCAAGAGCATCTGAAAATCAAATACTATCAAGGAAGCAATGTCTATATTAATTTGATGTTAGCAGCTCTCTCTCAATCTTATCTTTACTGTCAGCTCACCTACTCTGTTTATAAAGTAGCAGTCAAAACACCATCTGCTATTCAGATAGAGAGACAGAGCCTCAGCTGTGTGGATTGTCAGAGCTGTATTACAATCAGGGAACTAAGACAATTTATGGGATCTATTTTGAAAGGTGTAATATTGAATTGATTTCTTACTGCAATCATCAATGAATGCAGTATTTCACTTGCATAGGATTTTAAATTGAAATAATGTATCTTCATTAAGGAAATGCAAAGCATATATCCAGTGCAAACCTCTTGGAAAGTTTTATGTAATGAAGCAGCAGAAGCTGCCCTATATTTATTACTGATATTAGCTTACTGTCAAAAAATGGCTTTGCCTTTGCTGTCTTCCAGATACATCATTCTTCTTGAAGTTCCTCATGTCAGAAATTCTGAGGGAATATAATTTTAGAAATTCAGATGAGAAGTTCAGAAGTCCTGATGCTAAGAAATGCTCTCAGAAACTTTACATAGACTTTCTTGCTCTTATTTCAAAAGCAGCTCAGACTATAAAAAGTCCCATTTTCAGCAACAATGATTCAACAACACATGGAAGTATGACCAAGAAAATAGCAGGAGAGGGTATTTCACTTTTCTTCCCTTACAAATATGCCCTTCTCATGTGAGGCTAACGATAGCACTATGATAATTTGCTAGGAGTTTATGGAATCTCCTTAGTGATTTTTCAGAATTAGTTTGAAAAACATGCCAAGCATGTGAATACAGCTGATTTTTCTTCAGATAGGGGAAGTGCTAACTAATCTCACATGGTCTCATTTCTTCAAAATCGGAGGCATGTTCTCTGCAATTCTGTGATAATTCAGAAAACAGATATTTAGATTAAATATTATTTTCTTGGGAATACAAACATTTTGCTATACTGAAGTAATCTGCTGTTATCCATATGACTTTCTTGCCTAAAATTGCCAGTACTGTCTACCCTAGTGAAAAGTGTTGTATGTCTTCATGAATAAGCACAGAATATCCTGACTAGAGACAAGGCTTTTTTTTCTGGCTGCCAACACTTTCTAATTCTGAGAATCACACTGACTTGCTACTTAAAAATAGAGCTTGCACTATGGGTGTTCACTAGCCATAGAGTTGCTGTTCTAGAGAAGTGATTTAAATCGGTTACTAGTGCACAGTATAAAACCAAAACATTTCATTTTACAGTTCTCAATCTGCTGGGCTGCTTTTTGATTTTCTTATTCACATATTATGAGGGAGCCAGTTTGGACTCAGAAATGCTGGTGATTGAGGCCTCAAAGATGTCAAAATAAAGGAACACTGGCTTCAAGCTACCATCATTGCCTGTGATTCAAATTGAGGCAAAGCTAAATAGATTTTACCTTTACTCTAAAATAAGCAGTATTTCTATTTATGTTCATCCTACCAAAAGATTGATTTCATATTTCTGATTATCTTTGCAGCTTGTCACAATTCTAGTATTTTGTACTAACTTATGATTGTGGCAATTTTCTTCTTGCTTTCATCTTGTCATGGCCTCACTGCTCTGGTCCCAAACTTGCATCCACAGATTTCCTCACAGCTTGTGAGTGCCTTTACTGAGAGTCTCATCTGTAAGCACACCTGCTTGTGCTGAAGATACCTAACTAGGGAACATGTGTCAGGGAAAGGAAACAGGCTGACCCATTTTCAAAGGTTTGTATAAAAAATGTCTCTGACCATAGGTAGCAAAACCAATGTTACATTCTTGCCTAAAGTATCCCAGCTCTGGTCTGCTGACTTCTTCAATTGCCTATTTGTTCAAATTCCTGACAGGAAATCCTGTCTATGACTGATTTACATATATACATATATATACATATATATATGTATATATATATCAGATGTGCTATAATCCCTGATTTTGACCATCTTCCTATCTGTTCAAAAAAAAAAAAAAAAGATGGGAATGGTTAATTTCTGAAACTTGTGGCCATACTATAGGGGCTAAAATCTGGCAAATCTGCCTTGAAGTGCTAAACTCTGCTCCCAAAGGGAGGGCTATCTGTCCACGTAAGTGCTCCCACTTCATGGAACAGGACATGGATGAGCATCTTGGGTTGGTGATATTGGAGGCCTATATCCTTCTATTCTGTATTCCCTGTATTCATTTAGACTTTTACTCGCTACCAATTAAAGTGGTCCCTTGTTTTATGCTAGAAATTGTTGCCCTACTGCCCAGGTGCAAACTGTTGTGCAGGGAGGTGCCCTCTCTCTGTGTCACACTCACTGACCATTATTTTCTGCAAATCCTGCTGAGCGAGAGGCATAAGAAGGGCTGCTGTCGGCATTTAACAGCCTTCCCTAACACAGACTGAATTGCAAGTATTAGTGGTCAGTCTATTGCAAATATTGAGGCAGTAGCACAAGACTGATTATTTGACCTGATACCAATGAAAACTAAACACCTTTACTGACTCTCAGCTGAAAATCTAGCTGGCCTATAGGGTGGACCGACAGTTTATGATGTCTTTGTATTCTTTCTTTCTTTTTTTTTTTCTGAAATCCCCTTTTTTTCACAAACCAATTGCTCCTCATTGTGATTTTTTTTAATAAAATAAAAAAGATGGAAGAGATGTGTAATATGTCAATGTCAAATATAGCTTATTCTACACACTCCTTCTATTTTGATCTCTCTCTTTTGAAAACCTTTCTATATGCTTTATCATTTATAGAAAATTATAAAGTACAAGTAAACAGAAAAAGGTGCCAGCTTTGGAAATGAAAATTTTTCAATTAAAGGCCTCAGGAGTTGTGGAAGAAAACATCACTTCCACATCCAATTGACAAGATCATCTAGAACAAGGTGGGAGAGATAAAGTGGCAGAGTAAATCATTAACAGGTTAGTCAAAACAACACATTAGTCAACAAACTATTGCACCTAAAATGCATATACTTGTTAGCAATGCATAAAGCTTCATGTGCGTGGAGATTCCCTTTTTCAACTTATATTTTAATGAAATTAGACTTAAACACATATTCACAGCCTTCCTTCATGGTCTTTAGAACAAAACCATAGTAAATGACCAAAAACCTCACAGTCAATAGAATAATTTTTGTCGTTAATCACCTAGTCTATAATATTATCTTCTATCAGGCTCGGGTTACCAGAATCTCAAACACTTATCTCAACTATTTTTCATTCATGAAAAAAAAAAAAGATAATGTTCTAACAATGGAAAAAAATAATAAATTTGATATTTATGTTAACAAGGGATTTAATACTCTTACAATTTATACCAAACTTTGAGATGGCTAAGAACAGAGAAGAAGAGAAGACTTTCAAAACAGTCCTTGTGTGGAAAAGTCATTCTGGAAATGGTTTAAAAACGTGTTTCCTGGAAACAATCTAAAGAATGAATATACCAAGCTTTCTGCTTTCACCCTTTCCTCCAGATTTAAAGATTTAGTGGAGAAGATTTGGAGACAGACAGAAAAACAAACAATAATAATAATAATAATAATAATAATTTACTCTTTAAAAGATTTTGAGGCCTGGAGGCCTTGGTTGTTTCATCTGATCTCCTCCATAATGCCAGCCACAGAACCTCACCCAGTAATTGCGCTAACCAAGACAGTGCTTCAAGCTGTAGCATATGTTTTAGAAAAATGTGGTGTTAATGCGGACCTCCTGTGTAGCTGCTGTCACAGAGAGCTCTTCTGTTGCTGTTCCCATCGCTGAGTCTAGGGCGAAAGCAGGACTGAATTTTTGCCATCTCTTCCATGCGCTTGAGTTCTCGCACAGGGCCAGGCCTACCTGCTGGCTATTGAGACCTGCACATCCTAACAGTGCAGAGTTTGACAGGATGGGAAAGGAGGGAGGGAGATTTCTGGAGAAAATTGTTCTATTCTGTTTTAGGAGCTGTTGTGAGTACTTTTTTTTCTCCCTTTTTTATTTTTCCTAGGAGAGGAATAAATAAAGATTCTACAGGCCTTATTGACTCAGTCACTTTATAATGCCTATATCACACTCTGCCATCTTAAAGAACATTAATCCAGAACATTAATCTTGTATCCTTGGAAAAAAGAAACAGAAATAATTTAGGATATTAAAAATCTGATGCATTTCTTTTGCATCAAATGCTGACTAAACGCCCATTTCTTTTTAGCCTCAAGGAAAAGAATGGTTATGTAGTGACAATAGCCCTGTGTTTCCTTTGAAGCAGATGTTGCAATTCCCACAAGGGTGGTAGCTCTCTGCTCTGCCAGGCTTTATTAATTGTGGGGAAATTGAATATTTCCTTCAGATTTCATGAATTAACAACAAAAAGGGAGTATTAATAGCTACTTATGGCAACTACAAGTGAAGAATTAAATGAATATTAGTAGTGTAACCTTGGTAGAGGAGAGGACACATGATGGAAGCACAGAATGTGCAGTGACTAAGAAGTTCAATATTTTAGAACAGTTTCAGTTGTTAAGTCGAGGCACAGCTAGTCCAAAATAAGTTAGAAGCACATGTCCCCTTTGCAAAACGACCTTTGCAAATTGCTACTGTTTAAAAATATTTCTCAAAATCTGTGTAAACAAATGCCCTAGTATTCTCTTTTCTTTCTGTCTCTATCATTACATAAACTGGAATATTTTAATGTAAGTGGCCAGGAGGGCCACCCATGGTTTATTACTTGTGTCTCATTATCCTATAGAGAGGTGATTGCTTTCCGTAGTTTCAAAAGCTTTGTTTCTGATGCCTGTGGCTTCAGATGTAAAGATACTTGGGTTTTGTCCCAGAAGCTTTACACCTTTCATCACCTTCCACCTGCTAAATCATCCTGAAATATTAAAATTGTCTCTTAATTAGTGAATGAGATAATTTTGTTTTGCTGCTTGTGCTTTCAATGTCATTACAGATTTAGAGAAAGATATGTATAGGAAACACAAGGTTGCTGAATAATTGCATGGTTACTGAGGGGCAGATATTTTGGGTCAGAGTTTGTCAAAGCATCAGTGAAAACTTCCTCTAAAAAATTCCAAGCAATATGTCAGCTTGCTTCCCAAAACAAGTTCCCATGGGCTGTCAATTCAGGTGGGGCAAGGAATTTCACTCCAAGCCTGACACAAGGTTCTTCAGAGTAGGTGATTTCTCCTTGCAAAGGACTGTCCTTCCACCCATAACAGGCAGCGATCCTTGCAAGACAATGCAGTTACTTTCCTCATTTAACATTAACTAACATCTTTGAGCTGAAATGACTCATTTGCAGAAAAAAATCCTTGTCTGGTGAGTACCTTTTGTAAACAGATGAGAAATACGTGAGCTTTCCATGCTTGAAGCAGCTTGGGAAGGAATGTTCTTTGCCACTGACCATGAAACCACATATTTGGGATTTTGTTTCTTTTTTTGTCAGGCTGTATCTCAGTCTTATCAGCTACAAGGCTCATCCTTGAGACATTTCAACAGATAATTCTCTTTGTCAGGATGACTCTCTAACCAAGTTCTTCAGCAGTAGAAACTGCTGAGTGAGAAGGCTGCCCCAGGTCTTCAGATGTCTGCCCCAATGGTATCACCGCAAAAGGTGATTAGAAAATAAAATCTGCATGCGATGTGTTTACATTTTCAAAATGGAGAACAATTAAGAAAAGTGTCATTTTACAGTCTCTAGCTGCAAATAAGCTATAGGCCGGACTCAAAGGATGGGTGCTGGATGAGCAGTCCCCTTGGAGCAGCTTGAAGGTATGTGCAGGCTGGGAGGACTTTGGTGTGTGGGGTTCTTCTCCAGCCTCCATTACCTCCCAGCACTGCTGCAAGGATAAGGGCTGGATGCAAACCTTTCCCTGCCCCTCACCAGAGCAGAGTCAGTAAAAACCTTTATACTTGTCACTGTGTTCTTATTTCTACAATACCAATGCTGTAAATCGACATTTTTTTAAAAAGTGTTTTAGAGGATTTCCAGACTCACAAAACAAAAGCTAAGGTGTATACCGGAGACCAGAAAAGGAAGCACACAAAGGCATGCTAATGCTGTAGATGGCTACTTAATACAGTCCTAGATAAGCATTTTTATTGTGCACGGTAGAGAATAAGAATAGTACCTGCTCTGAACATCTAATTTGTCTGTCCCTAGATATATGAATTACTTGATACTGAAGACAATTTTGGGAATAGATCAGATCCTTTGAGTTTAACTTAGACTATTTCAAAAGTCTTTTTTTTCTTTTTCACAGTGCCAAATGCAGTCTTCTGCAAGCAATGCAGGAAGACAAGTTTGTTGTTCAAGACAGTTTGTACTTTATCTCATGAGACCATTTTGCTGTCTAAAAATCCTGAGAAACCCTTGGAAACATGATATTTGAAAACTTTCCAGGGTTTAGATTCTTATTTATTTATTATGGATTGTGGTATATAGGATTTAAAGACAGTTCAGAAAACAATATGAAGATTTATTTTCCAGTATATCAAGAAACCTATGCGGGTGAGTTTACTGACACTCAGTTGATATCAGACAGCAAAAAAAGAGATCTCGCTGTTCTGCCTCACATTAATAAAAACACAACATGCTCAGAATGCTCAGAATAAAAAAAGCAAAGCCTCTGGCAAAGAGAATTGGTTTAAGGAAAGGAAATTAGGAATATGAGATCAAGAATTTCTTCAAGGGAGAACCTCTTCTCTCTGTGTCTGCTCACATGTTTTATAGCAGCTTTCCAAAGTAATCTCAGGTATTTCCAGAAATGGCACTGGTAATTTAGTACTCCTGAGGGCAAGTTCAATTTGCAATGATTTAAAACGTGATTGTCCCAAATGTTTGTCTTACTCATCCTCTGGAAATTATTACCTTGAAGAGGATGTAGCAGAATAAGATATGCACTAGTTCTCAGGACTCAAGTTCGCAAGTTTGAGGATTAGTAAAAAACAAAACAAAACAAAACAAAAAATCTTTACAGGTTTTTGAGCTAATATCGTGGACTGGTGGACTATGCAGTAAGGCAGATGAGACACCAATGTGTATCCCACGATGGCATTCCCTGCAAAGATGTGGGAAATGCCCACTGGAAATAGGGAGTGAGGCAAGCAGCTGTGGGGAGCAACAGCTTAGATCACCACAGCTAGATTTGCCAGAGCTCTCTATTAATATCCTCTCCTCTGAAAGGTGCTGACACCAAAGACAGTGTTGCAGGTCAAGCATAGGCCAGCATTGGACTTAGGCCGGAGGACTGGGTTCAGAGGTCTCACATTGCCACACTTATTCCTGATATTCAGGATTTTGCAATAGCCTCTAGTTTTAAGCAAATCGTAGGCTGGGGGCTGTGTTTTGCTTATTTAAATGATTCTTTCATGTGAGGAAGCAAAGACCTTTCATCCTAAGCTGTTGCTTCTAGAGGCTATGAGGCGTGGAGTACTGGAATACACAACATAGCACTGGCATATGTGCTCAAAGAACTGGTTCACTTAATTGTGAATTTAAGCTGTACTGTTAAAGTGGGTTTCCCTTGGTTAAACATGAACATCTATATCTCAGCTTGCCAATTGAGGGATAAGTTTGTCATAAAGACATCCTTTTAAATCAGCCAACTGCCTTTATAGGCACTTAACGGCTCAGTTTGTATCCTCCTGAAGTAGACATCTAATTAGATCAAATGAATCACCATTTATGCCAATTTCTCTTCATTAACTGTAAAGGAAATCTAAGGTTCCTGGCTCAGACAATAAACACAAACCCCATGTTTTGTGTCCAATTTTCCTAACATTTTCTGTACTTCTATAGTTTGTATCCTTGTGATGTACTTGCCCAAACTTACAAATACTAATATTATCCTTTTATGATCAATAATTGGCATGCTCAATTTAAAAGCTGATAAGCAAGTGGGAAAAAAACTCCATCAAAATAATAGAATATTTCGTTGAATTATTTACAAAAATTTACCTTTGAAGGAAAGAAATAATGTAGTAACATTATAAGATATGCTATAAAGGAAGTACTATTGAATATATATTATTCATATTCATATTTATATATGAGTATATACTCATATACAAATATATATTCATATATATGGCTTTATTCTATACTTCTATCCACACAAGATGGTTATACCTAGTAAGAACAAAGTGATTTCTCCATCTAGGTTTTTAAAACATAGGGATGTGTGTGCTATTTAAATGGAAAATATTATCATAATGAGCAAAATCCCTGGTGTGTCTATGTGTTGTGTAACCTCTAGTTTCTAGTCTGTATTTGAATTTGTGTGTGCTGTTTATCTTGAGATTCAGGCTGCCATTAAAACATGTTCCTTAGTTTGAGAATTTCTTTTTTTCATCCAAAAAAAAAAAAGTATCCAATCTAATTAAATGATTTTAGGGCTCTCACATACTCTCCTTGCACAGCAAGCCTATATAGAGCCTCTCGCAATACTCCAACTCCAGTTGGTCAGTGGAGAAGGTGGATACAGCCTCAAATCTGGACAAGTCCCATCCATTCAAATGAGATGAAGGAGAGTGTGGGCTCACACTAATGTAGCATTTCAAGACTTGACCTTGCACTCTGAAGCACCGTAGAGCTTAGGCTCAGTCCAAACTCCTGCACTGGAGAGTATCTTAACTTCCCCGGCACTGTCTCCACAAAAACTCTCATTCAAGATAGTGATACAGATGAGACAGTAGCTTTTCAACCACTGTGTGTGCACAGGTAATAACTCCTTCTCATTACTTATTTATTCCCTTAATTTCCCATCTCACAGCTTAAAATAGTCCACATCTAAAATTGTCCTAAAAGCTTTAAGAATACAAAGAAAGGATAAGGTGCATAGTTGAAATAAAAATGTTATACTGATTTAGAGACTTTGAGTATGGATTTGCTTTGTTTTATGAACTTTTTGAAGTTTTGAAGTAACAAACTCTACTATCTTATACTATCTTTTTACCTTACTGTCTTTTTATCACAGAAGCAAGTGTCTAACTTCAGGCAGATTTGTTTTTAAACCTACTAACATCAGAAGAAATTTAGCTCGGTCCAAAGAATGATACCTACATCACAGAAAATGTCCCCTTTTCTCAAGTTTGTCATCAGTCAGACAGGGTTTTGTGGAGTAAAACATTTCCAGAACATAACAAAAGTGAAAGGGATTTGTAAGAGGAACTGGTGATGTCCTATGCTTTAGGGCCAGCCACAAAACAGGAATCTAGTTATATGAGAATGTACCATGATCCAGAGAGGAAAGCAGGACCAAAGAGTGTGCTGCTATAACCTGGAAAGGAGTTCCAGTTCTCTAAGACTGGATGTGGTAAAAGGACCTGTCATTGTGGCTTTACCCAGGTATCCACCTCTCTCGTGCTGTCAGAATTAAAGTATGATTAAATTAGAAACTCCTTTTGTGATGCCTGTGCCTATTTTTTCCATAACATATAAATACATGTGGATCAGAACACCAGCAGCTCCGGATGAAGTAGATCTGAGGGCTACAAGTCTACCCTTTTCAGAAGGGCTAATGGCAACAGGCTTCCTAGAGCAGTAGTCATGGGCTTTAGATGCTTTGTGTAACCATTCCACCTTCTGGAGATATCAGACTACAGCTCATCTATCAAGACAGAGACATATTTAAAAGACTATGACCCAGATAGGTACAATCAATATCATAATAGTCAAATGATTACTCTATCAGCCAGCAGGTGTCTTGGTCAAAAGATCAAATGACCAAATTCTCTGTCTTTGGATGACTAGGGACGTTCATCTTGTAGGCTCTGTGTTCATATGATTGACCTCAAAGGTCTTAGCTAGTATTTCTTCACTTACGATACATATAATTACATATATCCACACACATGCTGGTCTCTTTTAGTGGTAGCATAGCTAGTGTGCTTTCTAATGAGGCTAAATATATGATTAAGCATAAGCTGTATCAATTTAACCACTAATCTCAAGAAAAACTGCAAAGGAAAGAGATAATCTCAACACAGTAATTTAACCAGTAATCTCAAGAAAAACTGTAAAGGAAAGAGATATTCCTAACACAATAATGACCAGTACTCATTTATACATCTTCTTGAATTTACACGTGTAATTTTTCCCACAACTTTTCTAACACTTCAATGGTTCAGAGACAAATATACACACCAATCTGACCAAAGTGTTAAAACTTACATCAAGCATGTGAGGTCACACTGAGAAGTCAAGGGAACTGGCAAGCCTGGTCTTCATCCATCCTTGATCAGCAGCAATGCACCTGGATGCCTCCAGGGTGCTTTCACAGATGCCTTGCAGACAGGGTGTGTTGGTGAAACTGAGCTGTTGTTTGTATCTATTAATATAATGAATTTTTTTAAGATATGGGAAAAAGATGTAAAAATGTTTCTGAAATTCTTGTGTATGTTATAAATAGAAACAGAAATGAAATCCAGTTGCTTAGGAATTGGGAAGAGATACAAATTCTACCCTGCATGTAAATTCAAGAAAATCCTCATTTTATTTACATGGGTGAGTTTTTTTATACATCCATTTTACATGCCATGTAAAATCTACTTGTACACAAATGAACAAATATTCAAGTAGAGCAATCAGATTTTCAGTATTTACAGTATTTCTGTAAAGACTCAGAAAGGAGATAGAGGCCTGTTGTTATTTACCTGATGGTAGCTTCATTGGTATTATTTTATTCTGAGAAATTGCTTAGGAATTAAAAAGGCAAGGCTTAGACATGAAACTATCTGCATTATTGTAGAGGCAGGGTGGAAGGAGAACAGCCTGCATAAGGCTGTATTTTTTATGCCTGGGAGACAGGAAAGGACTTTCCAGTGGAAAGCGCAGCTCTGCAAACATGTGGTTTCAATATCCTCATGGTATGCGACGACCACTGCCGAGCACAAGGAATTCTGTGCTCATTTCTTGCCCAGCATCATGAGCTTTTCAGATAACACCAGTGGATTTGCATGCTGCACGCTACTCAGAGAGACACGGGGCAAAGCTGCCTGCTAAGCTACTCGCCTGGGAGTGGTGCAGATCAGTGCACATCAGTATCTCTCTGGGTTTTCTTTACAAATCTCCCGCAGGCAGAGTTTGCTGAACTAGTTGAACTGGCTCTTTCTGTCTCTCTCTCTCTTTTTTTTTTTTTTTTGGCAAACTAAGAATTTCCTTCCTGATAAAAGCAGACGGCGGGCGTCCTGATTGGGCGCAGCGTTGGGAAGGATATGACATCAGGCACGTCTCTTGCTCTGCATAGTGTGGTCCGCCGGGCTACTGGCTGCCTCCCAAGCCAGAGAGGGAGGCGTTTCATGAGATCCCAATCCAGGTGCTCAAGTTTCTGCACAAAGTGCTGCCGGCACCACGTTCCAGTCTGCTGCAAGGTCTGTTTGCCTTGTGCATGCACAGTCTGCTTAATAAATTACTCCCATAACCAGGGGTTTGCTGAGAAGGATGGAATTTGAACTCTTGGGACCAACTGTGAAGTGAAAAAGTAGAAACTGGGCAGCCCGGGCTGAGATGGATGATGAGGGAGCAAACCAAAACACCGGCAAGTTGCAAGGAGCCGGATGCCAGCCATCTGCAGCTTCTCTATCAAACCCACTGATGAGGGGTAAGTAACACTCCTGCTAGTCTTCAGGTCTGCCAGGACTTCATGTCTGTGGCAAGGATGAAGTCAGGGCATGGTGGTATGTTCTCCCCAGTATCCTATTTACCGTGCAAGCCCACCTACAATCCTACACAATGACCTCATGTTCTTGCACTTGAGATGGGCTTCTTATATACTATTCATAGTTGCAACTGGTTTTTATTTCGTGTATGTGTGCATCACATAGAAAATAATTTTGATTCTGAAGGGCAGTTCATATAAGCGGAAACAAATGCAGGATTTGAACCACAACAAACTGACAAAGAAGATGCAATGTGGGATGTTTTCCTTAGATTAGTGCCAGCTGAAAGCTCAGCATTGGCTCCGTTCCTTTTACTTTCCTCTTTCTTCCTCTCCTCCTCTTTCCCCTTCCCTTACTTTTTTCTCTCTTTTTTTTTTCCTTTTTGTTTTCCAATAGTCAGGCAGAAATATTCTTGCAAAGGCTTAGCCAGTATCAGTGGGTTTAGCCACAGCCATTATTCAATTTTGGTTGTGGGTGAACAGTAATTCAGACAAATGACTTCACCCTGGTCACCGCTCTTTTGTCTGGCCTGAAGCCTGTGAAAATACGACATGGTGACAAAAGACAAGTAATTAAACTTCCCATAACAGTTTAGCTAGATGTGTCCCCTGTAGTCCTGTTTTCTGAGAAGTTGCTCCTTCAGTTTGTGGCTAGTAGGAACAAGAAGGTGAGATAAGATAACATGATTTCACGTTCTTCTAACTCCTTTGCTGGGCTCTTTGCAACCCTTCCATTCATACCAAAAGGAAAAGTAGGGCCTTAAAAATGGAAGGAGGTAACGTGCAAGGCAAAGATAACTGGTACATTTGTTATGCAGTCTGTTCTCCTTGTGTGTATGTGTATGTATATGAAGGGGTATGAGGCTAGGGTGAGCAGGGAAGGAGAAGGTTGTTACATATCATGTGAACAAAATAAGGGCCATGTTGGAGAGGAGCTCTGACAGAACAGTGTTGGGCTTTGTGAAGCTTCAAGAGAAACAGAGATGCCCTGCAGCACACCAGGGAGTTTGTCCTTTGAAAAGATGAGTGCATCCCATACCTCTTGGGTCTGCTTGGTCCCAGACAGATCCGGTAAGTGGTTCTCCTGACTTACAACAGGAATGTATTTGACTCTGGCTGTATATATCATCAAATTCCTGCAAAAGCCTTTAGATATGAAAAATACCTCTCTGTACTGTTATGTCGTGCCATAAACATGAATGTTTTGCAAGTGTGTATATCGGAGTGTTCAGCTGAACAATTTTTAGAGCCCCTTGGGAGATGTTCCATATGAGAGCACTGCTGGAGGAAACCAATGGGGGAGCACGCACCCAGCATGCGACACTATCCATGTGATCGGAGGCTGGGAAAAGATGCTCCAAAGTCTCACCACAAAAATGAATGCTCTCCCAGAAAGGCACTGGGAACACTCTGTTGTCCACAGGGAGCAGTGAGGAGTTGCATATTTGTGCGGTTAGGGATATAAGGCTCCCTCTGTATACACTGCTGGCGTTCAAATGCCCAAGTGATGCCAGTGCAATCAAATATGATCCAAAGTTTAATGTATCTTCTGTGTCAGCTGAGATTTTCAGTGGTGAAAAGGGAGCTAGATAGGCCAATGCCACTGTATTTGGAATTTGGAGTTTTAGATTTCTAGATGCTGAGAGTCTTGACACTTGATCTGTCATGCCCATGCATAAGATGCTAAGTAAATTTCAATATTAGATAAACTGGCTTATTACTGTGTGGAGCTCTTGGCAATCAGAAATTGTTGCTCCCTCACAGGCAGAGTGTTCTGAGGACTTTTGTGAAAATCATTATTTCACTATGGAAAAAGCATGTGACCAACAGCTTTGGCATTAACCTAGTTTTTACTCAGAAGCTTGTAAATGGCTTAAATACTGACCATTTATATTACTGGTGGTGTATCCACTGTACTGCACAGAAACAGGAGCAAGATCCCAGCTTCCAGTGCAGTCTGTTTCCTTCAGGTAAGAAATGCGAATTGCAGAACAGAGCAGGGAGAAGGTAGAAATCTGAGAGTGCTGCCCTGGGTGCAGGAACTCGGGAAAATTGCCTCCTCCAGGAGTAGGGTGCCTCCCTGGAATCCTTTTAGGGTGGAGGTGTTTGCTGCAAATGGAGCTGGGCCAGGAGAACAACATTTCACTGCATTCTCTAATTTTAAACATGTCTTTATAACCAGCATACTCACCAGCATAGCCTAGACTGGCTTAAAGATGCCTTAAGTCTCAACTTTTACTTATGATAAAGTCCTTGGTCTCTCTCATTGGAGGATTCCCAGCTGAATTTAGAACAAATTTGTACATACCTATTTTTATTTTCTTCTGATATTTATTTTTAATTTGTCAAACTTTAAATCTTTTTTTAAGAATTGATAGAATTACAAAGTAGTGGCCAGTCTAGAGACAACTGCAGTCTGATCTGAATCTGCTTAAGTGTCTCAGTAGATACTTGCCCTTTCTCAGGAAAAACCTAAATGGGTAAGATCTGATGTGTTTGTGATGGCATGATCATACATCTCCCTCTTCTTTACCAGAACCTGACAGATTAATATAATACTTTGGGTTGCTCAAAACCCTATCTGTGTCCGTGTTACCAAAAAAAGATCAAGCTGCAACTCAGAAAACTTGTTCTTTAGTCTAAGTCTTTTAAGAATGACTTGTAAGCATACATCCATTACAACTCATGCAGATCTTGCAACAACATTCATTTCTAATTGGGAAGATGCGAGGCTTTTGGCAGACCCTGTGACAGCAGCAACAGTAACACAGTCAGGATATGTATGTAGGGCACCATGGCACTGGCCCCTGAAGGGGCTGCCTTGTAGATCTGACATAGCTGCAAGATATTTGGAGAGAGGTGAGGTATTTGAGCATACTGCCATCCTCCTTCCAGAAAACGTCACAAGAACAAAGGCCTCGTCTCCAACTTAGTGAAAATTCTGAGGTTTGATTTTCACCCACTCTGATTTTGGCTGAAATGGGCTGCTTAGAAAAGCAGCCTGTCTTACAGAGCTGACTCACAGGGCTGCTTAAAAAAGCACATGTGAGAATCATTGATGAAGCACAGGTGAATGTGCAGCAGTAATCCCACTGCACACAACACACAAAGCCCACCTTTCCTAACCTGTTTTAGTGAATTAATAACCATACTGTGCTTTAATTATTGCAGCATCACTTGGTCCCCAATCCTAATGAGCCGTAGCTTTTGGAAATTGCTGATTGTTTACAGCCAACAAAACGTATGAACTTACTGCAACCATACATTTGTTAGGGAGCATGGACTATGGAACACAGCAAAGGTGGCAAACTGTTCCCAGATGCTACCATTAGCAAAAAATGCAATTTTCTTTAAAAACTAAGCGAAGTATATTACATAGACTTGCTGACTTCATTCATCTGTTCATGAGCTCACTGCAGCCCATAAAGCTGTATTGTAGTTTTCTGCCCCGATGTGTCTTCTGCCCTTTGATCTTCTAATTTTGAGGCTTCTCTCAAATGTGAATCACACCTGAGTTGATGAATCTTTCTGGGCCTGTGAATTTTCAGTTGCTCTTCAGTTTCTTATTATTCCTTCTGACTTTCATTTTCATAGGAATTAAAGATTGGAAAAGACCAGCATACTGTCATTGGCTATTTCTCTACTGCTAAATAAAGGAGAATGAGACCATTCCTGTCTTTCAGGACAGATAGTGTAGCCTTATTTGCCTTTGCAGCCTCTCTTGAGAGCAAACTGACCACCTCCACACTATGGGCCTCACTTACCCTGAGACATCCTTATTATTTTATGTATATATTTCAAGTTCAAAGTCTCTGAAATAGTGTGAGGGACATGTTGCAGTTTACTAGAGTGTTATTTTCACAGCATAAAACTAAGGGCATGTGCTGCATGACTTTGTGG
>JAUBOD010000407.1:74256-87384 GCA_032353885.1 Nothura maculosa | reverse complement strand
AACAATTGCACTAGAAAAATGAACAAACACACAAAAATCAATAAAAGGGTAAAAGGAGAATCATACTCACCTGTGGCATTATGATGTGAACAAGTTGAGACCTTATTTTTAGCCCTAGGTTCCTTATATGAACAGACCTGTGTGACACCAGGTTCATCCAGCCTCTAATCCTTGCCCACTCCAAGGAAAGACTCCTGGTGATTTTTACATCACTTTTTCCTTTTGTTTTTTTTTGTTGTTTTGGCACTGGCAACAGTGCTAAGTGTGCATTAGAACTTGATATTGCAGCCTTTCTGAGAAGTGTTTTTATTTTAATCTGACCATTCTCCACATGGGATAATGAAAGCATAATTTACATCTGAAAAACAGTAGTTTATTACAAATGCTGTAAATTTTTTTCCATCTACTTGTGCCTTTGTAAGTCATTCCACTCTCAAGATTGATAAGAGAAGCAAAACAAGCCAGAAGTATCCCGTGCCAGTTGCTCCCTGGAATATCCATAGGAAAAATGAACTAAGTTTAGTTGTGAGTTTATTATCAGAATGCTTCAGAGCAAGGACGTTTTTGTTGTGTTTCTCAGTGTCTTTTTTATTCTTACCCCCCAATATAAGAGCATTCCCGTAGTGCTTTGCTTTTGGCAGTCTAATCGGATAAGGCCATGTTTTCCTGTATAACTCATGATTTCAAAGGATTTTTGCAGACTTTCTGGTGCATGAAGGCAACAGATAGGACTTATCTCATCAGTGAAATCTCAATGCAACCTTCTTTTACAGTGCTGCTCTTGCTGTTCATCGGATGTTTTTCTGTATGTTAATCTCCTGCTGTCATTGACTAGCTCCTCA
Source organism: Nothura maculosa (assembly GCA_032353885.1). Lineage (NCBI taxonomy): Eukaryota > Metazoa > Chordata > Aves > Tinamiformes > Tinamidae > Nothura > Nothura maculosa. The sequence goes on along the minus strand of JAUBOD010000407.1, from coordinate 86,542 downwards.
AGTCCTGCTCCCACCTATTTTTACCAAAGCGTCTGTCACATAGAACTATTGCTTCCAATTCACTCAACATGACAATGAAATACTACAGGTGCTAAAAAAAACACTATATAGGGTCTAGATTCTTCTTCTTACAAAGCAGCAGAAATGTGCAGAACTGCAAATAGATTGTAATGCTATGAAAACCCCTTCATGTATCCATAAAGCCAATCCCACCTCTGATGGGGATGGTTCAGTGGTCTGTGCTTGCATTCAACTTTTTTTTGTATTTTTTTTTGTTTTTCTGTTTTTTTTTTAAATATCTTCTGATCAGAAATTCCTAACACAGAGACTTGCAGAAATGAGGCTCAGATGTGAGCTCTAATCCAGTGTCTCTCTCTGTACCACAAGACAAGTTTCTGTTTGTTCATGCCAAAGTCTCTTAGCAGTAGATTTCCTCAAACAGCCTGTAATCTAAATAAATATCCAAATTTCCTTTTTAGCCTTTGAATTTGTAGATTTCAGGAGTTTTCTTCAGTGTTTGGACAGTGAACAGGGAGTTGAATAGTGGAGATGTTCTGCTGACCTGATACAAGCAAGGAAGGACAGGTCAGGGATTTAAAGACTGAGGCAAAGTAGGATCACAGCAGTCAACATCAGGAGAGTAGACTGGGGCCACTTCAGAGATCCTCTTGTGAGATAGTCTTGGAGAGAACACAGATCTGGGAACTGGTTGATTTTTAAATGTTACTTTCCCCAAGATCAAGAATGGTCCATTCCACCCAACAAGCAGGAAATCAAGCAAAGGTGAAGGAGTCCTGCATGGATGAAAAATGATCTCCTGATTAAACTCAAATATAAAGCAAAGGAAATGTACATGGGGTGGAAGCAGGGACAGCTGATGTGAAATGAATATAGAAACACTGTTCAAGGGCACAGGCATGGGGTTAGGAAAGCCCAGGTCCATTTGGAATCACAGATTTGAACAGGAGAGGTTGACTAAACAATCTGCAGGGATGAATTCTAATTTCACCTATTTTATTTGATTCTCTGATTTATTCTCCTAGTACAAGTAGGTTCTGGGGGTAAAGACCTTGGTCACAGTCTACAGCTTGTTTACACTTCTGCTTTGAACCACAACAGCAACAGGTTGACCAAGTGTCTATGGCTCTTAACATTTGTTTTACTTTTGTTTATTTTGGTATATACCCTCAAGTGTTTATGTCACTAACATAATGATGTAGACTACAGAAGTACATATGTAGTATAATAATGAGACCTTGAGAAGCAGAGATGCAGTATGTGGCACAGAGTAATACAGTCATGGGATGGACACAAACTTGACATCAGAGAAACTATGACTATAAACAACTCACTAATACTTAGTGAAAGAAACACTTTAAAGCAGGGCAAATTTGAATTTAAGGATGACAAGAAGTCCAAAGAAATTGTATCTAATATCTGCAAAAAAGGATATCACCATATAATTTCTGATATAACAGGAACCTGCAGACTAGTGAAAAGCAAAAGTGTAAACGCAAACATATAAAAATGTTCAAGTGGGTCCTAGAGTGAGGAAGAAGAAACTATTGAAGTGGTCATCACATTTCTTCCAAGGAATGGCTCCAAATGCTGATGTACTGTTCTAACTTTATGTATAAGATGTATTTCCTCTTTGTATATAAACAAAATTTTGAAGGTCCATGCAGCTCCCATAGCTGTTCTACATACACTATAAGATAATTGGCAGTTAGTACCCATGTCACAGATATTTTCTGATTCATGTCAGTACTATTTGGCTTTTAGATACTACTCAAAGAAACTAACAGATAACATTTAGGTCATTTGCAATAAAAGATATTTTGGTGATTGCTGTAAAGTCTAAATCATTTTCTAAATTTGGAGAACCTAATTACTTTGTTTTCTGCATCATTCCGTCATTTTGCAAAGTTGTCAGGAAGCAGCGAGAGGTTGTCTTCCTTTCCAGACAGAAGAAAGGAAAGAGGAGAGAGCTGCTGTTATCTCATTGAGGTCTATTAAGACTTCCCAAGCAGATATACTTGAGCAGAGTTTAATCTAAAACTTCAAAATTTCTCATAGCTTCTCTTTCATTCTTCTCCTTGAATGGTAAGGAAGCAAATTTGAATAAGAGTGGGATAGCTAATAGAAAAAGTACATATAAATCAAAATATCTATGTCGATGTTGATCTCAATTCTCAAACAGATTAATGTCCTCATGTCAAAAGGGCAGATCACCTCTACCTAAACATACTGAAGACAACACCATATGAAGTTGCAAGACTTCTGCCAAGGATTTTATCAAGTAGAAGTCTTTTAACTGAAGAATTCAGAGGCTGCATCTGTCTTTCAAAAAGCAGAAAGGTATAGTCTGCAGAAGAAATTAGATATCCTCTTACTCCCAAAATATAGTTCCTGATATTGTCTAAAATTGCAAGGGAGAGGCTGAAAATAAAAATGTTTTGGCTTAGCGGTCTGGTGTTCCTTTTTTTTTCTATTATCTTTCCTTTTTGACTCTGATGATAGGATGACATCTCTACTCTTGGGAAATTTGGGTTCTGTAAACAGTTTAAGAGAGGTGAGTCATTCTGTGGGACCAAGATCTTGCAGAAAAATACCTTGCTTGAAGGATGTATTTTGTAAGAAAGTGACCGTGATTGCGTAAGAAGATGTCCATTCATGCTGAAGAAAGCCAAGACAGAATGTGCATCATATTAATTCCCCTATTAATACAAGAAGCTTTACAGACGCAAGCTATTAGAGAAGTGTGATGCATGACTTGTTCAAAAAAAAGGGATGACTTTTTTCTGTCTCTTGCTTGTGAGAGATATATTAGCTAATGCCCATTAAGGAAAAGGCAGAAAGGATTTTCTCTCAAAAACTTGGCAATTGGTAACAGCAGTCATCAAAATGCCCCTATACAATTTGTCAGGAACCTTTAAATACTGGAAGGGCCATGCCTTCACTACAGTGGGGGGATCTTCTCCTTTTCCAAGTATGGACCATTATGTAATTTTCATTTGATTCATAATGTATTCTGCCTTTAAACTAATAAATAAGCATTATAATTAAAAATCTAATTTCACAAGAAGTCTGTTTCCATTTCCAAGATTCATCTCATTAGTCCAAGATAAACTTCTCTGACCATTTTTATCTTTTATCTTTTTTTGCCTTGAATATGAGAAAATTTTTGAAGTCATATTCCTTCACAGGAGAAGTATACCCTATGTGAAAGAGGACTCCAGCAAAGCTTTGGGACAGTGTCCGTTCACAGAAAGAAACACAGACAGGGAGAGAAGGAGAAAGGAACTTTCTATGTAGCAAAAACAGTTTCTGGGGAAAAAAAAGACTAAATGTTACCAGTTTTATCAGTTTAGTGCATGAGAATACTAATAGTGATTTCAACTACTGAAAGACACATAAAGCAGCATTTCCCTGGAGGGATATATTCTGTGGAGCCAAAATAGGAGCTGAAAAGCAACACTTCATATTAATCGTTCAGAAAGTTGTGGGAAGCCTTAAGGAGAACATCTAGTATGCTAAAGAATGACATTTGAAATTTCCAGTGCCAAATAAAGCTGACAAGGTAGGATAAATTTTTCTGTGGGTCATCTTATGCAATGTTGTTCAAGTTTGAATTATTAAGTAATGTCCAAATAAGATTCTGGAACACTCACATAAAGAACCTTTGGATGTCTGTAAAGGGGTTTCAGAGTATAAATGCAACAAACTATATGACTATATGGCTATATGGTGCATCAGTGGGTCATGGACAGACAAAATAATGAATTAATATTGCTCTAGGGAACATGTGTTGGGGAATCCTTAAGGGCTATTGTTGGGGAATCGTTAAGGGCTATTGGGGAATTGTTAAGGGCCACAAGGAAGTGTAGGAGCAAGGCCTGGAAGGGAACAAGGGGGCTTTTGTAACGGCAAAGTTCCGGCAGTGAAGTAAATGTGGGGGAAAACCAGAATCTGAGCAGGTAGCTTGCAACGTGGCACCAAGTGATCAGCCAATCAGCAAAGAGTATGCAGAAGTTGTGACCACTGACATTGCAACAAGTGTGTGCTGGAGCCTATATAGTCGACCTGTTCAGAGCAATAAAGTGAAGCCTTGATCTCTCATATTGAGTCAGTTGTGCTTCCCTGTGCGCTGGGCACCAAATCCTGACGAAGGTCCGCAGCAAACATGTTAGCTAATTTTATTTCTGGTAACTGTATAAGAATTAACAATACCATTTGTTTTCTGTCACACTAAAACTAATTTTGAGGGTGTTTTTTAAGTTCTTCTGAAGAGAATCATGACTGATAACTAATAGTTAACAGGTCATCAAGCAAGCAGTACTTTTACAGTCAGCCTCATCTATTACAGGAAATGCCACACACTGGGAGAATATGTAGCTTCTTGGATATCCACCCCCTCAGGTATGTTCATATTTATTTTTGACCTTAGAAAAATAAGTTAATAATAAGTTCAAGTTGTTGAACTCAATCTCTAACTGGTGAAAATCAATAATACTCTGCATCTGCTGAGGTTAAGTCCTCTTGACAGTATCTTTGTCTGTGAAATTCAGAGGAAAAACAAATATGTCTCTGTAGGGGACACATGCTGGATGTAGTCTCTTATAAATGATTCTTCTCTTATGAGGGAGAGTTTTTTAATTTAGGATGCAGTGAAGCAAGAATAAAAGGCCTTCCCTTCTGTCCAGTGCAGTATTCTCTTATGGCCATCTCTAAGGTTCTGAGCAACTATAGGATCACTATTCCATGCAAACAGTTTTAAACCTTTCAGCTTTAGATACATCCTTGGATATATCACCTAGTGCGTGATACATGAGAGGCAATGGGAAGAAAGTTAATATGGCTTGCTTCATACCTAGCCACCATGACATGGACAAAGTGTTATATGTGCATGACCTTAAGCAGCCTTTTTGGTCAGTATAGCTAATCTTACCCTTGGTAACAAGAACCAGTATTCTTTGTCCTCTTGTTCTCCATGTTGATCCATATTCTCTTTCAGCACTTTCTGGAGGGTACAGGTGCACACATTTGGGAAAACATAGAGACTCTATCTTGGTTTTGAAGTTGTTTCTCATTATTTTTGCCCCAGTTTTGAAGAGACATATGACTTGTAGTTGGTGAAAACTGGGAATTCAGATGTAGAAAGACATCCATTAATAGTATGAATCCTGGAACATATAAAATGACTTGCCAACTCCATAAGAATATATGATAAATTTGCCTTTAAAGAAAAAGACATCAGTACAGCTCCCAAGGGTAAAAGCAATTAATGGAGGAATAAACTAAAGAACTGGTCTAGAGAATCACACCAGGGAGGTCAATGTCTCCTAAAGTGCCATGTAAAACGAAACATCTGCAGACAGTCCCATTGTGCTCAAAAGGTTTATCTGAAGTGCTGTAAGTTAATTAGAGGAAAGTTGAAGGACTTTCAGATAATGCTAAGCTTCATTAAATATTGGCTTTATGGCAAACCTTAGCAGAGAAACATGATGCATTTAATTGCTTTATACCTTAGCTATGTCTTTGCCACCTTAAATATCAACTGCTTACACAGATATATACAGCCAGACATAATGCAGAAGACAGCAGGGGAATCTCTCTAGCTTGGCAGATGTTACACTGAGCCAGAAAAGTCATTAATTGCTATATTTTTGTTTATATCAAACAGAAGATCTAACACCGAAATATTGCTATTACCCACTATCTAAATGTGACAAGAGATAAACAGAATGCATCATTTTCCCTCCAACTTGGAAGAAACTAACTGATATTATTGTCTTTAGTCTTATTTATTTATTTATTTATTTTCTTATTTATTATATTATGAACCATTCTCTGCTTTGTGAGTAAAAGCTCAGAGCTGTGTTGAATCTGACAAGATCTGGATGAAATTTGGTGTATATGGCCTAATATGAATATCTGCTAAATACTGAAGAGTATAACAAAAGAAAAATAGTGCACGAGCTCAGCGCAATCACAAGACCAGAAAAAAAGTCTTTCTGTGCAGCAGTTTTTAACTCATTCTACTCTCTGATCCCAAAATTCATACCCATGGCCATATTTCTCCAGAACATATAAATCACTAAACTATAGTGCAATAATGTTGAAAAATTTTTCACTGTTTACAAATAGGAAGTGATGCAAAATCATGTATTTGATATAGGCTAACAAGTGATGCAAGAGTGCATATTACAGTAAAAATAAATGCCTGGAATCCATATCACATTAGTAGTTGCAACATTGAGCTGACAGAGTTTCATATTAACATGTCTCACGCTCAGCTCAAATGGCGAAATAGCCTCTTTCTAACAAATTTACTTTGATTTGCGAAATAAATTTAAGTGGGGCATCATTCATTAATTTCAAAAAGAGTATAATTTTTAAATCAACTTTGTGGTCATTTATTAATTCAAGACATAGCATTTGCTCAATAATTTCTGCATGAAAAAATCTTCACTTGCTAGCACTAAATCATCACTTCCAGAGAGATTTGAAAACCAGAGATAAAGAATTCGAATAAATATGTCACATTTCTAGCTGAATTGGTCAATGTCTCGCTGATGACTAATTGCACTTCAATTTCAAGAGTAATTTGCATAACTCCTGCTTTCAGAAAATATGTATTTCCCCAGTAATCTCTATTTGGAAGACTGTCAATTACTTGCAATAAACAATGCATAATATTGCTTATGATGATGGGATATGGAGAGAACAAGCACCAGTCAATACTGTGGACCTTGGAAGCAAAGTAACCTTTGACCACAGTGATGGCATATCAAATTGCATGCACAAAAGGATTTGATGCCTCTACAAAAACTATTGCTCTGCAAAGTTGCAGTTGTCATTGTATCAGCATGAAGAGAGAGCAACTTTCATTTTCTCCTCTTCGTAACTCTGCTCAGCCTTGCTCTTACCAATAAGTTCTACTAATGTCCCGGTAGGGGTTCAGTCATTCAGTTAAAATGAGAAAGCTCTCCTCAATGGACATCCAGATACAGGAGAACAAGCAAAAAGATCTCATGATTTCCGTGGAGGTAATGTAACACACATAACATTTGTCTGCAGACCTCTGATCATGACCATTTGATTTTCCTGCCAGTTCCATTATTATTATTATAGTTGTTGTTGTTGCTGCTGTTAATAACAATTATATTTTTCTTATAGAAAATACTAAGCCCTTTCAAACTGCTTAGCCTTATTTCTCCTGGGACAGTTCTTCACTGATAAGCCAAACATACCTGGAGCCCCCTCCTGAGTCCCCCATCCAGAAGCACCATCCAGAGACACTATGCAGTGCCAAGTGGCCCTGAGCAGGACTTGTGGTGCTGCCACAATCAAGACCAGCCTGGAGCTGGGACCCGCCTCCAGCCAGGCTGGAGGGGTGGCCATTAGCCACATCTCCTCTGAAGCATCACCTCTGGGTCATTACTATTACCAAGCAGTGTGGATAAAACCACCTAGTCTTCTACAAAATTGATTAGGCTTTGTTTTCTGTTGGCAAAGAACTCTTCCTGCAGGACCTTAAGGTGACAGAGCTACTCAGAGTCCTCTTTTCCCTCTCTCTCAGGGAAAATAGCTAAGTAGAGCTCCATAAGATCATATGACAGAACCTGTCAAGAAGATAGTATGACTGACTCATGGTATGGTATGACTCTGGTATGGTATGGATGGTATGACTCTCCTCCCCTTTTGGCAGGAGAGTTTTGAATGCAAGAAAATCGTGTGAACATGAAGCAAACAAGGGTCAATTTCAACAGCTCTATGGAAGTAATGTGAGTTATGTGTATACATTTAAAATGATATTAAAATGCTAAGCATAGTTTGAAAGGTCAATTCTCATCCATTCTTCTGGGAATCATTGATTTTTTGAGTTCTTTCAGAGAGTCCTCCCAAAAATGCATATGGAGCATTCACTGAAGACCCAAGTTGACAGGAGATTAGTTTGATTTCTTTATACCTCTAGATTTGTTGGTGACTGGCAAGAGAAAAGGATGATCCTGACTGCTCCTCTTGTCAGTGAAAGCCTATCCCTTCTTTATGATGCTCCTGCAGCACACAAGTTCAACATGATCAAACTTCTAATATGGAAGGAAGTTAGGGGTGTCTCTTGTTTCTACCACAGTGGCAGTAACAGTGGTGTTCAGGGAGGACAAGTACTTAGAAACTTCTTCTATTTCTGCTGGAACTCTGATCTCCCTCACTCCTTTCCTTGTTTCCTTGTCAATGTTTTCCTCCTTTAACCAACCTGGAGATGGGATAAAAGCATCTCTTGAAAGTTCTTCATTATGATCTCTAGAGAGATACTTTTATAGTCTGATTGAATGTTGCTATCATGCTCACAACTCCTGTGATTATTAAGAACTGAATGCAAACAGGAATGAGGATCACTGAATACTAGGACTAGGAATAGCACTCCTGGGCCACTGAGTGCATTTGTATACTACTATTCACAATCTGGTCAGGTCCACCTAATTCCATTTTACAGAGCAGGTCACGAATTTCTTTGTTCCTATTGCCATTCCTGGAAAGTTGTCTCAGAAGTGGTTGTCCTAATGATCAAATGTGGAAAGAGAATCCCAAAGTCTAGGTATGGTTACTTATTTCTTGATCATCGTTCTACTATAGCAGTGCACATAGGGACTGGGATGCAGGGATGTGAGCATTCTGCCTGATGAGAAGCGGTACCCGGCTCCCTCTCTTATGTTGTGCTGCAGCAACTCTGCACATAGACGTCTTCCACTGATAACAGGCTGGGTTGTTCAGACGACCTGGTTCACAACAGCATGGAAATACTAAACGCAAAGGGCACTCTGGATCTGACTGCCCATGAGAAGCTTTCATATCAGTATTAAAAAGCAAAAGTGCACTCAAGAGGGCAGGTCCAATCAGCTCTGTGGTACAGCTTCCAGCAAGGATTTGCATTTTTTACGGTACATCAAGGAATGACCTGTAGTCAAGCTAGAAAAGTTATCCCTGCTTCTTCTTGATCTGAGGATGATAATTTTCACTCTGAACTTCTCACTTGCCTCATTACATTGCCGTCATTATCAATGACAATGTGCCTTTCAACATCCCCAGTGAAAGGGCACATGTAGCGTCTTCCTTTATTAAGTGGGTGAATCCATGTGGGAATTAATTCAACTGCATATTAGTCACAAAAGGTTGGCAGAGAATACTGCACTTGAAGCTGTTTGAGTCTCTTCTCTTTGGTCTCCTTTTTGATGTCCTTCCTTTACCCATCACCTAAGCACATTGTGTGGAACTAGATACATGCTGTGTAATTGTCGCGCAAAGAATAAAACATGGTTTTTTTCAGTTTCCTAGGTGATCATGCATCGTGACACCCCTCTTTGCACCAGACAGCATCAATCACATTCCTTCTCCTCATTTAACAAGTTCTTCTGCCAGGGAGATACATGAAACCTGATTTTCCAGCTCAAGGGAGTTATCTATAAGAAAAGAGCTTTGTTGTTGTTGTTGTTTCTGAAATTTCAAGCAGGGGGAGTGGTTGCATCATCTAAATCACCTGAAACTTTGGAATCTAGCAAAATGGCTTCTGTATTTAGTCTTTTCTGGTAGATATGCTTTATGTTCAGTCTGCAGTGTTCCCAGCACCTTTAGCTGGTGAAGATCTCTGTGGAAAATTTGCTTTGTAGAACTTTATATATGTGTGTGCACATATGCGCACCACAGATATTTAAAGGAATTTTATTGTAAAAAAAAAAAAAAAAGGACAGGGCAGATCTGCTGCCTATGTCCTGTCCCATCATTACTGGTCCAAGCTGTGGTGCTGGCATGTATGCTGTCAGCACTCAGCACAAGATGGAAATAAGCCTCAGGAAGATTTTAGCAAGAGTTGTCCCTAAGTTAAAAGTGACCCTGTGTTCAATATGACAATACAATATTCCTAGGCTTTCTTTTCTTAAAAACAAACAAACAAACAAACAAAAACCACTCTCAGATTTCTCTAGATGTGGAGCTGGTAACTTTACTGTGGAAGAGTTAGCAGTCACTATCACAAAAAAAAAAAAAGTTCCCCATTCTCTTCCCCTTCCATGTCATCCATTTTGTAGCCTTCCATGATTATTTCTTTTGCTAAAAGTAAAAGAGGAATAGAACTACTTCAGATGCATCTGGAAACATGCTCTGAATTTGAAATGTTTCCTAAATGTTTCCTAAATTTGTATAGCCAAAAAAAAAAACGTTTGGACCACAATAAAAAAGATCACCTGTCTATTTATTTTTTCTCCTAATTTTAGATTCCTAAAACTCTTTTTACATCTTTTCCTCATAAGTGTCTACAGTGATAATAGGCTTATGTTTTGTAAATCTGTGTTCAATAGAGATTATGTTTGTGTAGATAATCATAAATCAAGTTGCATCCAAGGACACAGGTGAATACAGCTTTGTGTCTCCATGTCCCATCTTCTGAAAACATCAACACAATAAAACCCATGAGAGAACAAGACAGCAATAGGCAGCATGTCTTGATATCTGAGTTTTCAGCTTCCTCATCAGTAAAATTAAAACTACTACACCACAAAGGATAGGAAAAATGAAGTTTCTCGGGAAGGTTCACTAGTATGTTAACAACAAAACATTTAATATCCCCACTCAGAAATGCAGAGGATAGAAGAAGGTCTTAAATACAATTCCACTGTGGGATGTATGTATGTATCTCTTGATCACAAGACTCTGTCTGGCAATTGCATATTCAGTCCATCCCTCCATTCCTTCTTCTCACCATATATCCGCTTAGCAAAGATTTGCCATAAGAACTTGCTTGGGATCAAGGCTAGTCTTTTCCTCCAAGTGAAACAGACTCAAGGACTACAGAGGATTTTATGTGTGTATTTTTGCATTTTTTTTCTTTCTTTTTCTTTCTACTAGAATATCCTAATTATACAGATATTGACTATTTTGCCCTGGAAGATATGGGAGTAAATATGTTTATCGAAACTCTTTCAGAGTCATGAAGCCTGAACAGGCCTGTGATCTGCAGATTAGATCATGACTTGTGAAGAGGAAGGATGTGGGCTGAGGCAGTAAATACATGTCCTGCATGCAGGCTCATCTATCCAGAGTGGCTGTTTGACTGCTACTGTGCAGCACTATGAAGATCTTGAGCTGTCATGCTGTACAGATATCTACCGGATAGAGTGTCTCAGCCAGGCGAGGCAGAAATATCTAGTACTTGAGTGGCAGAGGGATCAAAGTATAGAACTGAGGATCTAGGCACTTCAGACATGGAAATACTATCTGTGCTTGGAACGTTTGGGTTCACTCTTGGAAGCTTCCTTAAGACCGTATACACACTTCCAGGCTTTCAGCACCAGATGAGATGGGGTTTAAAGGATTAAGACTTTGGATTTAAATAAGATTAAAGTACTAAAAGCATCTCATGGCTCTATTCTTTAGTCATTTGGAATAATTAGCTGCTTATTTTCTAGGGAAAATGAAGAGCAGAATAGGCTATGAATACAATGTCAGGACTAAAGTTTATCAGCACAGTTTCCCATTAATCTTTCCTAGGATGTCTTGTAGATTTAAGAAAGTTAAGCATCACCCTGTTCATTCCCCTGAATGACAATCCTGTCTGTAGAACCTCTTGGTTTATACTACACTTCCAAAGTTTTGTTGGGATAACAACATTGGGACAAAGTTTGACGGGAAGAAGACCTCATATTCCCCATGATTAAACTCCCCATGATTAAACTCCCCATGTTTCCTGTAACAGACATGAGGGATAACATTCAAAACAGACTGGCAAATCTCCTACACAAAGTGGCTTGAGAACACCACTACTAAACAAAAGACAGGCTTTGAGCATGAGTGGGGAGATGATTGTCATTTTCCTAGTTTGATGTAAATAATCTTTTGGGCTTTTTCCATTTCTGGAAACACCACTGTTAAATGCAGCAGAGTATATTTCTCCCACCCTTAATAAAGCCAGACTGGTAAAGTCAGAAATTCCAGTATATTGTGTAGCCAAAAAGATCTTAGGTCTCTGAGAAGATCTTTACACAGAGCATCTTTGCTCTAGCATAAGTGTGTTGATTTCAAATGGGTTAATAAATTCACAATTGTGCAAGAGAAAAAGGTGGGGAAAATACCCCAAATTTGTTTGAATTAATCTCCTTTCCTCTTTAATTCATTTATTCATTTACAGAATCACAGGATCACAGAATGATCATGGTTGGAAGGGACCTCTAGAGATCATCTAGTCCAACCCCCTGCTCCAGCAGGGACACCCAGAGCACGGGGCACAGGG
>JAUBOD010000407.1:38263-74156 GCA_032353885.1 Nothura maculosa | reverse complement strand
TCCAGAGAAGGAGACTCCACAGCCTCCCTGGGCAGCCTGTGCCAGGGCTCTGGCACCCTCACAGGAAAGAAGTTCTTACTCAACTGGAGATGGGACTTCCTGTGTTTCAACTTATACCCATTTCCTCTTGTCTTGTCACTGACCACCAAAGAGAAGAGCAAATTTAATCTCGTAAGAAACAAAATCAAAATGAAAAGCTCTGAATCTTTTAATTACACTTCCACGTGAAAGTCAAGACATTATTTCAAAATTGTTCTAATCAATTTTCTTCAGCCTGAATATTAACACAAATTATTCTATGCTGGTAAGACAATTACTTATAAGAATTTGAAATAAATTGAAATAAATGCCTTTTTACAGTCATTCTTCAGGTCTTTTGCAAGCTCAAGTAAGTAAAATCTTTTACATTGTGAATGCAGAGGAGTGAAGGATTGGGAGGGCAACAGATAGATAGAAACAAATTTCCTGATCAATTTATATAGGAATTTTGTTTCAATTTCTTTTAAGAGGCTTTCAAAATTACAGTACTGTAAGGCATATCTAGTAGATAAATCATGCATCCTCAGTTGATGAGAAAATTTTCCAATGCAGAAAAAAAAGTGACATATGAAAGACCACGCAATTTTCAACAACAAGCTTCTGAATTAAAATGGAAGAAAATATCAGTCACTGAATCTGCTGTCAAATGATTTTACTATAGCTCTCACCTCATTCTGCTATATAAAGTGATATCCTTCCAGATGTGATAATTGCTTGCAGATATATTAATATCACCACTTTCAAATAAGTGCACTGAACTCCCATTAATTACACTGTGATGTTACTTTTATCAAAAAGATGTCTCAGAAAAGCTTTATAAGTTTTCTGCATGCTAAAATACTTCAAAAACTATGACATGCTTCCTTGGAAACAGCTGAATTCATGACTGGATAAAAGTACTATAAATGATTCTAGTTTCATCTCATATTTATCAGTAGCAAATATCAATACTTTAATAAATTGCATTTGCTTCATCCATCATTGCTGAAATTGAGAGCATCCACAAGTGCCCTGACATGGCAACTGCAATTGTTCTATATGGGACATCAATGGAGGTCCAGTGAAGGTTTGAACTCTGGTCTGAACTCAAATTAATAAATATTGCTGTACTGTCACTGTCCTTCCGGAAGAAAAAAATTGAGAATATTGCTTTTCTCGTCCTTTTCTTTTGTCAAAGAGGATCACTTCCACTCCACATTCACTTGGTAAAGAAAAAAAATCTCAGCTTCATATGCAAAAATATATTTCTAACTAGGTTAGAAATTTACATTTTGTAGGAATTTCAAAGTGGTTTAATTTTAACTTTTTTCTTTTCCTATAATTGTCCTATAGGATATTTGACAGCAAAAATCACTTAAGACCATCTTATTTTGATATTTTTAGATCCTTTTCATTGCTTTCTTGTGTAAATAGAAGCCTTTAATAAGTGATATTTTCCTAATATTTTGGTTTCAATAAACCAGTGTGCAAGGCTCAAGAGTTCTAAAATCTCAGCCTTCTCCAGAAAATGTACTGCAATCTTTGTGTCCATTCTAAAGTGTAGTCAAAACTGTAAACTGTCCCCTCAAAATCCACCACTGTTGAAGAGCAAAGAGAGATATCTCCTCTGATCCGACACCTAATTTTCCTAGTACTGTTGCAATTTGGTGGGGGTAGGTACATAGCGAAAATATCTATGATTTTATGGAAATAGATAATATCCTTCCACAAGTTTGGTGAACCCAAGACCTTCTAGATCATTTTAGACCCTTATTTTTGCTTTTGACATGACTTTTTTTACAAAGCCTACTTAGTCCAGCAAAGCAAGTATAGAGGTACCTGATACAATTGTATGGTATGAAATAACACCTAAGGATACAAAAAACATCATTGCTGTTATTATTTTGGATTGGTGCTGTTGCTTTGGATTCTCCTGTTTATTGCATCTGGGGTACTGCTTGAAGTACATGTTACTTCTGAGAACCAGTTTCTTCTGGTGTTCATTTAACTTTCCCTTTTTGGAGAATGAATTTATTCATATTATTACAATAATTTTAAAGGAAGACTGGATAAACAGCGGGTCATTGTGACCCAGCTCTTAGTAATTGTTCTATCCCGCAATTTCCATTGCAGGCAATTTCCAAAAACCCTGGAGGGCAACTGAAAATGATTATTTTATTGTTAAGTGCATCCCACTGATAACACAGTACAGCCAATATGAGGAATTAAGTTCTGCCTTCTTAGTACTTACAGCTCACTGGTGTGATAATGATAAGGTCAATAAATGTATGTGACATGCAGATTATGACCCAATCTCTCAAACTTTCTTCATTCTAACTAAAAGCCAGGGGTGCTATAAATACCTGTCCAAGTGATAAATGTGTATATGTGTGCACGACTACAGGTGTGTGCAAGCATCAATGACATATGACCTAATCTCACCTTAGCAAGAGCTTATTTTGTTAGCTCTCATACATGTTGACTTATGAGTGTACAAGGGGAAAGTGGGAAATATTTGAGCTATTTTACAATGGAGTGTGATATTTTAATGACCTGTGATTCACTGAAGCTGTTTTACTGCTAATGACATAACTTACTGGAAAAAGTAAGCATGCTCATAATTTATAATCATTGCACAGTGTTGTTACAGAATAAATGAGTTTCCTATCCCTCAAGCTGCTTCTCTGCTTTCTGCTGTATCATCTGTCTTGTTCTCAATATACCACATTCTTCTTATCACTGTCAGCTAACACGAGGCCCCTTGGCTTTTTCTGGACTCTTTTCCTAATGGAGTTTTTTTTAACTAGTTTGTGGCTTTCTGCCCTAATTTTTCTTCTCTGTTTTTCTAGTTAGTGTTTGTTTTAATTAAGCTCTGCGATTTTAGCTTCTGTATTAAAGTGTAACTTTAGAAAAGATGTTTTCTAACTCCATGCTTGTATTGTGATGTAAGAGATAAAATCAACCAGAAATATCTACACATAATAGTTACCACATATAGTGTTTAAGGTAATAAAAGCTGTAAATAAACACATTCATAACCTAATAATCAATTATATCACATTCTATCCTGAAGAATACATGTGAAATATTCTAACCGATAAGTAGACTGCAAAATTACAAAATGGTTTTCAACAGTATTGATATTGTGCTTTGACTTCAAAGAATTTATGTGGGTATAGAAAAACTGGAGATTAAATGATCAGTAATTACAGATAGTACTAGAAAGGAAATGGGTTTGTCACCCACAGCTCTTCAAGCTATATTTGCTCTGTGATGATCCCCAAAATGCCACCTGAGGAACCATGAGAATTCAGAAAGGTCACTCCAGAGAAGCTTAACTTTCGTGGTAGTGGATAAAATAATTTAGAAATGTAATCATACAGTTTAAAGACTAAATGAAGAAAAATGTAGAGATGGTATAACAAGACAAATTCAGATTCTACAGTGTTATGTAGAATGTTCAGAGATAATTATGTGCCTAAAGAACGGAAATAAAAACAATTCTAAAAGATGAAAGGCAATATAAAATCAGGAATAGAGATTATTCTGAAGAAATGATAAAGGGGAAAACATCTATTAGGCAGATATATGTAGTGACCATTATTTAACTTCAGCAACTAAGTTTCAGGATGTGTTTTGATATCTGCAGATGGAAACCTCTTCATAGAAGCAGGTTCAAGGACAGAGGAATGAAAATGAAGTTCTGTTCTTTTCTTCCATTTTCTCAAGAAACAATAAGAAACTTGTTTACACATTAACTGATGGTGAAAAAGACAATTTATCTGGGTTTGAAAAGGTTAAAATCATCTCTACTTGGCCTTGAGAAGTTTTCTTTTACTTAAACTATGTTTCTCATAAACTACACCTTACACCTCCATAATGTATTCTGTAATCGCCACATAGCGTAAGTATAGCGAGGTTGATACATGCTTCCTGCATGGAGAAAAGATAAGGGAGATCTGTTAACTACTCATATTTTTTATTTATTGGCTGTTTTCATATACCACTTCCTGTATTATCTTGTACTAAATAATATCTTGTACTAAATATTATCTCTTGTTCTACTGAAAGAGATAAGCTACATTTATTTCCTCTGAGCTCAAGCTTTTTTTCCTCCAAGAAAACAAATCAGTAGCTGTAAATTAGGAGTTTCACAAAAAAATACTTCAGTCTAAGGATCCTGTGTCTCAATAAACACGTTGTTTACAGGCTATAGAGTCTGGACCATAGAACAGACATATGTCTGAAGAGGTATGTCCATGTTTTTCAGGGGAAAGGAGAGGCTGGGGAAGCAGTAAGAAGGCAAAATAAGAACAGATCATGTTAACTCTCTCAGTGGCCTCATGATCCCTGCCACCTTCATTCATTTTTGTTGGATGCATTTTGCTGGCCAACGGAAACCAGCCAAGAGAAACATTACCTACACCTCTGAGGACTTAGTATCTTTAGAACTAGATTGAGAAATCAGCATCAGATTAATTTGGTTGGACAATAGAGGTCTTATGAAGGAAATGTATTATCTGGCAGGTTACTCTAGCTTCCAGGTCCGTGCTGCATCACTAACTCCGTCCCCTGTGGTGCAGGAAGAGCATGGAGTGCTTTCAGACTCCTGACCTCATATTTTGTCTAGTCAGTGAGGCTGCCAAGATTGGCAGGACTCTGTTATGGCCAAGGCACATTGTCAAAGCGAATCCAAAATGCTTTTATGAAAGGTGGTGAAAATGATGGTTGACAGTGGGAGATATGATTCTGGTGAATAGCATAGCACAATATGGACAGGCAGAGCTTTCATGGATGGAGAAGCTCATTTCTCTTATGACCTATGGCTGAATGATTCAGGAGATGGAATTCAATGATAGGGGACTGAGGTATATTTATTCAGGAAGGACTGCCCTGCCCTGCATATGACTCTTAATGGTGCCATCCAATGCACTTACAGAGATGATGACCCAGTTTTAGAAGGAAAACATAGAGGAATGTGCAATAACCTGGAACTAGCTATGAGATAGCCTTGCTGTATTAAGAAGGGAAAAGCAAATCCTGAACTTTGATAAAAGGGATGGAAAACTTTGGATCTACATGGAATCAGTCTCTACTTCTTCATGACCCAAAGTGGGACCAAAGATTTTGAGGATGAAATGGGATACTAAAAGGTACCCTTTAACTTGTGTATTAGGAACTGCAATACTTAGTGTTACAGAAAAAATATCATTTGCAATTTATTTTTAATTTAAAGACTGTAGGCGTTTTCATTGCTCTATCTTAAGGAATGCAAGAACATCTCAGACAACAGAAACAGAGGAATTCACCGCACAAGAGAATTAGAAGAAAGGACATTCCCCTAAAGTATAGGAGAATGGTAGAGCATGCAGATTTTCTAGATATCTAGCACAGAGCTCTCCTCTAAATATGGAACAACTGAATTAGAATCTCCTCCTCTGATCTGGATACTAGCAAACTTTTCAGTGGAAATTTATTTCGATTTTGTAGCTTTCTCAGAAAAAATATTAGTCTACTGACAATATCTGGATCTTTGCTGATGAGAAGCTATTCTGTCAGAGTGTTTCACCAAATTTGTAAACTTTGAGTTTTAAACATAAAGAAGAATGAATTTACTATTTTGGAGTCATATGCTTTAGTACAAGTGACTCAGTCTTGTTGTGCTGATTTATATCAAACAGTAATAGGATTTTTCATATACCATACTGGAAAAGTTTTAATCCTGAGTATTTCAATCTCCTTCAGCATATTAAGCCCTTTAATCTCTTTCCTTCATTCAGGGTCCATACTAGATAGGCCACCTAATTCTGCATCTTGCTTCTATTTTACATCACTTATCTACCAATCACGAGTTAAGATTGAATTATTTGGATTTTTGCCCAGATCCTTCTCAGAGCATGGATGTCATGTAAGTCTTATATGTGCTAGACAAATTCCCATTGGATGTCCACAGGATATGTTAGACAGGCACACAAGCAAGGGAAGGAATAGGAAAATGTGGTGCAAAAATGAAAGCCATATTTGAATTTTGCAGCTGAAGGTATTTGTAAATTGTATTGTAAACTTTTATGGAGACCTTAATCTAGTCTGGAGTTTTTTATCACTACAATTCCAAACAATTTGTTCCACATACTACGTTAAAAGGGCAAACAAGACTACAAGTGGTATCATTTCCAGGGTTACTGGAGCGCTGTGAGTTTTTTTCTGTTATCTGTTCCTTGCAGAAGAAGTTCTAGTTTATAGTAGCTGGAGGGAACTTTTTATTCCCCAAAAGTCGGTACTCAGCAGCAGAAACTTCCCATCCCAATTCTTTGCAGACAGGCAGGAAATGGCCTCCAGCTTCAGCCAGGAAAGCTTCTTTATTTTTATTCAGTGCCAAGAGGGATACAATGTACTCCACATTTATTAGGTTCAAACTAATTCTTTTTGCCTCCTTCTCCTTCCTCTCAGCAATGTGAGAATTCTTAATGGCAACCTCACTAGCTGCCACCAAGATTAATTCAACCAGAAGTAAAGGGCAAAATTTAAGGAAAAAAAAAACAGAGATTGAAAATCAAATTGCTTGTGAACAAATCTGAGATTCTTGCCTAGGTGCTTCAGTATCTCTCACCTATAGCTCCTTCAGCACATCCAGCTGTGAAAGTTGAGTGAGAGTCTGTGAAATCACCGCAGATGTCCAGGCATCAGTCTAACTCTGTGTGACTTTTCCTTCCTCTGCACCTACGTCATAGTCCTTTGAGTTTGATTAAAATCCATATATAGACCTCAGTATTTAGGATAGCTACATAAATAAAGGATCAAAAGGCACACTTTCAGCATTCTTTGGGGACAATAGGATCTCTCTTGGACATGCTAATCCTTGCTTTCCTCCTTCTGCATCCCACAGCATTTAGTGAGTTCTACCTTTACATAGGCAATAGAAAACAATCAAGTGTAATCTACAGACCAGAAGATACATTTTTCTCAAAGATGAACTGCAAAAAGTTGCAAGTCCTAAACATTTTATGCTTCATCACTTCAGATTTGTTTCCATCTTATAAGAATTCTTAATTTCTTGTTCTTGCTTTGGAGATAGTGGGGAGTTAGCTGCAGACAGAGAAACAGACCCTGTGCACTTTTAATATGCTCTACCATAAATATATCTCCCTACCATCTCAAAAGAGAGATTTTTTTCTCAGAGATCACTTATAAAAGCTTTTCTTTCAGAATTTCATGCAAATTTCTATATACTTCAATTAAATTCCTATGCAAAAATTCTTCTTTTAGGTTTGAAGTTGTGCCAATGTACTTAGTTAAGTCACTTCAGAAATTTATTATGCTAAACTAAGTTAATTCTACTTCAGAGATATCAGTACTGTAAGAAAACAGAGTGGTATGTCAGGCTATTCAAGTTAGCTTGAATGATGGAAGATGTGTAATCGTATCAATATGGTGTTCTGTCCCAGATAATCAGCCCCACCAAGAAACAACATCCATTAGCACAGACAAAACTCTGTAGGAGTGTAGCAATATTGCTTCCACTTCATGAGCCTCTCTGGGGCACTACATGTGGCATTACTTTGGGCAAAGGGAGATATATCCCCTTAGCTTTGAAAAAAAATGTGTCTCAACTGGTGTTTAATGAAGTTTAGCTTTGCAGTTATCAAGCTTTAAAGATTTGCTTCTTTGCAGTAATTGCTTCATTTCCAAAGTGGGGAATGAGGGCATCATCCCAGTATGAGAATGGCTGATTACACTCATCCAGCTTAAATTCCAATTTAATTTTACACTCACTGGCAATTTGGATCAGATTTCCCAAGTGCTTCTTCTTTCTCAAGTCCACTATGAAAAAAAAAATAATTTTGTGTAGAAAGGAAGCAACTTTGCTTTAGACAAAGTAGCCAATATCTCCAGCATATCGATCTTTTTTACTGAGTATGAATGAATCACGGAGAGGAATAGATAGAAACAACTCTGTGGGGACAGAGTACAAGACTGCCATATAGCATACCTACCTTGATTAAAAGGAAATAAGAGCTAACCCTTTGTTCTCACTTTACTTGAGTTGGACTGGAATATCACAGTCAGACACCATTCAGTCTGCTACTGCAAGAATATGAACATGGTTAGCCTCCTTGCCATCTCTAGCTGGAGCTAGTTAAAAAGCAACCTTTTGTTGACACTGTTCTGAAGTGGAAAGCTTTTTTTTTTTTTTTTTTAGGAATTTTCCATTAGAAGGACATGGAGCTTAGTTCTGAAAAATATTATTTACTTTTAAAGTAGACTTGATCCTTGACCTGCAGAGCCAAAGTGTCCAGGTGCTTGGGTATATGGGTAATGAACTGGAAGGCTGAAGGATTCTGGAAACCTCAATGCTCTCAGTCCATCTGTTGGTCCACGAGATCCTAAGATTTCCCTCCCTCCAGCTATCTCCCTGGTGCCAGCTCCATGGGACTGAGAGCCTGTGAGTCCAGTTTTGACAACACAACAGGGCTCCCTAGAAAAGAAGACTCTCAAGGAAACCCTGCAGATAGGCTGTCAGAAATGCAGGTTCATGGACCTCTGTGAGTCTTTTGGGAATTTTCATAACAAATACATTTCTGTGTTGTTCTGGAGAGCCTCTGAAATTGGCTTCTATTGGGAGTGTAGGGATGTCATATGTCATAGTGACCGATCTGAGCTCCCTGGTAGCACTGTCATTTGAAGTAGGTATTATCTGATATTTGCACTCTGTTTTCTGTCTGCCCTGGCAATATGTGAGATGCAACTGTGTGGCTGATGCTATGCTGAAGGGAAGTTTTACAGGCCTCTCTCCTGTTGAAACCTATCTATCTGTAGATTTAAGTTAGAGGAATGAGAACTATAGGACTCCCTTTCTTTCAAGGCCATGTGATTCATTCATTCATTTATTCAGATTATATGAATGTTATTCTGACCCTAATTCACTATACTGATCAAGAGAGACCTATAGATTTGTCAGTCTGGTCTCTCCCAGAGAGCCTTCACAGAACTGTGATATATTTTAAAGGATAAATCAGTCACACTTTCCTGCTTCCCCCAGCTTATAGGTGATCAGATCAGCTTCATAACTCATCTGAAGTGAATATGTCAACCCTCTCAATACCTTCCAAGGAGCCTCTAGAAGTCTCTTACTTAGTCATAACAATGACCTACATAAGAGGAGAAGTTATTTTCTATTTCCATTTACCCAGTCTCTCTTTGAAGTGGACAAGCCTTGTATAACAGCCATGAAATATACCTTCTATTCTTGGCATATACTGTTTGTGTTTTCACATAGTCTCCTCATTATTTCTTCTCTTCAATTGCTTTGATTTTAAACCCAGATTATGCTTTCCTCTAATAGGTATTGTACCTTTTATCTACTTCACGTCATATGTTTGCAGCCTAGGATACCTCACATCCTTTATCTCTTTATCTCCTTACATGTCTCTGCATATCATACACTTAGAACTTACTCTTCTCTTTTTTTCCTCCATGTTTCTTGATATTTCCTCCAACAATCAGCTTCTCATCTTACTTTGAGTAGTCTCTTGCTCTTTGCTCTTCTTTGTGCTCAATTATAGAATCCTCCATCATGAACTCTCCCAAGGAGAGGACACCAGCTGCCTCTTTTCCACTGTACAACACAATGAACACATTGTGGATGGTTTCCATCTCCAACATAGTCTGTATAGGCACTCTTTCCAAAGCCCTCAGCACTCAAGAAAGCAGACAAATGCGGATTATTATTCTCCACATACTCTTGATCAGTAACTTCAGTCAAGGTTGTCTATTCACCATATGCTATGCTCTGTAACCATTAACACCAGTATGAAGGAAGCCACAAACTAAACCATATGGAAATTTGTGTAAAAAACTCACTGTGAGATTATATAGAAGTGGAAGATGATATTTACTTATGCATTCGTATGATTTTCTCATAGAGTTCATTGACGCACACTCTCACACTTGTCTACTCACAAGCACCAAGACGTTTGTGTATAAGTGGTCTTCACTCAGAGGACAAAAAAACTTCGACTGTCAGGTTCTTGCTACATCTTTGGAGTTCCTCTTGATTGGAGATAACAAATTACATTTTGGACAGATCTCTTTTACCCTTTAGGAGTCATCATCTCTTAAGCAGTGTTCTTTAGTCTCAGCATCATGCTCACTTGAGCTTCTATGAATCTTAGAACTGCTTGCTGTCTGTTGTGTGTTTTTCTTCATCTGGAAAAAAAAGTTTCTCTTCCTGGCAGGCTAATGGGAAAAGGACTGGCACATGTGCGATTTTTAAATCCTTGTTCTTCTGCTCCTTGAACTAGCAGATCTTCATTCATGCTGTATTCACATCAATCTCAATTCTGTTACAAATATCTACAAAGTCACTAATAAAACTAATTAATAGCCTTCACAAAGCAATCTATTTTGGAGAAAGATGAATGAGGAGAAAGATGAATCATTACTATTATTATAAAGACGACCGTTATTATTATACCATAGATCACAGTCATCATTTAGGTATCTAAGTCTGATTTGTCTCATTAGTATTAGTATAGTCTCTTTCTGTATAACAGAAACTAGTATAGTTTCTGTTCTCTTCCCTTTGACCAAAGAATTTGCTTTTTTTTCAAAGAATAAAAAGGTGTCAGTATATATATGGTGTCAGCCATCCCTGAGGATGGCTGGGTAATTACCCCCCATGCAAGGCTGGGTAATGTTGGAAGGATCTTAGACAGAGATGCACAATTACTTTTTACTAGGAACAGAACAACTGTGAGATGTTGAACTGGATAGTAGGTTGGTAGTGACTTCCTGATAAAGTTTAGAAATCAACTGAAATATTGTCTTGCTGAAATCAAGGGATCCTTCCAATTGTTTTGACATAAACTGGATGTATTCCCAAGTCCTTTGCAGTCTGCTTATAGAATTGAAAATGCAAAGATATTTTATGTGTATCCTTCAAATTTCAATCAGTTTATACCCAAAATATGTATCCTACTCGTACTCATGAATACACATACACACACGCATCTATATATTACTAGCCATTAGTATATATATATATATGTATGTATTTAAAAGACTGTAACTTAATACTAGTTCACTTACACCGGTTTTATAGCTTATAAGAATAAAATATTCCAAAATTTATTTTATTGATATCTCTGGAACTGCAAGATAGAACAGAGACCACAGAAATTTAAAACTTCTAAAGAATCTTCAGCAACTTTCTCTCTCTGTACATAGCCTGAATGTGAAATGTAGCAACAAATGACCTCTGATTGATTTTGTTAATGAAGCAATATAAAATGTTAGAAACAAGGAAGAGTCTTCCTAGGTTACTGTTAAACCTATTATGCATGTGGCTCTGAGTTTCTTTTCTACTCTATGCATCTTAAAAACATAAGAAAAATCTGAGAAAAAAAGAGCAAATAGCAGCAGGAAAAAAAAGACACAAATAAATAAAGATCTTTCAACATTTGTAAGAGACAAGTCTTGGAAAATTCAGACAGATAGAAAAGGCAAAACTGCCTTTCTGCAACTCTTCTATTTCAGAGATGGATAAAGAAAATGAGAGAGAAAATCAAGAAAATAAGAAAGCAAATGTTCAGCTAATGAGTGGGTTAGAAATGGTGGGAATGATTTTCAAAGCATAAAACATTGGGCTTGTTGGAGACACGTAGTTTTTATGCAGGTGGAAAGAGTTTGACAAAAGATGTCTTAACTAACTGCATTGAGGATTCAGTTGCAATTTCAAATGCAAGAAAACAGCTGAAATGGATCTCTCCTGCTGGCAAGAGAATGTATAGCTTAACTGCCTTGGAAATTGGTAGAATCCTGGCAGGGATAGGGAATAAAAAATAATACTTTTTTTTCCTTTTTTTTTTTTTTTTTTCTCTAGGCAGGGGTTAAAATGAGAGGTGTTCTGTACCACTATGGCAGCATAGGCTAGGGTAGAGAGCAGGAAATAATGTCTGCTCCTTGTGAACTGTGAAAATCGGCCTTCTTCAGGACTCTCCTCCTCCCCACCTTTGCTGAGTCACTTCAGGAGTCTCAAAAAGACGGTAAGTGGCTCCTTATGTTTTTGTACTTACTGAAAAAGGTTATATGAGAAATGAGAAAAGGAGCCTCCAAAGACTAGGAATTAGTTGCCTTCAAGAACAAACCAAAAATTAGGCACTCTGAGAGGATACTGGGGACATTTAACTTCTGCATACATTAATTGGCAGTGGTGACACAGTCATTTTATAATGTTTGTGGGCAACAAACATTAGCAACCACACACACACACAAACACATACACCTGTGCTTCAACATAGCTCTCAAGCACAGCAGCTGTGTGAGTGTTAGTATGGCTGCAGTTCTTGAAGTTTGTGAAATACTGACACAGAAGTCTTTCTAAACGGAGCAACGACGACTGCTAAACAAACCATTAACAAATCACTCTCTTCTCACTCACCGGATCAGTATCATGCACTAAGTTAGCACTGGCTTTTGCATAGCTGACATCAGCATGTGCCGGCCAACATAAGCAAAAGCAAACCTAGAGCAACCCTAGGCCCAGGAGATGGCACTCTTTCATAGCTCTTGAGCACACCTGGCCTTTACTACCATTGCTAGTTTCTGCTACCGTCTCTAATACAGCAGTTGGAGTAAATAACTTGCCTTCAGAAGTGATAATTTTCTGGTAAAATGATCAGCAAATGGAATTCTCTGAGTTCAGAAGACTTAGTGGAAAAATACCAGACAACTCTGAGGTTTTACTTTACCATGCCAGCATATGGAAACTTTTCCTAGCCTCACTGAATCAATTCCTTTCCCAACCAGTGGTGTAGAAATAGCTTTTTTTCTTTATTGGCAAATAATTTCCTTGGCTCCTAGTTTCACTCCAATGCCCAAGGTTGATGTTGCGAAAATATTCTTGCAGGTAAAAGCAAAATGTAATACTTGAATTGTCATATATAATACACAGGAAGTGGTAAACTCAGG
This sequence comes from Nothura maculosa, assembly GCA_032353885.1. Taxonomy (NCBI): domain Eukaryota; kingdom Metazoa; phylum Chordata; class Aves; order Tinamiformes; family Tinamidae; genus Nothura; species Nothura maculosa. The sequence goes on along the minus strand of JAUBOD010000407.1, from coordinate 61,169 downwards.
TAAAAGTACATGACGTCTGATTCTCATGTGCACCATTAGCCAAGGCTTAGTAGGATTCAAGATTAGTAGGATTAACCAGCTAATCCCTATGTTGTTTTCAGCTATTGTGCATTACAGGGATTATATTCAGGTAAGGCAGTAATAGAAGATGATGCACTCTCTTAAGATAAGAATATAGAGCAAGAGACAACCTTCTGTCCAGAGGTGAATAGAGGCCTTGAAGATCTTCTCAAGCAGGTACCTCAAGCAACAGATAAGAGATATCAACAACATAAAAAGAAAACAAGTGGTGGGTCAAGTGGGTGCCACTAAAGTGGGAGGCACTGAAAGTGCTGTTGTGGTCACACAGGTAGGCCTGTCAGGGTATAGCCTCCGTTTTGGGGGACAAATACTGCTATCTATGTCAAAAATCTAGATCTCATCAGGCTTGAAGCCCTTGCTTATGCTGGTAGACAGACTAATGTCAAAGCACAGGAAGGGCATTTTTGGAGGCTTGTTAAACAGCCCTACCTATTTTCCTGAAGGGCCCTGAAGAATGTTCAGGGAGTGGGTAACAAAATCCAGGCTGTGTTCATCTACACAGGGCAGCAAGCATCTTGGTCTGTGTGAAGAGGAGAGTTTTAATTGGCCTTTGTGCTTTCCCCAAGGCAGGCAACAGGATGTGCTGCAGTGCAGAAGACATTCAGGACTGTGTGAAGGCCTCCGTTTGAATTTATCATCCAGATCCTGTGTCTACCCCTGCTGTGATCTCTGCGAGGCAGCTTGTGGAGCTTGTTTAAGAAAGCCTTTCCATCAGATAATCAAGAGCTGCAATCCATAAAAAAAAATGCACAGCACTGCAGGAAAAAATAATTATAAAAAAAAAGACCAACTCCTCTCCCACATTTGTGTCAATTTAGAAATGAACATCATATCTCCTTTGCTAATTGTAAATACTGGGCACATTCTGAATGAAACCATCTGCATCCGTTACATAATTATACCACAGTTTGTTCAGACTGGGGAAAAATAATCCACTGAGATATACAAGTCTTCCCTCTAGGGCAGTTTACTCTTTCAACCTTGTATTCTATTATAATAAAATGGTTAGCTAAAGCATTCTCCCTCCAGCCTCTGAACCTTTAAAATCATCCATTAGTGGCAAACACTGGACTGTTCTTTGCCTTGCCTGCTCTTACCACACTCATATGTTGCATTCGTTGGTTGTTCTTATAACAGAAGATTGGGGGGCAGTGGAGGGAGAAGGGGATAGCGCACAGAAAAATTGATGGTGTGATGCAACTTTAACCCTAAAGCAACTGTTGGTTTTTTAATATATCTCTATTTTAACATATGTTTCAGAAGCAAGCTGAAAACAAGAAGATTCTTGAGGACAGATGCAAATTTCCTGACCTATAGGAATGTTTTCTCTGCTTCAAGAGCAGGGAAGCTACCATGAATATATTTGCAGTATGACCAAGCCTCATTGCAAACGTGTCACATTCCATACTACATTACAAGAATGTTTTACTAGACCTTGCCAACTTTTTCCAAGACCACAGGGACTGAAATAATGTCAGTGCTCCTGAATTTGCTAATCATAATTAAAGACAAGATCACTGTGATTTGCTTTTGTTTTCCAGGATTTTTCATTGGGCTGACGTGGTTGTCTCCCATTGTCTGTATGCTTAAAAATCAGCTGTTTAAACACCAGAAGAGACAGGCAGGCAGAGTAACCAGTGAACAAATACATAGCTCTGACTGAGCATGTGTATTTAACTATTAGAAGGCATGACTATACTCGTTTTCTTAAGGAAGCATCTATAAAATCTTTGTGGTTGGTATCTCTCCAGGTTGGAGCCGAAAGTAAGCCTTCCCTTTGGGAGGTAAGTATACTCTCTGTCTCTTTTGTTACTGTTGTGGCGTTGAAAAGCTGGAGAAATCTTTCCAGCTCTGATCTCTGCCCTGTCACTAACCATTCTGCAGTATAAATCATAAAATCACAGCATAAACAAATACTCTTTAAAAAGTAGGTATGACAATTTGAGCACCCATGAATGCATCATGGGAATGGCAATAAGATGGAAATAGTAGTACAACAAGGGAATCTAATCATCTCTGATCAAACTTGAAAATTTAGTGAAAGGCACTGCAATTTTTGTATTATTTCTGCCAATAAAAACATCTAATTAGAAGGCCATTAAACATGTGTCAATTAATAATGTGAGTCTCTTAGATCATTTCTACAAAATTAACATTTCAGATGCATTAAGGATCTTTTAATGAAACACCACTAACAAGAATATCTCTCTAATTAACTTGCTGTCTTTAAAAAAGTAAGGTAATTTTTGGAGTAGTGTGCTCTTATCCCTGCACCAATTATGCTTGAAACTGTGATTTAATAAGACAGTCCATGCCTGTTTAAAAAAAAAAAGAGAGATTAATAGCAAAATCATATTAAAACTCACTCAGCTTTGACACTTGCCTTATGGTTTCTGAAACAATATGTGGTCTTTCTGGGGAGCAAAGTTTAACTAAAAAGGAAAGGTATTCAGTCTGCATTTAAAATTTGCACTTCAGTTACATGCTGAAGAGCATTCAGGCAGGAAGGGCTTAGGGAACTGGAGGCTGCTCAGGGAAGAATCACAGGATTTGGCCAGTGAAGAGAGCAATGGGAGGTCGGTGTGATGCCTCCTTTCTCAGAAGGAGGATAGGTAGATTCCTCCCTCTCCACAGCCTTTTCTGTTGCTTATGGAGTTAGGCTAGATTAGAGTGCATCTATAATATTAAAAACCTTAACCTCAAGCTCTTTTTCAAACATGGGTCTCCCAGTTCTTTAGGGTTTTGATGAGTTACAAGCCAGGGAAATAGCCTTACTGAGGTGCAGCTATTCAACATGTAGACCTACTCCTTCCTGTACGTGACTGAGTGCTCCTTATAAAAGATATTGGGAGTCTCTTGTGCTCCTCATGCTTCTCCTTCATACGAGGCCTGGCAGGCAGCCAGCTCATTGCTGATGCCTATGGTCAGCATGTCCAGGCATGCTGGGAGCTTCCCTGCTGCTGATCTGGACACTACCAGCTTCCTAAAGACCTGGCTGTGCTTGGGTTGTGGAGGCCTTCTGGCCTTGGGGCAAACTCAAGAGTTTCTCCACTTTGGATGGACAGGGAAATCCAGCCAGGAAAGGAGCCTTGAGGCAGCTCTTGGAAAGCTCTCAGTCAAAGACTGAGACTTCAGATACGGCCTGTTCCCCTTTTGAAGGAGAACCAGTCTTCTGTTTGTAACCAGTAATGCTTCTAAATAGACAGTAATATGCCAATCAGATAATTCAGGGGAAAAAAAAAAAGAAAAAAAGAAACACACACTTGTGTAAAGATTTGTTTTCCTTCTGCTAATGATTTTCACATGCATGGTAAGATTTTTAAGGAAATGCAATGTTTGTTTAAATTTTTCTATATCTTGCTCAGTTCTATGACTGGGCATTACCATTTTCAGCCCAACACTTCAAGGTTTTGATCTTGAAAATACACTTTTGAGGGCCTCCCCCCTCAAAATCATTTAGTTATCCAAGTTGAAGTTTGCATAAACATCTTTCAACAACTAAACCTTATTTTAAGGTTGCATTCATTTCATTTTATTTTAACACATGAATTGACATGTGTTTGCTTTCATATCCCCTCTTTCACAGTGAGTATTTAGCTAATACTGGGGCAGGCATGGGTCAATTTATTAGGAAATATGGAAAGATTAATATACCCTTTCCCCACTAGTGCAGGCAACAGGGCTCCTTCACAACAGCAAGAAGTCAGAAGGGAAGACATGTTCTCATCAAAATTCCTACCGGCACCTCTTGAATATTGCATATATTGCAGCTAGATAAAGCCTATTTCCATACAATCACCTAGTCCTTTTCAGGTTTCTTTTAAAAATCACTATAACCAGTTCTTTTGTAATTCAAAGTCTCCATATGGAAGGTCTTCCTAAACCTGCTCATCCATTATCTAAACCATTTTAAAGGCCTGCATTTGAAAAAAAGCGCTCCAAATTCAGAGCTTAATTTATCTCAGGGTTTTTATCACTACTTGGGAGAGTAGGGTTTTAATGACAGAAGCTCTGTATTTGAAGGTCACTTTCTAAAACCTATCAATTTTTTGTAGGAAAGGTCTCTTGTATAATTTCTTTTAAAAACTCAGTGGCTTCAGCTGCATTAGGTTGTATAGACACATCATATATGAAATATATCTCATTTTTCACATAGTTGAAATCTATTTGCAAACAAATGCATCAAAATATTTGACCACCTGTCTCATGTAGTAAAAAGTGAAAATAAAAAACATGTAAGCAATTTAAGTACCATGGCTGAAAACAGAAAAAGAGCAGTTAACTACTCTCAATTCACATGCAATATATTCCCTCTTGCACATTTCCTGCCTTCACATTCCCTCATGCTTTGATAACTTTTGTTTCTTCCTATAAAAAAAAAATCAGAATAGCTACAGTGACAAAAATACCACAAAGAAACAGGCAACTAACATAATTCCTTGAATGCTTTGGGAAAACTTTTCCCATTTCTGCTAATTCTGGTGTCAGTATGAGCAGTCTGACTTTTTTCTGGTGTGGCGCTATGCTTGAAGAAGGAATATGTGAACACATGTGACAGAAATAACGTCAGGGCCCTTAAAGCATCTCTCTCCTTGGAGGTCTGGCTGCGTGAGCTCAGAGCCCCATCAGGGTATTTCGTGTTAAATATAATTCTCTAAAAACATTACTCAGAAAGCATCTGGTAAGCAACATTGCTCATGGAACACAACTGCACTGTTCTTGCTCTATAATATCTTATTTTATAAGCAGACAAAGACAGTCTGGACAGGCAGTAAAATCCCTGTGGCTTGACCGTGGAGACCTTTGCAGACAGTGCTGTAATTATTTTTACTGTAGTGGCAAAGTTATTGACTAATCATAGAAAAGAGTTCTGAAAAAAAATGCTATAACTTACCTGCCAATATAACTGTGTTGGCACAAAATTAACTGGCTTATTTTAACAACCCATAAGCAAGAGGTATTGCAATGGCTTCCATGCATGCTTTTATCCCATCTGGATTGCTTGTTAAAGTGCAGTTGCTTTGCCTGGTTTCACAGGAGTTTAAGGTAATATTTTCCTCCACTGGAAGGGATGTTCCAGCATCCATGCATACTCTATAATGGCAGAATTTCCACAGAAGGAAGCTATTGGCAGCAATAACGGGTTGCATACTCCCAAAATATGTCTCATCTCACTGTTGCTGCTCCTCAGCAGCTCAGGGGTGCTGGATAGACACCAATATCAGATAAATGAAGAACCCAGATGCTGCTCATTATTGTGCTGGACTGGTGACACAATTTCTTCCCAGGGAAGAAGATGTCTTCTAAAACTTTTGTCTTTCTCTCAAGTTGTCTAGAGGTGTTGCAGACACCTGCCAAGTTTTCTTACACATTTACTCGCTGTGTCATAATTAAGAGATAACCGAATAGAAAGAAGCAAAGGAAAAAGTGTTTTCTGCATAACCAACCTAAAACATTTCCATCAGCTATCAGTCCTGTTCATTCTCAACAAAAGGTGGCAAAGGGGTAAAATATGGGAGGAAAGAGAAACCATTTTCCAGTATTTTACAGCCAAACTCAGGGCTCTTGATCTTCTCAAATAACTGTATTTCAAAAATATTAGAGCTATCTGTGGGAAAAATAATTTGAAAACTGTGGCACAATTTCACACCTGCTGTGCAGGCTTGCTGCTTGTTGAGCTTTCATCTAAAATCTTTCAGTCCTGTCTCTGACAAGTGCTCTTTGATATAATCTTATATGCCACTACTAATAAAAGTGGCAGTTTCTGCTAAGGGTGCAACAAGTAAATGGAATGCACCTACACCATGCTTTATCTACTCAGGAAAAAAAATGGATGATGATGCTGGTATCTCATTGTGTAAGTTTAATTTACCAGATTGTGATATGATTAGATATTTTGTTTTTAAATCTTGATTGAACATAAACTCTGAAGATTGATGTATTTGACCCTCCTCACAGAAAAGTATAAAAACGTGACTGATTAGTTGGGCTGTCTAGAGCACAGCTTTATGATTAAGATTCAAGAGAGCTCTTATTAACTTCTGCTAAAATCAGATACCTGAGGCTATGTTTTATCATCAGAGCCTTTAACTCCCTTTGCAGTCAGTGTTGATACATTCCAATGTTTTGCTGTGCAGAATTTCTTTTTAGTTTTTGTGGCAGAAAGATATTTGGCAATTTCCCTTGTAAAGCCTATCACCTGAAAAAGAACATCTAAGATGGCAATGCCATGTTCATTAAACTCCTTGGAGCATTTTCCACTGATTTCTCCCAGAAGATCACATGATTGGCTGGTGTGAAGTTCTAAAGAATTTTTCAGCACAATCAGTGGTAGTCCTATTATCATATAGGTAGTGAAGCATTTCCTGGAAGCGGGAAAGTGATGTGATAATCACAGTGTCTCTGTGGTCTGAAAAAGAACAATTTAACTCATGAAGAACATCACTCCAAGAGGGTTACTGTCAAAATCCAAGCTGTTTCCAGTCTGGCTGGGTGTATGCTTTTAGCACTGTAGAGTCTTTCCCTTTCTCCTGGAGACCGGAAAACAGCTACTCCCTGTCAAATTTTACCCCCCTTTGCATGAGGATGGAAAAAATAAGTGTGGCACACCCTTAGGTGCCTCATCCTTCGGTCCTAGAAGCCTAAATGGTAGTGTAACTGCAGTTTTTTTGGGTATAGTCAAAGACCTGCTTCAGGTGGGATTGGTGAGGTTCTCTGCTACATGGTTTCCCATTTTGGAAAGCAGAGTAGGCCTTGGGAGCTCTGGAAATCATCCCAACTTCATGTCTGCTTTTGATGGCAGCTTTAATTTCTAATCAAATAGCAGCTTACCAGGTGTCAAAATTGCACCTGCACAGTTTTTATCAACAGATGTATGTTATACTGTACACAACTCAGGAAGAGATAATTGCTTCAAAAATTGCATGATTCATTTAGCAATTTTTCTAAGATCCCTTTTTCAGTTAGTGGAGAATGTGGTAATTAGGTTTGAAGCTGTTAAGATGAAATGAGACACAGGAACTCTTTTACTGTTATCATCCAGTAATTACTGAAGATTCACCACTTAGCAGAGGTGCTAAGCTTAGCTTCCTGTAATACAAATTGGAGCAAGCATTGAATATTTTGAAGAGACTCTTGACGACCCTGCATCAGTTGTGGCTGGGTACAAAAGGAGGGGAGTACATAGGTTTTAGTTTCCTAGTCTAGTCTGCTGATAGGCTTTTTTTCCTTAAAATGGTCAGACTGGAATGATCAAATCCCTTCAGTTCGAATATATCTTTCAATATATATCATTTAAATATATAGAAACTTCCAGGATGTATGATATAATTTAGTAATCATTCTGTAATAATATTTGGAGGGAAGATTTTGATTATTATCTAAAATAATATATTCTTTCAAATCCTTCCAAAAATTATTCCTTTTTTGGAAATTTTATTTGACTATTCTGTTTTGAACTCTAGCACTGGATAAGGAAAAAAAAAACACAGTAAGATGTTTCATGCTTATATTTATGCGATCATTTGGATGTTTGTTATCTTGCTTATCTTACTTGTATGTAGTGCCCCTTCCAGGCATGCACTGCTCAGCAGTTATCACGGAGAGTTCCAGACAGGTCTCAGCCTCTCTTCTTATCCTTCAGACTTTGGCTTAGCTTCTCCAATCCCTCCAATTCCTTTGTCTGCAATACAGTAGGGTGGTAAAACAAAACATTCTTGATCTTATTGACTGAGACTTGTTCAAAATATTTCAAAATAAGCTGTTTCTATAAGCTCAGTCTTCCTCTCCTGAAAAAAAAAAATATTAAAGAATTACAGATACCAAAGCACTTTATCTCAGCATTTTCAGAAGGAACCATTTTAATTTTTCACTGTAAACTCATATCCATTTTAGTAAATTTTCATCAAAATAAACTCTGTGGGAACTTATCATGCTTTTTAGGGCTTAATAAGGTAGAGAGCTTAGCTAACGTTGATGATGTAGTATAGCATAGGGCATAGAGCATAGGGAATGGCGTTCAGAAGATCTCGTGATGTCACGGGAAGCTAGAGGCATAATTAATTACCTTACTGATAACCCCAGGCCGACTAATTGGGCAGTAGGTGAGTCTCCCCACTGTACTGGGAGTATATATACAAATCAAACAACGCAATAAAAGTCATTTTGCTGCATCCTCATATTGGGGTCTATGCTCTATGGCCCTGGGGCGAGTAGAACCCCAGGACAGTCCAGCTAGTGAACGAGGCTTGCCGACCCCTGTTCAGCAACAAAACTCTGATGTTTAAAATAGGTAAAAAAAATCATCTTAAGTACATAATTTGTCCAGCATCAAATAAAAAGAGCTCATATGTTGAATTGGGATTACCTTGACCAGTCACTGGTTGTCCTATGACTGGCCTCTTTTAACTTCTTAGCCTCTAGTTCCCCACATTTGTTCCTCCCCCAAGCCATCTGGATCCCTCCCTTTCTCTGTTTTTTCTTTCTCCTCTAAAAATCCTATACTAAGTTCTGCAAAACACTGAAATGTTCTTCCTCTGCATCCCACTGTGTGCCCTATCCTCTTAGGGTGGTAATCCTAAATCTGAATGGTACTTTGGAGAACCATTGCTCTCAACAAACTTTACTGGGTTTCACATCTGGTACATTGGGCTCATGCTTTCCTGGTACAGCCTTACAAGAACCCAAACAGCATTCCTCTGTAGCATTCCTTTGAGCAGGCAATTTGGATTCCCCTGCCTGCCACTGTGAATCCATGCTCCTCTGTGCTTGTGGAGATGAACCCCTGGTGGACTGATCAGTGTCCTGTGATGGCTCCTACTGGTCTTCTGCAGATAATTCATGAATCAAGTTTCAGCACTTCTCTTTTTCCCAAACTATTTGTTTCTTTGAGGGGCTCAGAGGTGATTCCAAACCAACCAGCTTCTGTAATCTAGGCTTCAAATAAGCTTTCTTATTTTTGCATTAGAAGCTATAGAAGTGCCAAAATGGACTATGGGGCTTCCTCCAGCATAAAGGAAATTTCACAATCTACATACAGAAATAGTCATCTGGAACTGATGGGTATTTTAGTCTTTTAATGGGTTAAATGACAGCTGTGCCACAACTACAGAAGAGTACACACATGATGATCCTGCTTAAGCCCCAATAAGGACAATTCTCTTCTGGTTTTACAAGGTCAAATGGAAATGTCAGTCTGATTGACTGATGTTTTTAAGAGAGACTCAATGTCTAGTAGTTGTACTGAAGTTGGCTTTTATGCTTAATCTCTTCCCACCTTTTGGACTACAGAGTCTGTGAGGACAAAGATTTTTTTCTCTCCTCTCATCCCCTCCTTAGTGCAAGTATGACAACTGTTTTTGAAAGACTGCCACTTATCATTAAGGCTCTGGGAAGAGTATTATCCCTAGTGTTATGCTCATGAATTTCAGCTAGGATTAATTGGATTCATAGTTTCTATGGGACAGATTGTCAGAAGGCCTCCTGGCCTATGAGTTATATAGTCACACATTTTATGGAAATAGTGAACTGTGCTTAGTTCTCAACTATGACCAAGAAGACCAACAAGTTGCACTGAACTAAATGCTTTAAAAAATTCTCCTTGTCTAATATTCTCACCTTCCCAGCTTTATATGTGAAGCTGGTGATTACAGCATGTAAATTTATTAGGAAAATGGCTATTCTACTTTTTAATTTACCTACCACCACTGTATGTCAATTTCACAATCTATTACAAAATAAAATTTCTTACTTTCCTGCAGTGACAGTATTTAATCACAGAATCACGGAACCACAGAATGGTTAAGGCTAGAAGGGACATCTATGTCACCTGCTCAAGCAGGGTAACCTAGTACATGTTGCCCAGAACCCTGTCAAGATGGCTATTGAGTATCTCTAAGGATGGAGATGCCACAACCTCCCTGATCGTATGGAGCTGCCTGTGTTTCAGTTCTCTCTCATGTTATTGCTGGGCATCACTGAGAAAAGTCTGGCCTCATTCTCCTGACACCCTCCCTTCCTATACATATACACATTGTGGAGATCACTCCACAGTCACCTCCTCAGGCTGATCCCTCTCAGCCTTTTCTCACAAGAGAGGTGCTTTAGTCTGTTAATCATCTGCATAGCCCTCCAGGATACTGTTGGCCTTTTTGGCCACAAGTTCATGTTGCTGGCTCATGTTAGGATGTGTCAAAAGCCTTACTAAAGTCAAGGTAGACAACATCCACTGCTCTTCCCTCATCTACCAAGCCAGTCATCACACAACACACATCTGTTATCAAATTAAATTGGAGGAATTAAGAACACTTCTTGCTCAACTTATTAGGTGCCTTTGTCTTTTTTTTTTAATAATTTCTCGATTGGCGAAGGCAAATCTATCTATGCACATCTATGGGACATATCCCAAGCACTACTTTAAGTGGAGGGTAAGCATGCCAGTCTTCTTTGAGAAGATTTGAGTGAAAATATAACTATGGATGCAAGAGATGAAAAATATATCTCATGTTACATTATGCTTTTTTGAGAAAGAAAGATTTAAGCTTTCCTCTAAAAGTAAAATTTACATTTTTCATATTTTCTTTTAATATGACATTGCTGGTTTAATGTCGAGTATAATAACAAGATATCACTGTCTACTAGGGAAGATCCTGAAACACTGACAATATATCTTCCTAAGTATCAGGTAAAAAATGTGCATATTTGACTTCTAAGATCATTTTCTCGGTTCATGACAAGCTTTCATATTTTCACTTAACTGCCTAGCTAGCAGAAAACATCACTGATCACACAGAAAGGCTAAAGTAAAACTGCTGTGTTCAATTTAGTTGAAAACACTAATGATTCCCTTGCACAAAAAAAAAAATTTGTTGCGTCATCCTAATCCATACTGCCATGGGAAATGCAGAGTCACAAGTATATTTTTCTTTATCATTCTGGTATAGCAAACACATTCTGGTATAGCAAACTACATGAATTGCAGTTATTGCTATTTAATATATTTGACTTGCATCCAAGTGTTTACTGTTTGGAGCTAGCTGTGGTAGCTGGGTTTTTAAAATTTAGTACAAGAAGGACACTATGATAAAGGCTCTTGATGGAAAATAATGCTTCATTTTTTATCATGCATTTCCACAGGACATACAGCAAATAGAAATACCATAATTACCACCCTGTAACACATGCTTCCCATGTGTAATGATACTTCTGATTAGAGCATTTCTGAGACTACCATTCTGCAGGAGGAAGAGGCCATTTTCTGACACACCGAATTAATGCTCTCCATTTATAGGCTGACCTCTTATTCCAAGGATTATTTTATAATGCATGATACTGCATAGCTAAAGCTGGAACACTCTGGAGCAAAAACTATGGGCAAAAATGAATCATTAGCAAAGGGAAACAGCTCTTCCATTTATCCTTGCATCACTTTAAATGTGAACTCAATAAAAAATGTACTTCAAAAGCCTCTTAAATGAAAAAACAAATAAGAGACATTTAGACTGCTTATGATACATGAACAAACTATTCATTCTACTATACTGATGTGAGTTTCACTACTCCTAACTAGATATAAGTTACAGCCTTGCCATAAGCAGATCTGGAACTGAGAGGATCCCTAATCTATTTTTTAGCCTCAGAGTACCTCCAGTGTTGTAGAATCGTGTCTGCTTGCCCCCCTTACAATATGGTAGGAGGGTGTCCTCCTCCTCATTTCCTTGATAAGGAATTCAGGTGCAAGTCTGTGTTAGTCAACTAGCCACACTCTTGGATGTCTTTGATTAAATATTGAGGAGGCTTTAAGCAGACTATACAGAGCTGTAATCAAAAGAGTTCAAGTCCTGTTTTTGTGTATGAGTTGCCCAAGTATGTTAGTCCCTTGGGATATAGTCCTGTTAGCCAGTTACATCAGTCTTTCCATGATGATGTGGGTATATATTTTTTTCTAACAGGTGACTCATAAATCAACTCCTGCGCATCCAGATTTTTGTTGAAGAAGTACAATTTTACCTGTATACATATCATTTAGTGGTGTATGAAAAACAGGCATGTCGTTAACTGCATTCTTATGTAATGTTAATAGTCTAAAAATAATCTTTCTTCTCAGAGGTAGAGAATCTTTTGAATCTAACACACTACTAAATCATCATGTATCACAATACCACTCAGTATCTTACTGAACTTTTAAACAGAGTCTCAGTAGGCTTTCATGGCCCTGTGGGGCTCCTCCTCTGTAGTACTGTCAGTAACCCTGTGCTTCCCAAATAACCTGATCAGGCAAAGAGGACATCCTCTCTCACATGTAGGACTCATGTTCCTGTCACCACTTCCTTCTTCACAGAAGAGACTCACAGATCCCCTCTTATCTCACAGCAGGGACAGCCCTGCTTTGATCCGTCAATTTATTTGGAAGAAGAAGAGAGTCACAAGCCAAGCAGAAATGTAGCTTTTTTCTGTCCCTCTTTCTCCACAGCTGGAAGGAAGAACTAATGGAGCAAGACAGCCTTGCAGGTGCTATCCATTTGTGTTCTGCTCTGTGGAGGGCACAGTGAAGGAAGGAAGGAATGGCGTGGGGCAGAAATGAAGAACAGCCTAGTAGTGCAGGACAAGGTCAAGTTATGCAGTGAGGGACAGGGATGGGTACAAGTTTCATTTTGTTCCTTCCATGACAATTGTAATCCTAGATTAGTTTATTATCAATGATATCACTATCAGAAATTATGAATTTGAGGATTATTTCAAGCACTTAATGGAAATGAATTTGGTTAATTGGATTTGATCCTCTGGTTAAATGAACCTACATATGAAATGACTGCTGGTATAAAAGGGCCTCTTGTCCCCATATTGTTCTCCAGTGACATCAAAGACGGACTAGGTGGTGGCAAAAGTCTCTTTGTTGTGTCTAATCACATTAGGTACAAGTTTGAATAAGGAAAATGCTAGAAAATGGAGTAGTGAATGTCTGAGTCTAGCCAGAAGGCAACCATCATACTACTAGGCCCTCTTAAAACTGAGCATATAGCATTGACGATTAAAAAGAAATCAAAGGATATGAATGGAGACAATGACACAGCTTGTGAAATTATAGTGTCTACTCTATGGGATGGAAAAAAATTCTCAGGATCTGCACAGAAACTCGTGTCTCATTAACCTATCCTGTTTTATGAATTCTCAATAGACATGTTAACTACCGCTTCTGTTATATCAGTACAAAATTATGTTCAGCTAATGAATAAATCGCATTTGATTCATTATCGCAGCTTTAACACTCTAGAAAATAGGTGAAAGCAACATGCGAGTCCCAAGGAAAGGTAGGTGAGCGGCAAAATCTAAACACAAGTTCTGGCCATTGATGTGAGGATTTTCTTCTATACTTCCTATGGAATAAAAGTACTTCTGCTACTTTTCCATAGTAAATGTCTCAGTGTCACAGATTGATAGAAAAATAGGCTTGAACGGAAATGCAGGAAGTCATCCTATGTCAATCCCATGCACCAGGACGGGATCAGCAATACCTGGCTCATTCCTGACAGAAGTATGTCCAGTGTTGTTTCAAAAACTTCCGACGACAAACATCGTGCAGGCTCTCACAAAATCTACTTGAGGTCCTGTTTCATTCTTCTACCTGGTAAGTGAGCTTTTCCTGCTGCCTAAAGAAAATGCCTCATCCTATACTTCAAGCTCAGGACTTTTTATTCCATTCACAGTGCACAGATTATCCAATTCATCCCATTACTCTCTGCAGCAGGTTTTCCATATAGAAAGACCAGTGTAGCATCTCCATATAGTTTCTTTTCCTCTGGTTTTAACAATCCCCATTTCTTCTGTTTTCTGCAGGTCATATCTTGTAGAGCTGAGCCCCTACTAATTGTTTTTCTCTGGATTGTCTGTTTTCTGAAGCCTGAGTATCTGAAGTATTTTCGCTGTTGTGTAGGCAGTATTAGCTACACTTGCAGGATTATTCTGCTTTGCATATTGTATGCTCAGCTATATGCCACCCAAAAATGTTTACTTTTTTTTTTTTGAACTACATAGCACTGTCATCTTGTGCTCAGCTTCTCAGCTTCTGATTTACCGAGAGCAGCATCTCCTTTCCGCAGGGATACTTTCTCCTACGCTTTATTTGCACAGCTGATAGCTCTTGCCCAAGCCAGATTTGGATTTCACTCAGGATTTTCAGATCTTACCTACAGCAGATCAAGATTATTTTAAATTCTAATCCAATCCTCCAAAATAAGTTATTTAGTATCCTCTGAGAGTTTAGTATTTTTTTTTATTTCTCTACTAATATTTTCATTCATCTTAATCTATGCCTTGAATGAAGATACTGAATAGTTCCAAAGAACTTTGTAGAATCTTACCCAGTACTTCTGTTCAGTTTCATGGTGAGCTTTGCATATATATTCTCTAACTATGGTTATCCAAATAGTTTTGAATCCAGCATATATTAGGTTTATTTACATTTTTTTTTCCTAGTTAGCTTATGAGACAGTCATGCATAACTGTTCAAAACCTTTCTCCTTAGACTTCTTACGCTATCAAAGATTAGTAGTTTAATATGGTCTGTTTTTAAGAAAATAACTTGAGCTCATTTTAATTATCTTGTTATTTTCCTGTTATTTGAGGTTCTTTGTTGTATAGTTCATTCTAATACTTTTCCTGGCACTGAAGTCTTCTCTAAATCTCCAGACCTTCCTATATCTATTTAAAATGGTGCTATAATCATTTATTTTCAGTCTTCTGATATATCACCTGTCCTCAGCAGATGTTCCCAAACATCTGATTGTTTTGAAGTCATTTCTGCCCTTTTTTAATATGTTATTATGATTTTTGTCTGGCCTATCTTGGCTGGAAAAAAGCAACTACATAAGTCTTTCTTAACTTTTCCTTTTGTATTCTAGCCTAAGGTCTTGTCCTTTTGATGCTGATGTGAATTCAGTTAGCAATCTAGTCGCAGTTAATTTTCTAGTGAAGAGTGAAGGAAAAAAAGAGATGCTGCCTTTTACCTGCCATCCATCAGTAGCTTTTACTTGTTGTTGAGAGCCATTCCCCTGCAGGGAAGCTGAAGAGGAAAGGACAAGGGGCTATACTGAATATCTGCCAAAGTCCTTTTACTGACTGTAATGGACTTGATGAAAACAAGGTGACATATCACTGTTAAGGGTAGAATATAAAAATATATGACTTCTCCCCTCCTTTTTTATTTCACTTTCAAAAAAAGATTTTTGAAGGAGGAACATTTTTTTCCTCTTACTTTGAAAAAGACTAGAAAATTCTTTTATGTTTGGACTTCTACGACATTAGGGAAGGAAAGGGAAAGAATGGCAAAAGTGGATAAGATGAGCGTCATCTTACAGCAGTCTGATGAAAATTTGTAGCTATCCTTCTGTTTGAAAGAGGATGGAGATGAGTCTGCATCAGTGCTTATAGATTATATATTTGAACTATCTATCTTAGCTCCCTCCTCCGTGGTAGCAGGAGTAATGCTGGATAATTAGCTGATGCTAGTTAAAAAATTTACCTGAATACAATAATGAAAAGTGGTACCGGGAATTTAATTCCTTTTAAAACTGGCTTTTTTTTTCTGTTTTTTTTTTTTTTTTTTTTTTGTCTTCAAAATATCTCTTGAACTAAGATGTAGCTTAACTATATGACTTCAGACTCTGCATGTAATAACTGAAAAAGGCTTTCTGGCAACATTCACTAGTTCATTTTTCATGCCTATTTAAATTAGACAGTTAGTGGAAATCCATCTTTATATCTAGGGCTGATTAAAAAGATACTAACAAACATCCAATTAACAGCAATTGAATTACAATGAAAGAAAAACGTAGTTCTTTCCTGGTCCTTTAATCTAAAGGTTAGTTAAAGGTCTGTGGATCGTCAGGACTCAGTACTGTTGCCAAAAAGAATATAGGGAAAATTTAGGCTGAAGCAATTTGCCTAGTATCAGCAAAAGAATTATGAACGTGAAATGTATGTAAAAAAATGCTCTTTACTCAAGGAGGTTACACTTGTCTATCCATTAGAAAAAGCACAACTATAAAAAATACTAAATTAGTCCTTTGACTTTATTAGTATATTTCACTAATAGCCAAGAGCAACATTAGGCTGCAATAACAATAAACATGATGATAAAGTAATTTCTACAGACATAGTTTTGCTGTAAATGTAAATTAATAGCATGAATAAGAATTAGACAACCTATGAATTTGTCATAAGGATGATAGTAATCATGACCTCTCTTAGCTCTATTGCTGCATTTGAACTCTCATAGGAAAAATATCTGGATAAAAAGGAAACTTTTACCCACAACTCACTTAATGCTCAGCTAAACCTGTGAGATTCATCACTAATTTCAAAAGGAGTTTCCAGAAGTCCTAGCAAGAGTCCTAGTGGCAAAAGTTACAAGTATGCTATTGCTTTTGTCTAATCTGAGGTACTGAGATAAGAGCCAGAGGAAGAGCATCTTTCTCCAATTCATATATCGCAGATGCACACTCTGCTCTTGTGCTACTCACTGGGAACTTATCTATATCCCACCAGCGTGAAGGAGACTGATTTTCTTATGGTGAGACTGAAACTGCAAGCTTCCTCTTGGAACTCTTTGCAGAGACAGCTTACTACCCCACAGGAGCTTCCCTGGCCCAGTTTGCAAGCTGCTTTAATGGAAATTTGAGTGCATATTTAAAGAAAGTATCTATCTGTGGAACTGAGATTTTAAACAAGTGTGGCAATTAATGCCAAGTTGGAGTTTATGCATAGTAGACATGTGTCCACTGGGAAGTGAAATGAGTGAGAAATTATTAATTTCACACAGGCCACCTGAACACTCACCAGTCTTTTTTTTTTCTGTCAGCTGAGGAAAACTGATACATTTTGATGCAGTACATGCTTAAAGCCAAGAAATTTGTAAAGAACTCCCCTTTCCAAATCAAACAGTGCACGTACAGTTTCATTTAACCAAGGAATCCAAACTTTTTAAAGCTTAATATTCAAATAACAAAAGGCTAAAAGTCATTACTGTTTATGAAATGCAATGCAAAAAACAAATTCTTATGCAAGGTGCCTGGATCGAACTGGCAGGCTGATCAATGTGTTACCCAGCTCTTGAATTCAGGAGCAGTGTGTTTGTTTCCTGAAGCTGTATAATCCTAAAAATGAGTTAGAGAATTAGACTATCCATACCTCTATGAATATTTAGTACCTTGCCATATGGATCTTCTTTCTATTTTTAATACCTTTTAAATATTCAGTACTTGTAGAGGTACACACAGAAATGTAGAAGCAAACTCTTTTTAAATACCCCATTGTATTATATGAGATCATTTTGCATAATAAAATGGAAATAAAATTAGAGTTCTTTTTAACTGAAAGTTGTTATTGAGAAAAATAAATTAATAAAGAAAGGAGTGGTATAATAAATGATCCCTTTCTATACTTAGTCATCTCAAATATTATTGAAAACTATGAGATAGTATTTGGATAGGGTGTGTGTTTGACCTTTTTTTTTGTTAAACCTTTGGAAGAAGAATGCCCCCACAAAAATGTGCTCTCAGTTCAGAAGTTCAGTTAAACTATTGACTGAAAACTAGACCATTCAGTTGATTGTGTGTCCTAGTTTCTTTTCAAAATACCTCATGATTATTACAGGTGATGTCATGAGCTCAAGTTATATAAAGTATGACTGATTCACCTCCTTAATGTTGATGAGAAAAAAAAGAGAGAGAGAGAGAGCAAGCCCTGGGAGAATATAGACTCATTGGCCAGCATTCTTGTTGGACACAAATCTCACATAATTGGGCCTCTGACTGCTTGTGGTCATTTTAACTTCTATCATGTTTCAGAGCAGAGCAGGTTTATTAGACTATGCATAGTCTAATTGTAATTTGAGTAAATTATGCTCTGTCTACTTAAATCTCCTTTTCATATGCAATAGAATGGGGTATCAGTCATTACTTCAAAACCCAAGAGTTGTTCAGCACCTGCACCAGATTTCAAGGGCTGCAGAGTTGGCTGCATTTCAGAAGTGAATAAAGGGTGTTTTATTCATACAATATCAAGTAATGTGAACTTCTTCCATTAAAAACAACAACAAAAAGATTTTTGTAAAGTGTTATATAAATTAAAATCATCTTAATTAATCAATAAGCATAAAATGTGAATTTGTCAGAGGAGACTTTATCTAAAAGATTGTTCACAAAAATATTTATAATTATAACATCATGAGTTAGATTCAGAGCTGCTCAAACTCTGTGGTAGTTTATGCTGATCTGCATCAGCTTTATGGACATAGTTCTTTTGTACGTCAGAAAAGAAGGTGCTCATTTACCCAGGAGTTTGCCTGACTGAAAGCTATTGATCAGATTTTAAAATGGGATCACATTTAGAGGCTATAGGTGACGCAGAGGTTTTTGCTGTACTTCTCGTCTGAAGCGCCTGCTGAAGCTTTATGTGCCTTGATGCAGGGCCCTGGAGCCATTGGTGGTCCCCTGGTTCACTTGCTTGGCTTAGCTGCTCTCTCGGACATATGGGATTTTCTCTTTGGCCCTGTGGTGTGCCCATGAGGTAACTGGGGACATTTGGGGTTTTCTGGGATATCCCAAAGGCACTAGACACCTAGATAGGAGCAATTGAGATGACTCGTCCTCCTCTGGGCAACTGAGCAGCTTCCCCATTCCGGCCACATGAACTAGCTGTTCATTTCAGTGTCTACTGTCATTCCCCACCATCCTATGGACCTCAGCTCTGTCTAAACTCCCAACATAGTCCCTGTAGCGTGTGCTCACACAATAGCAGTAGACTGCCTATTGAATAGCTTTAAACCTTAAATTTTGTATTCAAAACACATAAGGGACCAACAGGAAATTGCTTTATGCTAAGCAGATACTCTGCTTTGATAAGTTGTCTTTATAACCTATCTGCAGGCAAAGCAGGAAGGAAATGCAGTCATACCAGCTTAATACTGTGATATATGCTTTCATCTTTTAAACAAATAAAATATTAGAATTAAAAAGAAATTAACCAAACACAGTACTTGGGTACCTAATAACCTCCTCAAAACCAGAACATTTTAGTACTTCTCATTATGAAAAATCCCTCTGAAAAATAGGGATAACAAATTCAACTTTATTCCTTCCTATAACTGAAAAAACACTGATAAAGAGTTAAGAGCATTAAAGACTTCATAACAGCTTTCTGACAAGACTTTAATTTCAGAGGTTTTGTGATAAACAAGAGCTATATAGAGATTTTTTTTTTTTCAGAATGAGTTCATTCATTGAAATAGCTGCAGATGTCTTGTAAGAATCACATTGTAATAGTGTCCAGGTTAGTTTCTCATTTGGATCCTCATGACTGGCATTTTGCCAGGATTGCATGATAATTGTTTATTTTTAATAGCATCCACTCTTGAAAACAGGAAGCAAAGAAGAAAACACAGATGTGAATGGTTGTTAATCCCGGTGTGTCAAGTCTAATTATTTAAAAAAAATGTGGCTTGAGTATATCCTTGAATACCAATTATTACAAAGTTTTAGAATTTGTATAGCAGAAACATGGAGGGATGTGACTCAGGAGTGAAGACTTACTGTGTTAGGAATAGATTAAACATAAGGCTAAGTCTTAAGCTTTGCTGCCGTGACTTTACCCAAAACAAATACCATAGGTTACAGGACCTGACACATAAACGGAGATGTCGCACCTGGTACCTAGAGACAATCATAAAGCTTACTTCCCAGAAACTCTCAGCGAATCTTGATGTCAAGGAAATGCCAAGCAGAGCAGGGGTTACCTGGGACTCCCCAAAACAACCATTAAGGGTGTAGACAATGACTTGCCATACAGTGGAGAGCAGTGTAGACATGACAGATGGCATTGCTGCTCAATAGGAAGGAGCAGGAGATCTAACCTCAGACTTTCCAAAGAAATCTCACTCAGGAGTTCTTTGCACTATTCTAGGTTCCTTTTTTGGCTAACAGGAAAACCTGATAATGCTGCTTGATGTGCCCTTCCCCGAGGTGGTGGATGTTCATCTGGGGAGTTCACCACCTCACGGAACACAAAATATCAAACCCACCAATTACAAAGCTCCAGGCACCTAAAAACCTATCAGAACCAGAAAGTGATCCTCACCTTTACATAGAATAAATCTCCCTGACAGATTTTTGTCTGGGGTTCTCCTAGCTCACTGCTCACTTTAGCATCCATCCATACCCCCTCATCTATATTCCCCCTAAGAGCATGCAGTAAGACCACTGAATAAGAAATGGTAGGTATTCATACACAAGAACTTGAGCTTAGGCACTTCTCATTGGAAAAAATCTCACCTTTATCCTTGCTGAGAGGTGATCACAGAATCACACAGAATCTACAAGGTTGGAAGGGACCTCTAGAGATCTTCTAGTCCAACCTTCCTGCTCCAGCAGGCACACCTAGAGCATGGGGCACAGGGCGGCATCCAGGCGGATTTTGAAGACCTCCAGAGAAGGAGACTCCACAACCTCCCTGGGCAGCCTGTTCCACTGCTTTGTCACCCTCACTGTAAAGAAGTTCTTCCTCACCTGGAGATGGAACTTCCTGTGTTTCAGCTTATGCCCATTTCCCCTTGTCCTATCGCTGGCCACCAATGAGAAGAGCTTGTCCCCTTCTTCCCTGCATTCTCCCTTCATGAATTTATACATGTTAATCATATCCCCTCTCAGCCTTCTCTTCTCCAAGCTAAAGAGGCCCAATTCACTCAGTATCTCCTCATACGAGAGATGTTCCATTCCCTTAATCATCTTAGTTGCTCTCCACTGGACACTCTCTAGGAGTTCCACATCCCTCTTATACTGGGGAGCCCAGAACTGCACACAGTGATGATGGACTAAGAATGCTATCTCCTTGGTGTTTGAGTACCTTCTCCTCACCCAAGGGTGCTGGCTTCCCCACATGTCTCCTAGAACCACCAACCCCTAATGCCCTACCAGAATTATATCTTTCCAAGGGAAAGGGTCTGTGAGGATAGTGTCCCAGCACAACACCCAGGACTTCCTCAGGAGGAGACTGCCATGAAAGAGAAAATGCTGCTACTCCTAAAGAAAGGCATCAGTAGAGTTAATAACAGTGCATTTCTGTTGCAATAAGCATGCTGCCACAGGCAGCTGTTCTTGTGATGATCCTGTCTTTTCTAACAGAAATAATGAGAACACCACAGAAGTAGAGAAGTCATCACTTCATCAGAAGAAGTGGAAGAGGAGAAGAATAGTAAAGGGACCTCTTCCTTAAGCTTCATAACAGTAGTGGTGTCGCACAGTGGTGAGAGCTTAGGCACATATTTTCATGGCAATACATTCCTCTTTGCACCTGGAACAACAGTGTAGCAGGCTGTGTGTTTATAGTCAACCATATTGACTTTACTCCTTTGATTCCTTTTATGCAAAGTGAAGTCCCTACAGCTCCAGGATGAAGGGGTAGATGGGTGTTATTATGAGAGTAGGTGGACTATATTACAAGAGAAGACATTGTCTATGATATTCATAGTCTATTTTTGATGTATTTTTTACTGATAATTCATGAAAAAAGGAAAACAGTACTAGGAGGGGATGGTTGCTGTTCTTTTCTATACTACCATATTGCAGTTCTCTCTAAGTCAGTATGCTATTCAGTCAAGGAACTGATTTTTATTGTCAGAATCTGAGGTATTGATTAAAGCAGCTAAAAAAGAGTTCTGTGGAATCAGAAAAGCTTTGTGAAACAACATAATATGAATTCTAGTCATGCGCATGCCCTTTCACAAGTTGCTATAGGCTTAATGATACCAGTCTCCCCTAAATGTCCGCTAGCATTGATCACCTGTTAAACTGGCACATATGACACCTTTAATTAAGATAAAAGACAACTTTTTCCAATTCTTTCTATTCTCTATGGTAATTAAGTATAAGATCATTCAGTGTTCACGGATCAGACAGACATGTGAAAGACACCAAAGAGCATGAACCGGTATTTTATCTTGGATTTATCCAAAGGAGATAATGGATGGTACTTATCAACGTCTTTCTCTGGTATACTTCCCTCTGTTTCCCTTCATCTCATAGGCAGAGATATCTGGCAATTTCTGTAGACAGTATTAACTCAGATTCCCATCTATGCTTCTTTACTGTATAGGCATCTCATTACTCCACTCCTCATGCTTTCAGCTGTGGAGTTGACAGAAACATAGCCAGGATACCTCTGTGTCTCCAGATATAAACATTACTGAACTGAACAGTGCATACAGCATTACTGTACAACTGAGTTATTTCTACTATGTGAATAGAAATTCATATCCTGATGCTGTAAAAAGTATGGTAAAATGAGGTCACATTATCTCATACTATATCTGCTAAGGAATAGGTTTTGTATCATCTATTATGTTTAGCTATGCTGGCAGAAATCAAACTCTTTGGGTGAAACAGATGCCAGAAGTCATCTCACTGAACTTAAAGTAGCTACAGACAAGTCATGTACTTGGCTAGCTGTTGTCAGTCTCCTCCATGACCAGCAGAGAGGAGCAGACTCTTTCAGCGGAGGTTTGTCTGACAAACCTGACAGCCTGACGATACCAAACTTGGAGGAATAGTTGACAGCCCTGAGGGCTGCGCTGCCATCCAGAGGGACTTGGATAGACTGGACCACTGGGCGGTGAGAAACCTGATGAAGTTCAACAAGGACAAGTGCAGGGTCCTGCACTTGGGGAGGAAAAACCCTGGACACTGATACAGGTTGGGAGCTGACCTGCTGGAGAGCAGCCCCGCAGAGAGGGACCTGGGTGTCATGGTGGGCGACAAGTTGACCATGAGACAGCAGT
>JAUBOD010000407.1:11640-32258 GCA_032353885.1 Nothura maculosa | reverse complement strand
GAAAGGAAAGGAAAGGAAAGGAAAGGAAAGGAAAGGAAAGGAAAGGAAAGGAAAGGAAAGGAAAGGAAAGGAAGAAACTATGATCCTGATTCTGCAAATGTTTTCTATGTGTTTAATATTAGTAATTTTATTGCATCTTTGCATAAAAAATAGCAGGATATAGCCCTGTATTTCTTTTAAAAAGAAACAGTAACAACTCTCCACAGTTTGACATAGAAAATGAGCACTAAATTTTTTTGCTTATGCAGAAAGCATATAAATTTATGACAGAAAAATTACCTAATAGTAAGACACTTGAGTATTCCAACAGATACTTCATAGAAAACTGAACACAGTGATAAGGCACATCCTGCCATGCTCAACTAAGGAATACACATGGATATTTGAGAGATGTAGATCTCAGAGGGGTCTGTAATCTTATCAGGCCTTTATGTTCTGTGCTTCTTATTTCTTTACCTTTGCTTGAGAGTGGATGTGAAGTTCATACTCTGCATTGAGAAGCCGTGTTAAGCTTTGCCTCAGTAGGGCATGTGGTAGAAGTGTGCTGCCTAGCAAGCAAGGCTGTGTTGCATAGGAAACTGATTAACTACGCACATAGTTATATAGAGAAGGCCCACTGCAACACAGGCAAGAATGGTTTCCTCTAGCTCACGCTTTGCTATTAAGTATTAACTTGAAACTCAGAGAAAAACTCTGGTAAGAATTATCTGGTGCCCTCAATTATTTATTGTTTTTGTGTAAAGATGGGAAGGAAAGTGAGGAACGGTTCATTCAAAGGACAGAGAGAGTATTGTCAAGTTTCTCCAGGGCCTGATGTCATCTGCAAGTGATGTTTATTTTGTCTTTCTGCACTTAACATTTAATGCCTTGGTGTCTCATGAATTTCCCAAGCAATAGCTTCTCAGTAACACTCATATTCAGACTTAAACCATACTTTGAGGACAGTACTCCTTAAAACTCAAGTGCTGAGTGTTGCCCATACAGATGTAAAGTAAAAATAATGAGCAAAAGAGAATTTCAGGAAACCGAAAGCTGCACTAAGAAAATTTCAGCTCTTTGGTCTGCCAAGGAGCAGAAGCAAAGAGCTCAAAGAAGATTCCATAACTTACTTGCCTCGTTAGAGAGATCAGGCAGGTGCAGATCATCCACAAAGCCAGACTATAGCCAAAAGGCCTTATGTCTCCCAGTTCCCTCAACAGCCAGTAGGTGACGGTACTTTAGAAAAAGAGAATGAAGCTCTGAATATATTCTTAATCTAGGGAGTTATTTGCTTTTTATTTGCTACAAAGAAAGCCTAGAAGCTACTGTTTTGTATAGCACCAAAAGTTTTTAAGCCTTATCCATCACTTATGGTAGTACTCCTATCTTACTTTATGCATTTATGAAATGATCAAGAAGCTGAGCAGGGTCTGGATATTCATTGACTCTTGGGATAAGAGCTAGATTAATGGTAAGGCTTTTGAATTTCTTTTCCATAATTCATATGCTGCTTAGAAATGAATTTTTACTGTAGAAAAGGTAAATTTTTTGTTCAGTCATAACGACTACAGTCCTGCTGCTCAACAGTAGCATTAGAAAGTATATTAGAGCATTGCCCATCGGGATACTCACCTTTTTTGTCAGGTAGATATTTGTGATGCATTGGAAATTAACATGCAAATGAACATTGTTAGAGTGTCTTTAGGGTTAGTCCATTTACCTGTGTCTAATTGACACCTGTAAGTGAGCAACCTCTGTTTAACTTCCAAAAGAAGGAAGTGTTGTGCCAGGATAATTGTTTAGAATTGAGTCCATGGTAAAGTCTTCTGCTCCTCAGCAAGCTTTGCTGACTTGAAGTTAGCACCACGCTGATCAAAGCTATACCATTTTGGTCAGGTTTCACCCTGGGCAAGGCTGGATCATACTTACACTATAACTGGTGTTTAACATGCAGGTTTATCATGAGTGCACATCTGCCTTTGAGATAGACAATCACCTGGGGCTTTCAAGTCCATACTTGTAAAAGTAGTAAACTAGACCACTTCTTTATTATGATACAGAAGTTTCACTGAATGTGAAGGTGCTTCTGGGTCAAATCCAAAGATATTTTTACGTCTAGCTCTCTTCTCAGTCTTCTTAAGTCGCTTGATAAATGTTTGAGGTGGGTACTTTTAAAAGTCTGAAGAGTAAAGTTGACAGGTTATTATCCTTTTTGTGCATTTATTTTAGCTCTCTGTAGAATACAAATAAGTTAAGGGCTCCTCTTGAAAGAACATGGTGCAGTTTGATTTGTTAGTGAATTCTTTGAGTAGAAAACTATGTAAAGTTCAGAACCAGCTTCCCTCCATATTTCTCAGAAGCAAGGATCTGTCAGTATGAATCCTCAGTAGCTCAGTATGAGGTGTTTGTGTTTTTGTACCTGAATTGAGCCCTAGCTATATAAAGTGCCTGTATACCTTGCATCCTCTTCTTTCCCACTTACCAGGAGCCCAGAAGCTTAATTTATTATATCAGATTGTCCATTCTATCTCACACTATGTATAGGTTGAATCAGATTCCTCTGCTCACTGTATGAACTACTTAGTCACACTGCCTGCAAAGGTGAAATATTGTTGCTTCTTCTTAGTCCCTTTAATAGTCATATTTTTTCTTTTCTTTATGAAATTTTCTTCAAGGTGCTTTTTTCTGTTTTTAATAATTGTAAAAAAAAAAAGCAGAATGTACAATACTATAAATGCAGCATGCTTGGATATTCTTCTGTTGCTTAAATCCAACATTTAAAATGACAAGTATTTTTACATTATTGCCCAAGTTTCCTTCAGAATTGTGCATAAAGAAGTGCACAAAATAAAAACTGATCACTCATAATGAGTGCAAGCAGTTAAGTCCTTTTCAGACAGCTGGCATTATTTTCTATATAAATCTATTTGTGTTATGACAAACATGACAGCACATTTTCACATTACATCATTGTAAAAGGATAGAGACAGCTGTGGTGGAGAGAGGTGAATAATGAAATAACTAGCCCACAAATAATCCAGCCTGCCAGATGCTGGTGACAAACGTCGGATTTCAGCAATGTGCTTCACCCCAGCATGCTGGAGAGTCACTGTTTCTCTCGAGATTATTTAAGCACTTCTGCAGCTATGCTCTGGAAATCATGACAATGAAGTTCCTTTCCAGATGTCTGGAATTTCATCTGTGGAGAAAAAGCAAAGTAGCTCTTCTTGGTAAATGATGCTCCCAGATGAAACTAGAGAACAGCCCAAAGTTAAATGCAATAACAAAGCTTGCCATTTTTTAATTTAGAACATCAATAATTTTTTTTGTGATAAATGTCAGAAAAAAATTATTGGGTTTATAAGTGGGGCCAGGATCCAGCCCTGGACAATGCCTGTCGCAACAATACTGTTCCACAACTAAGGCACAAAGCAACACAAAGAACCCAGTGCCTAGGAGATTTTATTTTATGCAAACTCGTTCTGTTCTCAGCTGTCGACAATTAACAGCAGAAGATGTAGTAATGCTTTAATGGTTTTTAATTTCTTTTCTTCTTATATTTGTAAAAGATCAGGCACACTGTAGAAGCCTATCCTCTAAATTCTCCTCTTGCTAACCTGCTCCTGTTTCCATAGCAGTTAGGTTTCCCTGCTATGTGGCAGGATGCTACTTGCATTCTCTCTTCCTTTACTCCTGCCTTGAGATCAGCTAGAAAGATGTTGATGTGAAACACATATAGAAGAGAATCGAGTTTACCAGCTCTGAACACAGTCTGGCTGTCATGTCAGCTACTGCTCACTCAGGTAATTAAAGGAGGTGCTATTTCATTCCTTAAAAATAGGTGACATATTTGAAGCCTGAACAATATCTAGGCACAGTCTCTCCATCACTTTCAGACATCAGCCGAATCCCGACACAGCCACGAATATTTACTACCTTCTTAATAAACAAGTGTAAAGTCATACACGGGAGAGTGTTGAGGTTTTGGTTTTGTCTGAGTTTATTTTGAAAAGTGTTTTTTTAGCTCTTTATCCAAAACACCAAGTAATCACATGTACCCCAATGAAAATAAATTATGAAAGCATTTCTGAAGCAGAAAAAAATAATTTTAATTTCTGAGGACCTCTAGCAATCCAGTTTGCCTAAATTTGTCCTATTTTTTTAAGAGAATGTAAATTAAGAAACACTTGCAAAGATGAATCCACAAAGATTATTGGGAAGTCAGATCATCTCCATCAAGAGATGGACATCTTGTTTGTTTCCAATCCCATTTTTAAAAAACAATACTGACAGATAGAAAGAATCAACTTGCACTTCAAAGATTTTCCTCACTTTTAAAATCACTCAATCTCCTGACACTGAAGTACTCAACAACATGGAGTTGTATATTTAAAGTTTCTTTAATTGTTCATATGTACATTAAAAAATAAAAGGGTCTTTGTAAGGTATCTAGATGGTATAATTGGACAAAAAGAGTTCTAGGATTCATGAACTGTGTGGTGTCCAGCTAATTCCTTAAGCAGAGACACATACTGGAATAATACTTTATTTCATCCTTATCCCTTAAGAAGCTAAAACTGAAATTTGTTTCAGGATAGACATTTTTTTATGCTGCATGAGCAGATCAGTACATTATCTTGCAGCTCATGAAAAGTGAGCTGTTGGCAATAATGCTTCTGTAGCAAAATAAGATACTCAAACCTATTACTGAGTCAAAAAAAAGAAAGAGAACTAGGAACATAATGACTGCAGGTAGAAGAATAAACAGTAATTCCAAAGTCTGGTTTTTGCTTTTTAAATATCCTTAATTTGCAATGCAAATCTCAAGAAAATTCTTTGGAGTGTACTGTGCTTGCTTACTGATAACTTTATTAGCTCATTGTCAAAAATAGACTTCAGCTATTTTTCACAGAAAAAAACTGTTTATGAACACAGGTCATAGTTTGCTTTTGTGATTAAAAGCTTGGCAGATGGTTGCACACATGAATAACCACAACTTGCACAAAAGAACTCAGAATTAGTTACTGCTAATGGGGTTTCTGATCCCTTTTTGTCTGCTGTTCAGCCATTTTAATCAGATCATTCCAAAACAAACAGCGGCTATTAAAAATAAATAAAGAAAAAGCTACTTCAGAGTACAAAATCAGCTCATCAAAGTCCATGGCTGAAGGTGCAGCTTTTGATTTTAGCTCCATTTCAAGCTTTTAAAGACTATACTACTTGTTTCCCTTTGGCCACAAGCCCAGTGTTAGTTTTAGAGGAATTAGGTTGTTTCCAGACGGCACCAGCACAACAGTGGTGACAGAGCTTGGATTCTAAATTTCTCATCTTTACTATGTTTCAGCATTGACAAGAACAGTACTCCAAATCATCTTTCACAAAGGCATTAAGATATTATTTCTTCATCTCAAGCCCCCTTCCACAGGTGTTCTTTCAAAAGCAATGCTGCAGTCCTTAAAAGGCTTCATTGCAAGACAAGGTGCACTATTTTTTCCCCCACAGCAGGGCTGTTCTTTACTGTTGTAAACTAATTAAGACAGAATTAGATTCAATAATGAAACTCATTGGACTGTACCGAGCAACATCTGAGTCAGGGCAAGAGTACCAGCTAAATAGGATGTTCTCCATTAAACCTGGGCAGGAAGAATTAGGAAGCAGGCTTGCTAAAGCCCCTGTCAGGTTGGCTGACATGAGCAATTGGTATTGGCTCCACATGCACTGGAAGCTTTCAGCAATGAATATTAAAATGATAAAAGGCAAACTCTGATATCTTGACCATGTAAGCAAATAAATTCCTTCATTTGCAAGAAACTACAAATAAAACTCACCAGAATTTGTCTTTTGTTTTTTGTCTTTCTTAGGACACATTTTTCTTCTGTGATTCTGCTAAGTACAGCACAACACTTCTGCAATCCATATAACAATAGAAATACATCATGTGTTCTTTCTTTAATTACACCTCAATATGTATTTTAAACACTAGTTTCATGAAAAAAGAGATTGTCTTTTCCCTGTGTCTTGGAGCATTGAAAATGTTCCTGCAGTAGAAAAATGCAAGTGAAAATTTCTAAAACGCAGAATTATAAGCAGGAAATGAAAAGTGAAAGGGAAATCTCTTGGCAGACTTTCTCATTAAGGGGCATCATTTCTTTTTTTGGAACAAAAACATTTCAGAGAAACACATCAAATTTTGTGAAAAACTCAATGGAAATGTTGGTTTTCTCATTTTATTTCAGTAATGTCATTGTGTTGCCATTGTATTGTAAGCAGATAAAAATATTTCTTCAACAGCTGCATTCAAATGCTAATTTTTACATGCAGTATTTATGATTTTATTCCTCTATTTGCTGAAGTCCCATTAGCTATGTCAATATGATTTTTAGTGGTTTCATGCAAAAGTGTTCCATAGCCTCCAGACAACTAACAGACTGTGGTTTTCATTATACTGTAAGTAAGGACCATACTCTAGCACTCACTGTTCTCTAATGACTGTATCCATGATTCCCACTCCCTCTTGGGTTACCTTGTTCTCCTATGAAAACAATGAAGAGAAAGCAAAGAAGCATCCATGGGTTTTCTGATTGAAATAATTACCCTTAGTATACCAATGATGTGGCCAACTTATTTTCCTTAAGATGATTTGGGCCAAAGGGCATGAAGATGTCACTGCTTGTTTGGATTATAAGCAGCACCAGAGGTAATAATACACAATCTTTTTTCTAGAGAACTCCATGCATCTATGGCAGACACTTTGCCTTTCCCACAGAGGAAAGCAGCATGAGGCTAAATCTGAAAAGCTATTCTGAAGTCTCAAGCTATCTTGTATCTAATTTTCTGTTAAACGGAAGAGAAATTTAAGCATCCAAAAGCAGTATTAATTGTCTTAGTACCTTTAAGGATATGGCCTTTTTCTATAGGTTTGTTTAGTTTTCTCTTTTTGTAATGAAGCTGTTTTGTACATGATAGCCACTAATGTGGCTGTCTGTCATACAAAGCATATACTGTTTTATATGTGATAGTCCTTCTGTGAATATCATGAAAATAACAGAAGTATGGGGAGAATTAGACTGAGAATTTTATATCATGCCATGAATGAATTACATGCACTTATTTTTCATTCACATAAGATCTGGAAGAAATAGAAATTTGGCCAGTTCCTGAACTAGCAACATTTTCTCTCTCTTCTCAATATCTCAATTGTACTGATGCAGATGATTGCTTTCAGTACAAGATCTGCAGATCAATATTTAGTTGATAAATCTGCAGAAGCCCTGTCTGCAGATTGCATGAACTTCTCTGCAAGGAAAATTTCA
This sequence comes from Nothura maculosa, assembly GCA_032353885.1. Lineage (NCBI taxonomy): Eukaryota > Metazoa > Chordata > Aves > Tinamiformes > Tinamidae > Nothura > Nothura maculosa. Next base: position 24,966 of record JAUBOD010000407.1, on the reverse strand, counting down.
CTTTGGGAGGACGATGTTAATTGATAGGTGCATATGAAACACTCTTGTTTGCACTGAGGATGTTCAGCCAGTGACCATGAGGCAATCATCACTTAAACTAATGATTTAAGATGCTAGTGTATGTATATACAAGTACATGCATTGTCAGGGTATAGAGAGGGGACTATCTACCAGGGCCAGGTCAGATGGATTTGTGTCTGAAACAGGCCTGTGGCATGGACATCCTGGCCACATGCTGGGCTGGCTGGCTTGGAGGCCACAGAACATGTGGTGCCATCAGGGCTCTGTCAGATATATTTGCTAACTTAATCTGTGCTGGGAAATAAACCACAGATATAAGTTAAAGGTTAAGGTTGTATTGCTTTCAGCAAAAAAATCAGCTTCAGCTTCCAGAAAAAGAATAAAATTGATACCTGGTCCTACTGATAATGAAGTAGAAATGCAAAGAATAGCATGTAGGTGTGGGCACTTGACATGCTAGTGTCTCAGCATTATATAGCTATTTACTATTCAGCAAAGTGTATAAAGAGTTTCCATTATATTTCACTCGGTATAAACACAAAGGAATACTCCTATCTCAGTTGAAATAGTCACTTTGAACAAGCTGAAAGATTATGGTAAAAAAGGGACAGTGTTTTTTGCCAAGCTAACATTAAACCAAACTCTCCTGCCTCATCCGAGTTTTTAGGGAAGAGGCCCCAGGGAGGGTGGCAGAGTCCAGCCCTCAACCTTATAATTTCGGAGGACAACCCAGTTCCTGGGCTTCACATTCTTCTGTGGGCTGTGAGGTTAGCAGGGAGCAATAGATCACATCACAGAATCACGGAATGTTTAAGTTTGGAAGGGACCTCTAGAGATCATCTAGTCCAACCTTCCTGCTCAAGCAGGGACTCCTAGAGCATGTGGCACAGGGTGGCGTCCAGATGGGTTTTGAAGACCTCCAGAGAAGGAGACACATCATCTGGTAAGTGCTGCTCACATAAATTTCATCCATCTTTTTTTTTTTTTTTTGGGTATGATTTGAAAGTGCAGAGGGAACACGAAGGCTAGTGGAATCATTAATGGAGTCATTTCAGTTCTATACCATAATCTTTTTCTATTTGTTCCACCAGCAGTTTTGCAGGGGAAATATGGGAGAGTTAGAAGAAACAGATTATTGTCAGTTTGTAGAGCTGGGCAAAAACAAGTGTTCATGCATACTCAGCATCATCTGCGCCATACCTGGATGCCATGTTACATCACCCCAAACATATAGAACAAATTACTACCTCTTGTTTCTGAGACACAGAGAGGTGAAAAAGCTATTATACTTGTTCTGTTCATCACCTAGCCTTGACCTCAGCAAACACATTACCTTTTCCTGACAGACTTCAGTTAAAATCATTAGGTATATAAAGAATGTATAAAAAAAATGAAAAAGAAGCTTACCACCTCTGAAAAACAAAAACAGCTCAGGTTAGTATCTAAAAAAGAGGACAGGAATTTTTTGGCCTAAATTCCTCAAGCTAGCCATTCCTTAAGCTAGCCATTTTGTTGCACTCTGAAAGCAGTATCATAGCAGAGAATGGAAACATGACATTAAACATGGTATTAAGTTATGATCAGTAACACCAGGTAGTACTACTATAGAAAGATGTGCTAGATAGTGTTTATGGGTATGGCTATTGATTTTTTTATGCAGTATCCTATATAAGGACTGTATGCTAAAATAACAGGCAATAAGACAGATTAGCCTGAGGGAGGTACCATCTGGAAGTATTTATTGAACTCCCTCTATTCCAGGACTGGAGTAGCAGGGCAAATAAATCACACTTAAAATATATTTGGTTGCATTGCTTATATCTCCTTCTCAAGGAAATCAGACTACTTGCCCGAAATATCTGCAAATGAACATCAAAAACAATAGGAAAATAAGAAAAGTCAATAGCACTGCCATTAGGAAGAGGAGGTCAATCAACCTAGCAGTCTAAGATATTTACTCCCTTTGCCTAAAATTAATACATATCCTTCACTGTTTGAACCTAATATGTTTTCAAATACTCTCACATAGAAACATTTTAAAAAAGAATATATTCATTTTAAGAATGTTTGTCAGTAACAGAATATGATACTATTTTGCATTAAAGGTGACCAAAATTTATAGCTATAGGTTTTCCACAACTGTTACAGTACAAAGGAAGAAACTAGTCATGCTTCCAGACTTTCTAGAGGTTATCTTTTGCACTAGGGAGAATATAGTCTAATACAAATTAAGCAAATTATGACCTATACTTACAGGAGGGAAGCTGTAACAATTTGTAAGAGGTATCAGGCAAATGGAGCAGAAGATTGCAAATGCTGATTTATCTGAATTATCTTGTTTCAAACTCTGGGAGCTATGGATGAATTTGCAAAAGTTTATCATGTAACTATTTAGGGTACAACTCTTACTTTGCTTCTTTACGGATGTTTCTGTTTCTCTTGAACAGTCTCCAAAGTGCATAATTGTTTACTCTTGACCATATTTCACTATTTACTGAGACCATGAGATATGTAGAAGAGTTACTGCAGAACAAATTCTAGCTCAAAGTCTTTAAAATTGCAATTTAATTTTTTTCCAGTAAAGGTCATGTGGACTATTGCTGCTAGCAGTGACTTTTTGTTGTTCTGACCTTACATTTCACAGTGGCAGGCATTGTATACAATTGACTCTTGTTACAGGATCACTGCAATTCTTACAACACCAGAGGAGAAATTTTAAATATTTTTAATGCATAGCTGCTGGTGGCAAGTTTGGGTACATATCAACCATTGACAGTTTTAGGAAAGAAACCATTGACAGTCTTTTAATAAATTAAGGGGAGAGACTTATCTTCTTTTCACTGTACAGTTCTGTAAAACACATTCCATGAGTTATGTGCACTCACATCCACTGCTGCAACTGGTTTTCCTCATCATCTCTAACTCTCTAGCATCTCTCATTGTCAAGTAGAAAACTCCAACCCAGGACAGGGGTCAAGTATGCCCAACTGTCTCCATCAGGGAACTCCTCCAGAGCTGCTGTCACTAGCTCAAATGCACCCAGAGGCAGCAGGCCGGCCCTCACCAAGCAGTGGATGTTGCTGATGAGGTTTTGATCATCTCACCATTTTTTTTCCATTGCTCTTGTGCCTGAGGTTGATGCTTCAGTAACATCTGCCTTGACGTGCCACCATCTTAGTGTGTGGTCTACTGCGAGAATTTGCACTGATTGTATATTTCTGTAGTTCAGATATACAGTATTGTGTATCCTCTGAGAAACTGTCTTGTCTTCTCACTGTTGGGGTCAGTGTCAATGCTAGAGGAGGTAGTGTGAGAAACACTGGTCACCTGCCTTCTAATTCATGTAATTTCTTCCTTGGTCTTGAGGACATTTAAGGAACGGATTTTCTCCTTGTTAACTTCCTCTGGATATGAATAAACACTCTGCACAGAATTAGAGTGCAGATTTGCTTCCATTACGTTCAGCTTCAGCATCTTTGCCTCATCACCTGCTTTCCATTAAGTCAAAAAATGCTTTGTGATCAATACCCTCAATGCATAACTAAGCACCTAAGGCTCGCCTCATGACATGCTGATTAGCCAGAGTATTTCAGATGTTCATATATCTACAAAGATAAATGAGCCAATTCAAGCTGAGAAGATGTGGCCAAACTGGTCAGTATTTCTTGAACTCTCTATCTGGTTCTACTGCACAGGCAGTATCTGCAGAATACATTGCTCTTGAAATTACGTACTGCCAACTTTATATATTTGTCAGCAAAGAGCTACACAGAGTAGGGCAAATCCCTAGTTATCAAGGGCCTCCTATGACAGCAGCTTTTCTCTCCCTGCTCTGCAAGCAGGGTAAGCTTCAGGGAGAGCAGTCATCCACCACGATCACATAAGCAAATGCTTGGATCAGAGCTGATTAGCTTTGCAAACGAAGATGGCCAGAACCTGCCAGATCTTGAAAATGAAGAGGAGCAGAGTGCCAGCATTGATCACAGCCATTTCTATATACCTTGATCTAGGCCATGTCGCTGCACAACAGTTTGTGCTGATAATATGCTGCTCTGGCTCTCTGACTAATTTGAAGAAAATACTGTGTATAAACGGAAATGGATTTCCTGAAATACAGGGGGAAAAATCATAAATTCCAATTTCCAAGACGATCTGACCTTATAAATATGACAGTAAATGTCACACCTTACAGAACACAGCACGGCACAGCGCCACTTCAACTAGATATACTGCTAAAATTTTTGCTCTTTGGCAGAAGTGCCAGCAAGCCTACGCAGGCTTGTGTAATTACAGCCTTCCAGCTACATTTCGGCACGTTCGCTAATATCCACCCGTATCTAATCATAGTAATTAGGCCTGGTTAAATAAGAAATCAATTACAGCTCCTCAGATGAGCCTCTTCTGTGCTGCCTCCTGTACCATTTCCTTTAAAAGAGACACCCTCTAGCAGCTGTGCTTCGGCTGTGCTCAAAGCCCCCATGAGCCGGCTGTGCTCCAGCTCCAGCACTGCTGTGCATGGGATTAGAGGAGAGATGGAGTCCAGCTAGCCCAGATTGATGTTTCTATGGTGACAGTACCTGGGTCTGCTGCCTCTGGATGTGACCCTGGGCCCCCCAATATCCAATGGGTATTTCTGTGGAAACGGTGTCCTGCTGTCCCATTGCCCTCACCCTGGTCCTGTCACTCCAAGATATCTACCAGGACCCCTGTAAGCAATCACTGCCCTCCCATGACAACTTTCCTCAGCAAATCAAGACAAGCACCGGTCAGGTCACTCTGGTGTGTGCCAAGTGAGTTGTGCCAGGCCACCCTCCCACCAAGGCCACAGACAGCAGGAGGAGAAGGACTCTGATGCCAGGCAAGAAGGGACATCCCTCCCTTGCAGTAAATTCTACTTTTGGTGGCTGCGAGGCCTGTGGGGTCGGACCATGAAGATGCTTTGTACAGTGATGAGCACAAAAGTGTTTCGAAGCCCCATACACCTGTCCAAAGCTGCGTTGCGGCATCTTGCAGTGTCATCTGAGCCCCACATCAAAAAAGAGCTTGGAGGCCAATCAAGTATGCACAGCTTCCTAGCACAGCGTGATCCCAAGCCCAGTGCTCCGGAGCGGTCTTAGCGGAGCGGCTCTTAGCATCACCACAGAAAGAAAGAGGGGAGGACATGAATGGTTTTAATTACATTCTAGTGCCATGGGAAAACTATATGCTCCTGTGTTATCCAGGTAAAGCAGCCTAGTTCCAGCCTGATTTTGACTTTGTCTGATGTACAGCTTCTCTCACAGCATACTAATAATGTATCCAGGGCTCCAGCGATTGATCAACTGGCACAAATAGCACTGAGTGAGTGAAATGAAAGGACAGGTTAAGAAAACGCTGCCTGAATAAAAAGTGAGACAGTGGCTCTTTAGACAGCATTCTGTGTTTGGTCTTTCATCAGAGACCTTGATGAATCAATCAGGAAAGCAAGAAAGAGTTGATTGGTCCTTTTCTTTGTGGAAGCCCTCTCACATTTGGCAAAAGTATGGTAAGTGGGGGTTTCTCAAGCTTGAACAGTTGGCCACTGCTTTTCTGAAGTGCACAACCGGTGTTTTATTTCTTCACAGAATGATCATATGGCGTATTTGAAACATACACCGTGATTTACATGCACTTCTAAGGTGGATTCTAGAATAATTTTGTAAATATCTAAACTTAGACATATTTCCCTTCAATGCTTATGACAGGTAAATAAATCAATATGACAATATCAATTACCTCAAACTCTTCCATCCTGTCAGAGGTAATATTCTGATATGCAGTGCAATCCTGCAAGCTATCAACAGCATTTCTCCATGTAGAGTTAACACAAGATTCAGAGTTCATCATATATGTGAAGACTGGATGAAGCTAGAGAACAGATGTATGTCCACTCCTGATTTCACTGTTTCAAATGCCATTCTTTTAGTTTTCTTGAGGCCTGACCTGGCCTAAACATAGGCATTATGATCAAGCATGCCAAGAAAGACTCAATTTCTTCCCACATCTACCTGGGTTATGCATTTCACAATGTTAAGAAATTGAGGAACCCATTCAAAGTGATACAGGGTAAAATACCTATGTTGAAGAATTTCCTTTTTCTTAAAGTAGCCAAAGATAAAAGGTAATGAATTATCTTTTCCTAAATTGTGAACACAAAAAGATTTGGTCTGACAGGTAGTTCTTCATCTATCCCAGCAGCATTTTCCTAGACTTCATTAAGGTAATGCCATGGATGGAGCTGGTCGCATGTAAGACAAAATGCCTCTGTGCAGATGTACCAAGTTAATCATTTTTAGCTACCTTAGCTTAATCAATAGAAGAGGTCTTTGTTTCTCTCTGTTGATTATCAAAGGAAAGTAATGTGATACTCTCAGATTCTTGATTACTGATATCAAAAACTAGGTTCTTGCTGGGAAATGCAGAGCAACAATTCCCAAGTTAACTATCCACAAGCATAGTCAGCTACATGGAAGGAGGCAGTGGGACGATAGGAAATGCAAATATATAAAGGCAATATGTAAAATGTACCAACTAATCCATTTACAGCGAAGTCACATGCAAAAATAGGTTAGCAGTGACTACATATTTTGAGAGTTTCCAGACTGCTCTTCAAAAAGATTTTAAGGAAGTAACCGTCATATTGCAGTACTGAATATGGCATTAGAAAACTGACTGTGAAACACAAAATGGCTTTGTGGGATAGCTGACTGCAATTACTGCTGGGAATGCATTTTCGTAAGCATTGCACAGGAACCTGGAACAATGCTGAGCATTGGATCTTACTGTGACAGGCAATGAACCAGATAGTAATAATGCTCTAATTCACAGAAACACAGTGTCAAGAAAGTTAGTATTTAGACATAGCTTTACTAGACTTTGACTAGTCAAATTCTGTTTCCCAAACTGTGAATGTTGCTGAAAGATATTATCCTTTTTTAAGCATTGCAATATTTAGCAATGAGGACTGTGCTGAATATTGCACAGTAACACTGGACAATTACTAAACAACAGGAAAAAAGGAGTCATTCACCTGAGTTGTCCATGCTTTCAAGCTTCTATGACATTTTACATAGTCACTGGTAAATTATAAAAAGATCAGTTGTTTTGAGGTATTTACATTGTTATTCTTCTGCAGATATCTAGCAGTGCTCAGGTACCTGTTTACTCTCTTTCTCGAGTCTAACTTTACTTTTGAAATTGTAGCCAGTATAGATGATGCTTCTGCTGAACCGATATAATGTGTCCAAGGCAAATTTGTAAGACTCTATGGAATTTAGCCAAAGAGGCAACTCTGAATGTGATTCCACCAGAAATCTGGAGAGATAAGTAAATCATGGGCTTATAGACACCTAATTCCTCCCAGCACTGTGTCAAAGTCCTTTACCGTTAAATCCTCTTGCCTGAAGCAGGATGTCACGGATTCTCAGTTAAATGCAGCATCAATTCATTTCCTGTCCCTTCTCTCTCACTGGCTAGTGCTTATTCCACTCAGTGATTCTTTTTACAGGACAAGCATCTCACAGACAACAATAAAATATTGATCATAGTGACTATGAGAATGAGGAAGGTATATGGTCCCCAGGCTTAAAGTGACATATAGTAAATGGGCAGTAGTCATAAATTAATTCCTTGAGACGAAGAAAGCACCTACATCTATAGACTTTCTTTCCTGTAACTTAGTACATCTATTGTTTCACTCATATTGTTATCTAAATGCAAGGTGTCATCTAAAAACTGGAGTAGACTTGTTAGGAAATCTAAAAATCGCATCACCTGTAAACACTGCATTGGGACTCTGCTGTATCACACAACAGAAAACTCTGTGAGCAGTCCACTGCTCCTCATCTTATTGCTGTTTCTGCACTTATTAACTTTCCACTTATTAGCTGCAAAGCTGCTTTGTTTGGCTATGAAGAGGAACAAAGTGTTTGCAGAATCAAAAGTTGGCTCTGTTTATAAGGAATATGACATTTACGTAGTAAGTTCTCTGAGCAGGAATAAATTGAGTGGGATGGTATTCGTGTTTTCTTTCTCTGAGAGACTGAGAATTACAGATGTGTTCATTGGTAAGACAAAGGCCCTTAGTCATGCATCTGCTACTCAAGAGGCAACTCTACTCTGTAGTTGTCATGACAACACTGGTTATATAAAAAGACATATCAGAAGAAAGATCATTTGCTCTGTGCCCTATATTTCAGCGTAGCAATATATTCTGTCTACAACAAATCTGTTTTGTTACAGATAAAGCTGATATTTCTAAAAAGTAACACATCTGAAAGCTGCTCGGTGGCATGAAATAGTTTATGGTGTACCATAAACAGGTACCATAAACAGGTCCCAAACAAATTAAAAACCTCACTTGAAGACAACTGCCATAATTCGGGGAACATTGGGATCAACTTCCAGTGAATGGCAAGGTGCTTTAAAATGCCCAAATAAATTCTTATTGCAAAGATATCATTTCAATGAATAAAAACAGGTCCCACGTCAGAAACATCACAGGATTTAATAAAGTACAAAGGAAGGATTACCCTCTAAATGCCTAAGAAATTACATCACCTTTAAAAGTTTCAGCACAATCACATACATGACCCCAAATTGAGAAGCACAGACCATTTTTACTGATCAAATAAAGACTTGAAATAATATCTGCCTGTGACTATGCAACCCATTTGCTTGGCTAAAAGCTAAAACTGCCAAGGCAGTCACAGGGTTATGTCCGATCTTGTGCTAGATCTCATGTTATTTTCAAAGCAAAAGAGGCATGGAGAAAAAGCAGCAAGCAACCCCACTAATTTGATATATTCTTCTCTTTCCAGAATGATATTCTTCACTAATGGAGAAACCTTTGACTGTAGCCTTCAGAGAGGCCAATGATGATGTCGTATGAGGAATCACACATCTCTTCAGTCTCATATGAACTAGAAAAAGTGCAAATTAATTGAAAGAATTACAGCTTCACCCAGACAGATGAAACCTTACAGCTTTGAAAAGGTCTTCTGGGGCATGTGTTATTCCTCTGAAATACATCTAGCCAAGTAGCTTTGGAAAGAATATTTCACCACATTTTCCATAGGAAAGTTTGCCTTTAACAATTGAATCTCGATGTTCTCTGGTCTCACGTGTAAGGCAGGGAGAAAGCATCTGGGACCCTCATGCCCACCTCCTGCTACTGTTCAGAGTCATTTCAGCCATCATCAGAAATATATCTCCATTTCAAGCACCATTTTGGATGTAACAAATAGGATCTTTGACTACCTGCAAGGAACTAGGCATCCAGTCTTGAATACTAAACCCTTCTCCCATATTGCCCTATACTAACTTGGCTTACCTATTGCACCAGAAATCTTGTCTGTGCCCTTATCATACCACAAACACAGTGTCCTCCTAGTTCCTTTTTCTGTTTCTCTCCACGCCCACAACCTGCTTTGCTCTTTTTTCCACTTTGTTCATCAGATGCTGACAGTACATGGAGCAAAAGGCAGAGGTGTCTCATTCCCTGTGAAACTCTAAAATAGGACTGCAGTTCATTGTATTAGCTCATGAAGTATTATAGAAGAGGAAAATGAAGAAGGAATTATTTGGCCAGGAGCAGAGATAAATACGTGTTTGCTTTAACTTGATTGAATCCCCAGCAAGTTGGAGGACAGAAATTATTAGAGACCTAGTAGAGCAAATTGTGCGTTTGAAGAATGAACTTCGTGAACTCACATCTCTGTCACGTACACCATGCTCAGCAAACAAAGGGAGATTTTTACCTCTAAGGCTTTAGCGTAGTGTACACAACACTAAGATCTCTGAATATATTCATTTAGAAGTTGAGAGACTGAAGTCACTTAGGTGTTTTCTCTATGTCCTTGTCATATCTGAGCACTTGACAGAAATGTAAGTCATTAACTCCATAGCGTTCCTGTGAAAGTAAGCAGGATTTGCTTCTCTCATTTTTTCTCTCACAAGGAATAAAATGCACCTTCTAAAGGTTCCTTTGAAATTTACGTCCTCACAATGGATGAAAAACAAGATAGGAAACCAAATACAATCTGGACTTAAGAGTCTCTTTCACTGTCAGGTTGAGCAGACTCAGGAACCTATTTAGGTTAGGAATCTTAAAGACTGTCTGAGTTCTTATCCAAAATCTGTCCTTCTCTCAAGAAATTCATGCCTCTAAGGATCTCTTAGGAATTGTTGCTTTTCTTTTATAGCTCTCAACTCTTAATATGCCCTTTTCTGCTAACATTTCCCCTTCCTATCCTGCAGGAATGGTAATGGAAATAAAATACTCAGGTTTCTGCAGTGAAGAGGTAAAAGACTTTTGGAGGGTAATCTCCTGTCTATCACCTGTGTGAGAAGTCTCTCAGTTTTAGTAACCATGGGCTAAAATTCAAAAAGGTCATGAAAGATTTAACTGAAAGGTGAGATATGCCAGAAGCGTTTCACACAGCTCTCACCACATGGATTTTAAATGATCATCAGAGAGAACCTACAGACAAGATTGTGGAGAGATGTCTGTATCTAACTTCCCCTCTCATTTGCCTTCTATATGACTCACTGTATTATCATAAATTGTGCCCTCAGCTTCAGGTTATAAAGCATGCAGAAAAGGTATGACTTAATCTAGCAAAAAGTTTAATAGCTTCTTCCTGCTATAGTTCACAGTTTGGACTAGCCCTGCCTTTAGAATTAATTAAAAATTGGAATGGAAGAATGGGAAACAACAATTGCTACATGTGGAAATTAATACAATCTGTCTCTGTTGAACAAAAGTAAGATTTGGATAGATTACAGTGCAGAAATACTGAAAATAAAGGTAGCCTTTATTTTCAAGTCAGACAAAGTGAGGTATGAAAAGACAATTCTATCAGAATGTCCTAAAGATATGGAAAAAAAAACAAACCACCAGACTCTCTGGAAAGAAAATATGTCCTAGATTCAAATGTGCTCAGCTCGCATTGCCTTGAACATTTCTTCTTCTATGAGACTTCAGTAAAGTGAAGAAAGAGTTTGAATGAACCTTTTAAATCAAAGCAGTAACCTTTTACATCTTCTTGGAATAGCTTTGAACACCTGCTGAATTACTGCAGTCACTACTTTATTACTTCCACTAAGAAAAACAGAGCAGTTTGCTGCAGACGCAAATCAGTTCAGCAATTACATCAGGAAACCAAATCTCATTGTTTTCAAAAATTTCCACATCATTTTAAGGTATTCATTGCTTTCTAGACATTTTCAAGAGTCAGAGATTTAAAGGAGAGTGCAAGAAGACAGTCCTCTCCCTGCCCAGGGCTTTCTGCTTTCTAACTCGTGCGAGACCAGAACAACATGCTCACACCAATATGATGCACAAAGTCGAACCCTTTATTGCGCACAAACCTGAGTCTTTACATCCAGCAACCTTCCGCATACCTGGCATAGCACTCCCCATTGGCTCTAATAGTAACACAGTGGTTGATCATTGGTTGCATGATATGAGCAGTCACGGAGCATGTGGAAGATGAGCAATGGTCTTCTTCCTGAATCCAGTTTATTCCAGCTCACTCGCTTCCTTCCTCATCAACTTCCACTTTGCCAGCACTCACACAGTTCTCTGCGACCTCTCACTCCTCCCCTACAGCAGTCTGGTCCCTAACATTTCCCCATCATTCCAGAAATGAATTATGACACAATTTGGTGTGTTGAACAGAAAAAAAAAATGCTGAAGTCCCTGGAAAATCCTTGCAGGTCATGTTTGAGCTAGTATCCTTCACATGCACACTGCAGTTTTTATATTTAATTCCATGCTTTATACTGCTTTATACATACTTTATACTTCATCTATTTGGGATGACCAAGCCTTTGCAAGATGACCTGCAGTGCATATGCTGTTTCTAAACGGCTTGCTTCACACATCCCTATGTCTTCCTAACATATAAGGGGCTGCAGCAGCATCTAGGCAACTACACTGCTTGCTGCCGCTACTGCTATCAAGTGTATGAAACCTGCCTCAAGCTCTCCACAAACCTATGATAAGGATACGACATAATGAAGGGATTGTTCATTTGATGATATCTGAACTATAAGAGAAAATTGTGGTCTATCCTACCCTTCACAGCACTTATTACCCATCACAGATTGGTGCCATCTTTGGATTTAATAAGCATATTATGTTTCATCATCTGGGCCACTAGTAAAAATATTAAATGATATCAAATCCGAGGCAGGCCAACATAGACCCTTTCTGAACCACGTCTGAGAGTGCCCTGAAAACTACCTTGCAAATTCAGTTTTGCACCTATGCAACGGAAGATTTGTCTAAGCTGGAAACCCTTAGATTCCTTTGGAGAGTGAAACCCAGCACTTCTCCTCTGTCTGCAAAGGCTGAAGATGTCTTCAGATTTCATGTTTGAAGCAGAGCCTTTACTTGCTTTCCACTACTGAAGCAATCTCATCAGTGATTCACCTCTGAATACAATTTACAAGTCCTGGCAAAACATCAACCTGACTTTTCATTCTTTCTAATGCATTGGTGTCTCTTATCACATAAGATTATCTTTCTTATGTGCAGTCGGCAACTGGCTGGGACCTGCTATGACTTATTCTAATATTTCTGAATATGTCTAAAATGTTCTGAAATGTTCTGAATTGTCTGATGACCATTCATTCCAAGACACTGGAAAAACACTTTTCTAACACCATATTCAGTAGCTGCCTGTATTTGTAGTAGCATCTACAGCTACCTAGAGCATCTATAGCTAAGATTAATTAACAATGGCAAGACATGTCAGGATCGTCTCAATTCTGTATCAGGTATGCATTCATCTTTTTTCTTCATCTCTCTCCTTCTTTATTTCACCAATATTTCCAGGAAAAAAAGAAATCCTGGCATAGAGGCCAGAAGATTATTGCAATGAGCTCTGCCAGGTCCTTGACTTGGGAAATCAATGCACCAAGATCCCACAATGTTTCCAGCCATATGAGTCTAGATAATCTAGTAGGAGATCACACCATGGATCAGAACTTATTGTGGAAGTTATGTACAAACACTTAATAAAAATTCAGTTTCTTCTCTCCAACTTTGTCCGAATACCCAATATTGTCTTACATTAGTAACACATCAGTAGGAGAGAAGGCTTTTATGTCTTAAGCATTTTTTTCTTGATATCATTTTTTCATAGGTTTTTCTTTCCAGCTTTTCTGCTTTTGAAAGCTTTTTTATAACTCAAGTAGTAACTCAAGCCATTGTGTCAAATACTCTTTCAATATTCTCTTATATTCTCTTTCAATGTATTGAATATTCTCTAATATTAGAGA